>JAHHUM010000329.1:290176-505176 GCA_036173005.1 Crenichthys baileyi
CAACAAAAGAAAGTTGATGACAGCAGTGATGAATCTCCTGAGAAATCATGTTTTGTGAAACATAATGTTTAAGAGAAGTGAGAGATTTTCAGTCAGCTTCAAGCATGGCTGAGTTACTGCTGTTATCTGCCCACTGTGTGAAAAAGAAAGTAAAGTTTTGATTTGATTTCACCTTGTGTTTCGCAGTATCATTAGAAAAGTAACTTTTATCTCACATCAACAGTATGAAGAATTGTTGAGTATACATAAAACCAAGTTCAACTTATAGATTATTCTGAATACCTAACAGGTCTTAAATTGTATAACATTAGTGTGATGGAAAGTATTACGACAGCACGAGCACTGGAGGAAATTTCTGGGAAAACATTCTCTAAACTCTGCAGGGCAGCATATTCTAATCCTGGTTCTCAACCTCTCCCACACACCTGCACTGCATGTTTCATGTCTCACATGCTATGAACTCACCTGTTTCAATTAAAAAGGGTAATTATAACGCTTCAGCAGGGCTTGATGAAAAGTTGACCTTCTCATTTGAACCAGGTGGGTTAGAGAAAAGAACCATATAAATCATGCAGAGCAGGTTGCCCTTGAGTCAGTGCTAAAAGATGTCGGCTTAAAGTGAAGAAGGAATTTGTTATCTGTTTATTTGGTATGCATTTTAATGTTTAAACACTTTTAAATGAATCAGGAAACTCTTAGTTTTATGGAAAAAAAAATCTGTAGTTAAATCATACTCTACAATCAGGTACAAATGAAGCTCTGCCTTTCTGAAGTACAAGGAAGAGTTCTTTGGCTTGGGAAACCATTTCTGATTCATTTAGAAGAATAAACTTTACATTGTGTGAACATATATGTACCATGTTCTCAAGTCATATGAACATAAGAAGAAACTACAATGTAATCTTAAATAAAATGCCAGAGGCCCATCAAAGATGTTGAATACTCCTTGCATTATGTTCAAGATTTAGAATACAGGTGAAAAAATATTGTCAAATAATAGCTCCTGGCTTTGATTAAGTGTTAGTCTTTTATACAAATCTTATTAATGAAGTGCTTTGCAAAAGCCTCACAGATTTTTTAGAAGACATAAGTGCATTAGTGAATTATTAATCAGGCACCCCACAAATCTAGTATTAATGCAAAAGTTGTAAAAAACCCATTGCTTGAAGAAAGCCATAAGAGATTGTACTTCCAGTTTACCATGAGCTACATATAGGGGACTAGGGTAACATGTGGAAAAAGGTGCTCTGCTTGGATTAGACCAAAACTTGTAGCCTGGATAAAAAAACTCTATGTGTGATTAAAAATAAAACTAACATTGAACATCACCTTGTACACACCATCGCCACTATGAAACTTGTTGACGGCAGCATCATGCTGGGAAAGGGAAGCTGGTCAGAGTTAATGGGAAGATAGATAAAATGAATATGGGGCAATCCTGAATGAGGGGCTGCAATGTAAATAAGACTGGGAGCAAATGCACATCACACTTTTCAGATAAACACTAAAAAGAGCAAACAGAAACTAGAAAACATGCATCACTATTTTGTTTTGTCTTTCAGATACATTTTCAGAAGACAAGGTTTGTGACTGTAAAGTAACAAAATCTGAAAAATTTCAAGGGACATTCGATTTATTGTGGCTTAAACAGAAAAACTAAAGGCTTTATGTTGAAATTAGTCTGAAAACTATCACACGTTACACATTACAGATTTAAGAAAAAAAAAACAATTTTTGCATCATAATGAAAGATTCAATTTATTAAAAAAAAAACTTTTCAGGTTTAGTCTTTGCCAAAATTAGTTGGTTTTTTTTGGCCCTATGTGTGACTGTCTATTCATGTCTTACCTTGCATCTTATCAACTGAGTCAGATCAATCAACAAACTGTAGAGCTCTGTTTTGGAAGAAATCCCTGTGGATTGTGTTTCTCTAGAGAGGACATCCTTTTCCTTTACCTGCACATAGAGCTTACTGTTTTTTTTTTTTTTTTATGGATCACGCTGAAAACATTTCTGACATGATGTCAGGTATTTTAAGGCAAGAGATGTCAAAGCAAAAATGGTTTCAGACTATTACAGTAAAAAAAAAAAAAAAAAAACTGTGGGTCTGGCCATCCCTGTGTTATCTGTAATGTAACCCGTGTGAATGTGCTAACACATTACGAGTAAGGGCATAGCAATATGCTTTTTCAAGCACATGCAAACAATACAAACCTGGAATAAAGCATTAAAGAATAAAAGACAGTGACAAAGTTTTAGTCTGTTCACTCTTCTGACTTCATCCGTCACATAATACATAACCATAAAAACTGAATTTCATTAAACTGACAAAAAAAAAGAACTACACCATTGCCTTAAATGATGATTGTTGGGGTCCTATTTAGAAGATCTAACCCAATTGTATTAGCATTTTACATAAAGCAATGTCAATTTAGAGTTTGTATAAGTACAACTAATACAGTTCCAAACATTATCTTTCATAACTATGCATCGTCACTATAATCAATGTAAAAGGAACAAGCTAAGTCAATAGATTAAGTGTCCTGCCCTGGTTTGGGTTGCATCTTGAATCAAATTTTTAACAACTATATTGTCACTATAAAGTGTTCTTAGCTACCAAAGGAAAAATTTACTGCAATTCAGATTTGTATTCTCAGAGAAAATAGTTTTCTTCTTCTTCTTCTTCTTCTGAGTTGGCAAACATTTCCATAAGCAACTATTAATGTAATTTGAAAACAAAAAAAGTACCTGTATAATACTTTCCCCACTACTCTTGGTGATGCTGTTTGCTAATTCCACACTAATAACAGATTCTTTTTCCTTGATGTATCTTAGCGAAACTTCTTTAAGTGCAATCATGGGAAACTGTGCAATCAAGCGCAATAAAGAGAGGGAGATGTTCAATTTGGTTAAAATTACGCAGCTCCAAATTACAATAAAATGTCATCTTAAGGCATTCTAAAAGACAAAAAGGCCTAAATAATATCTAGTCATATTATTTATTTCAAATCAGTCTACTCCATTCTATTACAATCCAACATTTTCACATTTAGATTCAAGTACATTCTAGTACGATCCATCTAATTGCACAGTACAATAAAAGTCAGTTGATCTTATCAGGTTCAACCAATTTGTAAAAACTTATTCAGTTCTAAGAAAGGACAGCCAGTTGTATAGAGTCATTGCCTATGAAGTAATCCATCATGCACAGCAAATGTGGTGAAAGTGGAAAGGAACCACTCAATTTAAACCACAAAAACCTCAAGCAGAACCAGACTTTGTATGAGCAGCCATCTGCTGTGACCAGCTGAGGGTTGACAGGACATAAAATAATACAAAAATACTCATGCAATTCTACTCTATATACAACATCTTTCCTTTTTATACTCACTACTCAAATCTCTTTCCTACAGTATGCCCCATTCAAAGTCGCCTGTTCAAGAAAATAAACAGTCAGCTAGAGAGTATGAATTTGGATCTGACCAAACGCAATATGTGCCGACTCAAAACTCATAGTTTCTTTTCTACCATGTAACATAATCAATTAACACTGTCATCATAAGCTATGAATGACAGTTCTAACCATAAGTTATTTCATGTTAAGCTGAATTAGAGTTATTTCTAGCTTTATCCAACACATTGTAGAACTGGTCTTTCAAATAGTAGTATGGCAAGCTTGTTTAATGATTTATGTATTTATTCTCTTTTCAGGATGTTGTGGGGGAAAAACATCTATTCCATTTACCACAGTTTATTGTTTGTCAATATCCCTAGTAAGCTTTGTTTCTTGCCTTCAAAATGAATTAAATGGTTAATTTAACCACTCTAGCTGCTAGCCTTGATACTTCCAAATTTAAAACATATCAACAAGAACCTTTTACAAACAGCTTGCTTTTCAACTACAATTTTGACATCTCACAAATAGACTACATAAAACTGGCATTTGTGATACAGTGTTACTGCACACTTTTCTGTTTCTAAGTATAGTATGTTATTCTCTTGAATACAGATGATTTTTTTTAACTTTGGTAATAAATGGACCACTCAAAGTGGTAATTTATGAGTTTTTACATGTTTTAACAGGTCCACTCTTGTAAATGAGAACTCGTGTCTCAATGAGACTATCTGTATAAAAACAGGTTTAATAATAATAAAAGTACTCAACAACCCAGTCACACTCAGAAACACTAATACAGGATATACAGATCAGTAGGCAATTTTGGGTTGAGTGCCCACACAGAGGCACATCAACGTGTGGCAGAAAGAAGTGGGAATCAAACTCACAACTTTCTGCAATTCTACTACTCTTCTCATTTAGCCACAGTTCCCTTATATTAAATAGTTTTGATAACAAAATCATTGGCAATAAAGCACAATCAACCCATGGCTAATTGATATACGACCTCTATGGATAACTAATAGAACATCAATGTATTTCAGACAAAGAAACTAAATTAAAAATTCTTCCTTTGCCAGTTAAATTTGAAGATTGCTTTTAAACTGCACGAGTCCCCTTTCATTTGCACTCTGCTGTGAGAGATGAAATGCTGGTATATTTCTTTCCCAAAAGAACCACAGAGGAATTGACTTATGGTAATTAACGACCTTCCGTGTCAATCGAAGGGATTATTTGCATATTCTGAAAATAGCGCTCAAAGCAGCAGAATCAACATCTGCACTTCTGTGAAACTCTCCTTGCTCTTCTCCCTTCATAAATGTCATAACATTGCAATACAAATCACTGTGCATGTTGTACAAATCCATGTAACTTCATGGAGTATGTTGATTAGAGGGGGCAAATTCCCATAGTTTATTCATGTCTTCCCCTGGCATTCAATGTGTTTCTTCAACGTGCAAAAGTAATGGGGAATAAAAGAAACATGTTTTAAAGTTTGCTGCTCAAAATCAAACAGAGGGAAAATGCCTTATTTTATACCACATTCTAATGCACTGTACCTGTTCTCCAAAGCTGTTAGTTTATTGACCCCTGAGGAGAGGCATCCTAATATTGTGATGCTGCTTCCACCATGTCTCACAGTAGGGATGGTGTGTTTATGGTGACATGCAGTGTAAGTTTTGCTCCACAAATAGCATTTTGCATCTAGGTGAAATAACTCAATTATGGTCTCATATGACCAGATCATTCTCTTCCACATGTTTCTCCTACATCATTTATTTGTGGTGAATTTGAACTTCTTATGGCTTTCTCTCAGCAGTGGCTTTCTTTTCCTCATTTTTCCATAAAAGCCAGATATGTGAAGTGTATATAAGAGATATTTTGACGAGAGATTCTATCTGTATACAATTTTCAAAACCATGTGTCAGTTTCCTTTCACTTTATCGGCATTTGTTGTTGTAATGCAGAAAGCTTATAACCCTGTCACTCAGAGACACTTTTCTGCTACTTTTAGATGCATCCCTGCTTCAACACACCTGAAACAAAAGTCAGAATTATCCCATCAGCATGTCATATCAAGTTCTGCAGAGACCTGGTAATGAGCCATTCATTTGATGTTGGACTAGCGATGCATCTAAACGTTGCAAGTCAGTGGCTCTAATGGGACTCGAGTTGGAGACTCCTGTTTTAGTAAAACAAAAATGTGAAAAAGTTCAAGCTATGTAAATACCTTTGCAAGGAACTGTATGTCCAAAGCTGAGTTTTTGTAGTTCTGCTTGTAGTTAGTATTTGGTGTGTGAATCTATTATTATTATTCAATTGTTATTATTATTATTGTTCAAAACAAAATAAAGTTTCTTAAGCAAGCTTTCTTATATTCTTTCTCAGCTCCTTGGAGGAAATTTAAATAACACAAAATTCCACCTTGAGGGTTGCTGCCTGTTCTCTTTTCTGTAAATATGATTCAGAAAAGCCCCAAGACCTTAGCCAATTCCAGTACATAGATAAAACATATTAATTTATGATGTTAAAAAAATTGAAATGCCCCCGTATAAAAATCATCTAAGCAATATTAGTCATATCCATTACTCTTTGGGATATTAGGAATCACTTCATATTTCAGTCTACACCATTTGATCTCTTGCAAACTGTTTAAACCATAGTCCCAGCCTAATAAGAGATAATGTCCATGCCCAGGCATTTCTATTATGTGATGTCAGGCCCCTCTTATCCTTAAGAAATTCAATTGTAAAGATGGTCAAGGTCAGTCCTGCTATGTGAGAGTTTATTGATGGGAAGTGCTAATGGAAGAAAAAATTGGATCCACAAGTGAACAGTAAAAAATAGACAAAAGAAAATGAATGTGCTGATGTGGCATTTCTCTGCAAAAATTCAAACTTTTTTTTTCAGAGGCTGCTTGGGTCAAACAAGTTTTTTCTTTCTCTCTCTCCTACAAGACAAGAGTCAGACGCTATCTGCACTTACAAGGAAGGTTGGTCTTTTAATAATGCCACGGCATAATTGGTTTCTGAAACATTTCATGGCCTTAATTAACTAAATGAGCCTGAAGGAATTAGTTAGAGGCAGAGAAAAACAGGATGAAGGAAAAAGAAAGAGGCAGAGCAAGGAGCAATACAAATGATAGACATCAGTACCTTATCTCTTTAGTTCACAAGTCTGCTATTCATTCGCATACCTTTTCGCTACTGTTAAGCCAGGCTCTGAATAAGTGTCCCTCTATTAACTCAAATGAATCTGTCTCCAATTCACAAGTTGTCTGCAGCAAACACTCTCACAATAACAACTGCATTAGAATAGATGGGGAGTGTTTGCAGACTTTAATATTTAAAAGGATAGTATTAGAACATTTAGAGACAACTGAACTGTGGATACCAGAGATACTCGAAAGCTAATTAGAATTTTTTTTCATTTCCATGGTCCTGAATAGGTTCTGTAAAACAACATCATGATCAACTGGATTTATTCTGAGAAGCTAAATAGAGTACTGAGATCTTTTAGTCACCAAAGAATAATTACCTGATCTGAATGTAAATATATAAGAGCTGGAGAATCTTTAGGGACAGGAGATAAATCTAGGCTTTATGGAGATTATTGGATTCATAAATCTATACAAAACTTAAATGTTTAAACTCTGCCTTTACAGTAAAGGAAGGAAGATAAATATAATGGAGCAGTCACTCATATTCTCCTGACAATGGGACATTTAATATCTAGAAAATATTAATACATTTATTATTTTGTCTTGTAGGATTTTGCAATATGTATAACTGTAAGGAATGGCCATTATTTCTTTAGAAAGACAGAATTATCTATACAACTGTCTCTGGGATATTTCTGCAGTGTTTTCAAACCTCTGACCTCAGATCAGCGATGTCGTCAAAGTTTTCACTTTGTCATAGAAAAACAAGGATGAGGAAGAACTTGGACAGCACTGCTCATCTCTACATTGGTTGCAGGATAGAAGATTTTCTGTGAGCCCAAGAGCTTTTTTCCCTTGGATTTGACAGTTGCTGGCTACATGTTCAGACAGCTCTGTGCAAAAAGACACAGCAAAGATAAAACTAGGATACTCAATCTGGAGAAGGAAATAAGGACAGGAAATATGTATAAATTATTGTGTGATGGTGCAGGAGTCACACTGAAGCCAACAAAGAAACTGGTTACTGACTAAGATGTTGATTTACGAATAAAATAAAGTGTTTAGGTTTCATGAAATCCTTAAAATATTCTATGAATTGGTTAAATGCTTGATCAGACAAAGCAGTAAAGCATTTATTTTTGGTGCATGAGTTTCAGTGATATTTATGAAAAGAAATGTTTGAGCATCATGTCACTATAACCTTGAATAATGTTACTGAAGATGGAAGGATGGATGCGTAAAACATTTTTGGACAATAACTGCTAACATTATAATTGACTGGAGAACAGAGCCTGAAAAACTGTGAAGAGTAAATTAGTTTTTCTGTCTACTTCCCCTACAACAAAAAAACAAAAACAGACCTGCATCAAAATGTCCCAGAAAATTAAAGTCAACTCATTAACTTTTGCTTTCCTTCATAATTTTAGTTTTCTCTACTGTTGATTCCTCCTAACCCTTTGGCTTGCTCCCTCCCGTCATCTCACTTGAGGTCCTTTCCTCTTACATGACTTTGCATAAGTGACCTCATTCAACTTACTTCACTTTCTCTTGCTTTTAAATTCTAATAAAGCATGTTTCATCCAAGTTGCGAACTGTTAAGTGCTAATGACTGATCACATTATCCATATCCTTTATCATCTCAAGAGCCTACATGACCCCAAACTCAGCCAATCCCATTTCCGTGTAATTAATGAGTTTACCATAAAACGAGATCATGCACACGCTCTCCTAACTGATGGAATGTTTTGGAAATGTGTTGCTGGGTCAGTGTGGTTACTGGAGGCCTCGTTAATGATGAAGCGCTCTCTCTCTCTAATGTTGGGGTGGGGTGGTGGTGCGTGTCCGAGCAGGTGTGGCAGATGCACTAAGAGGTGGCTAATCAAAATGGAATTAGTCGGCAGATTGCCATCAGATCTGATTGAGAATATCCCTCAGTCACACATGCTGAGGCTAATTGAAAGAAATTTCATGGCAGTAGGTCTACAAGAGGAGAATTAAGAGAGGGCAAATCTTGATTTCTGCAACTTTAAATGAGAATGCAACCCTGCCTGCATTTTGCATTTTTCTGTCGGGGGTTGCAATCTCATTACATTGTCTTCTTAACTTGAGGCAAGACTGTATTGGATTTTTTTCCGAAATTTGTGGATAGATTTTGTGTTTTTGTCTTATGGTAAAAATTTTAACTCTTCAGAAAACTTTGAATTTATAAGATACTGAAAAAGACGTTTCAAAATGAGTTAGTTTAATAGATCATATCCTTATTAAGCAGAATATGTATATTCGTTTCTGCTATTCTAATATCTTAAAAGTAATGTTGGAACCTAATTGGTAGACATTAATAAGTCAATTAGCCCGTTTAGCCTTTAGCGAGCTGTTTGTTTTACTGAGAGACATGCTAACTCATAAAGCTTGTTGCCATAATGGGTTTCAAATCAGTTTTTTTTTTCTGGTTAAACTCTAAATATAAAATAGTGGTATACATTGATATCAACTTCACATATAAATCACCATTTTGTCAAAACTATTCCAGTTTTGAAAATGCCCAGTTGTGTCCCTGACTTCAGTTTTCTAGTCTTTTTTATATTTTCACAATTTTTCACATTCAGCATCAGGGTAATGTGGAACTAAACATTTACAGGGGCCAGAAATTAATTAAAAGTCAAGATCCAAGGATTGTGATAATACATTCTTTTTTCACACCAGTCTTACTACTCTACTGATACTGGTAAGTCCAAAGCAAACTCATAACTTGGGTTTATGACAGCGAAACAAAGGCTCTCTCTCTTGTTCAGTTTCTCTTAAATAATGTGTGAGTCGCTGTGTGAGTGCATGCACACATGCACAATTTGTTCAAGGATTTTGCTTCTTAGTTCAGGCTGAATGTCTGCGATGCCTCCTAATCCATGATGATTGGCTAGCTGATGGCTCCAGCTAAATATGGACAGCTACCCTTATGCCCTTGAGCTGTGGCAGTTTTCGAGTCGAAAATCCCTTAGGCTGCTCCCATTTTTTCTTGTAACATCAGCCAGCAAGCCTATTCATTTACACCCAACTTCTTTGCTTGCTGCTTTGCATTGGAGCCATTATTTTTTTTCTCCAAAAACATTATGCATATGGAACCATCAGTATCATTCTGTCTGGCCACCTACTGCCATGCAAATGAAAAAGAAATAGTCTTCAGTTTTCAAAGAAAAATGTATACTAAAGAGAGTTGTTTAACCCCCTGATGACCCCCTTTTGACTGAGAATTTGTACAAAAAGAACATTTTAAATGAAAAAACAAACTTTATAAATGTCATTTAATGTTTGTATAAAAAAATAATAGCATTTCACTTGTTTTGAGGTGTAAAAAAGGCAGTTTTGAAATGTATATTTTATTATTTTATCTATTGAACTAACCTTGAACCTAATGATAAAATAAAGCTTTTACTTCTCAATATAAAAATAAGTAGCAAAGAAATAGAAAAGGGTGACAAGTCATTATTACAGAAATATTTTGTCTCTAAGAGTTAAGAAGCTTTGCCACATTTTTAAATATGCATGTCGGATCAAAAAGGCTACCTATCACATTCAGAAATTCCCACTATGAGCCAGAAAATCTTAATACTCTAAGCGACTGAAGCGGTCCTGCCTCACCTTACATCACCTTTCAGAATCATTATCACCCTTCACACCCTCACCGCCACCTTGCCCACTTGCCATTTTATTATTAAAACCTTGACAATGTAATATTCCAGTCAGGATGTAATATCTTGTCTTAGGTAACTCCATCTGGTCAGCCTGATGACTCATTTCAGCAACCGTGTGGTGGGATAATCGGAAAGTGACTGGAGTTGAAGACAGACAAGAATATTTCATTTACTTTGGAGGTAAAAGGGCAACTCTGTATAATTCTGTTATATGCACAACATGACTCACTATAATAAGGCAGCTGGAAAAAAAATCTTTCACAGCTGGAAAAGTTGCATGAAACTAAGTGAAATTGCAAAAGAATCAACTCAATGTGTGTCTGCATGACTGAGAATTTTCAAACTCACAATGTTTTGTGCTTGGCTTCAATATCAAATTAATATTTTATTTTTTTATGCCTACTTTTCAGTTATAATGCCTTTGGCAAGACAAAGTAGAGGTGCAGTATGCGACATTTGTGGGATTTGTTTACTATGTCAGAGATGTACCAGAAAAGCTACTTCAATATGGAAACGGTAAAAGTCTCTTTAAATTTTTAGGAAAATGTGGTAAAATATCCTAAAAAGGGCTTTAGGCTTGATAGAAAATGTTATGGGCTTTTTTAACTACTTTTCTTATGTGCTTCTATGACTTTATAATAAAGCTGGATTTAGCAGAGCTAATACTAGAGGAACTGATACTAAATACTTAAGAAGAGCTGACAGAAAAAAATGCTTTTTTTCAATTTTTCAAATACCAAACATTTCTTAGATTATATTTATTTTTTACTACAAACACGATGCAGTCCACAAAGGCATTTTTTTCTCTAAGAAAATGTGACTCTGCTTTGATTTATTTTTACCTTTAGTTGCTGTGCAAGGTGTTGGTTTTTCGGGTTGTTGACTTCTCATTTCAGAGCACATTAACTCAGTCAGACTCAGCATAGGTGGTGAGTGTCATGCGATGCTTTGCTGATACTCTATCACTTTGTGAATCCAGATGTGCCTGCAGATGTCACATGCTAGCAATTTAATGACAGGTGGTAATGCTTTTCATAGCAACTATGCAGAACTGATGAGTCTTTGCTCCATCATTATCCCCCATGGAAATAAATATGCTTATCTCTGCACTGAAATTTGGATCAAAGACTTGAACAAAGAAACATTATGGTTAGAGAACTTAAATGTAATGATTAGCTTTTTAACCTGTGTTGATCAGGAAAATATGTATGTACAATGCTTTGAAAAGCAATTTCTAATAGCTTCTTTTTTGTGTTGTTGCCACAGTCTCGCATGTTTTGGATCATCAAATACATTTTAATACCAGACGATAATGTGAGTCAATAGAAAAAGCAGCTTTCAAATGGTGATTCCAGTTAGAAAGCGAAACAAGCTTAGCAAAAATAACCTGGCTCTCTATGATAAAGTAATTGCCCCCCTAAACCACCTTTGGCTACAAAAACTGCTATCAAGCATCTGTGAAAACTGGCAATGAGTATTTTTCATCGCTGTGGAGGAATTTTGAGTCACTCCTCCATGCAGAGATATTTTAATTTTGTCATATTGGCAGGTTTTTTAGCATAAATATTTTCACATTATTGTCCTGCTACTCACCTCAAGCGCATTTGAGCTTAAGGTCACAAACTGATGGCCAGACATTCTCCTTTTGGAGCAGTGTTTCTTAAGCCTGGTCCTCAGGGCCCACTGTCCTTCATGTTTTAGATGTGTCTCTGCTACAGCACCTAATTCAAATAACTGCATTACCTCATGCTATCAAGCCGGTATTTACCAATTTATTTAGGTCAGGATTGTGTTTTTGAAATACTTTGTCAGTTTTACCCAAGAAGTAACAACAGGACAACTTCCAAAAAGTTCCACTTTTGTGTTGTCAGTCCACAGGATATATTCCCAAAAGTGTTGGGGATCATAATGTTGCTCTCTTTGGGAAATCTGACATGGCCTTTGTCTTCATTCTGGTCAGCAGTGTTTTTTTCACTCAAATTATCATATGGTGGCATTTTTTTTTTTTTTTGTTTAGTCTGTTTTTTTTTTTTTCATTAACACTGACCTTACCTAAGGCAATTGAGGCCTCTAGTGCTTTGTGTTTCTCTGGGGTTTGTTTGGCCTCCAAGATGTCTTTGTTGGAGTCATTTTGGTAAACCACACACTCCTGGGAAGGTTCACTACTATTCCGTGTTTTTTTTTGTTTGTTTTTTTTTTCCATTTGTAGAGAATGACGCTCGTTGTGGTTGGCTGAAGTTTCAAAGCCTTAGAAGCAGCGTTGTGAAGGCAAAGCCAGACAAAGAAATGACAATTACCTATTTTCATCTTTACTTGAATTTTGTTAGGTTGGGACAGGATGTGTCGCTTTTTGAAATCTTTGAGCCAACCTGATTCTACAGGATGGGCTGATACTAAGGGCTGGGTGTGACATGTGAAACTGAACTTAACTGTCCACAAAATTTTGTCAGTCATATTTAATAATGATTTAAGACGGTGAGCAATTATATTTTCATATTTTTACTTTATAAAACTGTCCATCCATTGTCTACACTCACTAATTCGTACAGGATATAAGAGACCTTGCATATTGTGGGAGGAACCCACCAAACCCCAGGGATTTCAACAACAAGGCCCTACTTACTGCAAGGCAAAAGTGCTAATACTTGTGCCACCATATAGTTCTTATATGAAACCAACATTTCTTAGATATTAAACTGTATTTGATGATCTGAAACCTTCAAGTGTAACAAAAAAATATCAAAAAAAAAACTGAATAAATCTGTAAGATCTTTCCCCCACCATGTGATATATTATTTCAATACATATTTAATGCTGAAACACACTAATGTTCTATTTGTGTCATCACTGATGACTGAACAGCACTGTAGGGAATTTATTTCAGACCTTAAACCAAAGAGCCAACCTCAAAAGTTCACCAAAATGTGATTTAACTGAACTACAATTTCATTTATTTTTGTGAATAACAAAAAGTAGACACAGTGTGAACAAGTTATAAAAAAAAAAACTTAAGTGAAGGGGAAAAATACCAACAGAGGTGTCACTCTGGGTCAGATAGGCATCTTTCCCTCCGAGCCTCCTTGTCCCAAAATGGATCCATTAGCAAACATAATTTCAGCTGTTACAGATGACTGAAACCCTATCCGAGGGAAGCACACTCTGTGGGCAAACTGAGAAAGAAACATAAACACACAGCTATTCCCAGGGGCATGTACGCTCTAATATGCAGCTTGCTCAAAGAACATGAAAACACTCACACAAAGAGATAGAGAAACAGTGGTATTGTTTTTTTCTAAACAACCTGATCTTCCACCAGATGTTTAAAGTAACCCATTAGACATACAGGGGACAAAAGCCATCTATGTATTGTAGAAAGTGTCTGCAAAGAACTTTCAAAGAAGGAAAATATCTTGCAACAGCTTACCCACTTATTTTTTTTTCCAGTAGGTTACCAGCTTTCTGATCAAAAGGTTGATAAGCTGAAGGAAGACGAAAAATGTAAAACAGGGTCTTAAAAGGATAGAAAAATATATATAAAAAAGAAAACCGAAATGTAAAAAAACACACATACCTTTAACCTTTAGCTACAACACAACCACAAATGTCAATAGATTTTATATGGATATTAAGTAATGGACCAACCCAAAACGACAGATAGTTGTAAAGAGGAAGGAAAACGTAACGTTTTCCAAAATGTTTCTTAAATAAAAATCCAAAAAGTTTGACATGCATTTTAATTCAGCTCTTCTGAGTCAATAATTTGTGAAGCTACCTTGCAATTACAGCTGAAGATCTTTAGAGGTATTTTTCAGCCAGTGCTGAACACCCAGTGACTGATATTTTATTCTCATTTTGTTTGCAAAATAGCTCACGTGCAGTCTGGTTGGATTGATAATGTCTGAAAATAAAATTTTGAGTCTACTAAAACTAAGTTTGATTTAGGTCTAGGTCATTCTATTTATTTGGGGGTACCAGAATAAAAGAGGCTGGATATAAATGCATGAGACACTTTGCAGACACTTTTATACATGATTTGCAAAATATTGTATTTTTGTCCTTAAACTTCACAGTTATGTGGAGTTATGTGCTGGAGAGGGGAATCCTCCAAGCTTCTGCTGGCAACAACTTAATGCTCACCCTCTACCGATGATCCACATGGCCCTGTCTTTCAGTGTTTAACCATTTCTCTCTCCTAGACATAGCTACTGACTGAGCTTTTACTGTAACTAACTCTATGTGCTCTCTTCAGACTCTAAACTTCAAAACTGGCTCAGAGTTTATCAGTTCTTTCTTTCTTGGTGAAACGACTAAAGGAGCTACATCCATTAACATTTACCTTTTCCTTCCCATAGAAAGTACTCCTGGATCAGTGCTTCTTTGTTCTCTTTGTGTCTCTGCTCTGTTCTCTCTAACCCCCAGTCGGTCGTGGCAGATGGCCGCTCACACTGAGCCTGGTTCTGCTGGAGGTTTCTTCCTGTTAAAAGGGAGTTTTTCCTCTCCACTGTCGCTACATGCATGCTCAGTATGAGGGATTGCTGCAAAGTCAACGCCAGTGACTGTCCACTGTCTCTACATGTTCATCCGGGAGGAGTGACTGCTGCAAGTCACTGACTGGATGCAATCTGCTGGGTTTCCTTAGACAGAAAAAATGTTTATCCAATTTGAATAAATAACTAACTCTGACTGCACTGTTCAATGGTTAGGACTAATTGGAATGCATGTACCTGACTTTTGTGAAGTGCCTTGAGACGACATGGGTTGTGAATTGGCGCTATATAAATAAAACTGAATTGAATTGAATATAATCCCAATAAAATCCATTGAAGTTTGTGGTTTGTAATGTAACAAAGTGTGAAAAAGTTCAAGAGGTTTGATTACTTTTGAAAGTCAATATATGTGTATTTATGCATACCTTGTGGCTGTACTGTGTGTTTGGTGAAATGTGTGATGTTAGCTAAAATTCAAATTTGGTTGCATCATTAACACTGTGGGATAGAGGCTTAGTTAGACCTTTTTACTGAGCAATGAGATTCAAATAGGAAGCCCTCAAGAATAATTTAGTCACAGATATGTAATTTTTCCTAGTTCGCTGTGGTAAAGGTATAGCAATGACAGGAACAATCCTACTGCACATAATAAGGGTGGCAATGCTAAGAAGTAAACACATATGTTTAAACAACATTTTATGTACCAGTTTTTGTTCACTGTTTAACATTTTAATTATTGCTATTCAACATTACAAGATATATGCATGTTTTAGATTGCAATGAAAGCATGACGTAATAGACTTACAATTATTGTGCTTGTAAGAGTTCATTTTATTAAATGTGCAACATTTTGGAGCCAAATGTACTGATTTAGCACTTTAAGGGGCTTTAAATTGTATGTTTTGCGGATTAGCATTTGCATTCCACACGCAAGAACAAGACAGCGTTGGCTCTCACACCTGGTGGTAAGCCTGCATTGAATATAAACAATATGACAACTATAGTTCTTCTTACAAAGAACATAAAGATCAGTTGTTGCACTCTTAAGCCTTCTTGGTAAAATTAACTATGCAAATAAAAGATCTTCTGTGTATATATTCAAACTAAGCTAAGCATAAGTGAAACAAATACTAACTATACAGGAAGGTGGAAGTACATAGCATGCAAAAAAGTCACAAAGGAATGGATGACAAAGTGATGCTGTAAGAAACCGTTTTCTCCTTGGTTTGCTCTTGAAACTTTTTTCTGTACCTGCGGCAGTCCTCAGAATTAATTTCTCCTCAGGCTTTTTACATGTAGTTAAACTGAATGATTCTCTTGGATTTTTGTAGCTTAACTACACTGTTACAAGAAGAATTCAATCACACTTTATGGTAATAAGGAGAAATCCTCTGCCTTTTTTTCACTGGTGGACTGACTGCATTTCTTGTTATCATTAATTGTGTTTGACAGCTTGTGTTTTACTAATTCTGTCTCCAAGTGGAGGCATCTGTTTTTCATTTAAACCTCACAGCCATAGGGAATCCCTCTTGAGGCACATTGCATCTGCTCACCCAAACAAACAGGGTACATAAGCTCACACACAAGCATTTCTTGGCACCAGTAGTGTGGTGCTGCCGCATTCGAAAATGTTAGGGAAAGTGTGAACAAAAACAGGTTGTTTAACAGAGAGATACCCTGATAAGTAAAGCGTTCCACATTATTATTGTGCTTTGACACACACAGTGCTCAGTTTACATCTATGTCGATAACTTTTCATTATACAATCTTTCTGTGATGGCTCTTACTAAATCTTTTTTGCTTCAAAATGCTGCCTTGTTCCCACATAATTACAAACAAATCATTGGCTCAACCGGGTCAGTGCATGGCCAAATTAAAATTAGGAATAGTTATCTGTTTTAAAAGAGGTATGAATGCAGAGAACTTGAAAAATATATTCCTAATTGATGTTCTAATTAAACGTATATCATCTCTATTTAACAACTAACTGTATAAAAACTAAAACTTTAAATTGAGGTTTTAGAAAGGAAAAAAGAGGTGCCTCCTCTGACAGTAGCTCTGTGCATTGAACCTACTAAGACTGGCTGTAAGCATTTTTGCATATAGACTTATGTTTATTTAATAGAGCCTTGAGGCTGAGATTCTATCGGCATGTACTGTTTATGATACGTACATTTTATCAGAGCTGCAGTGTCCATGAGAGATTGTCTGTATAAACAAGGCAGGTGTAAACTGACAGTAAAATTTTCTGATCACCTTTTAGCAAGCTTTGTCTTTCAGCTGGTGTACAAACCATTCTATCAGTGCACAAACATGTCCAAGGTATTTCACTATTTATTATGAAATGACACATATTGAATTAACCTCTTTTCCATTACTGGTAGGCTTCAAAATGTTCTCAATGGCAAATGCTGTTCTAGTTATAAATGATAATCTAATCATTTTCATTTGTTATCTGATGTTTTGAAAATGAAAACCATTGAAGTCCTTAATAAATTCCTTAAAAATAGACATTCTGCTTATCCTTACTTTTATTCACATGGGTAATTTACATAAGATTGCAAGAAAAGACCCGGCAGCCTGACGACCTCACCGGTGGGTCGAGCGGAGGGATGCCATTTTTTGCTGACTCTAAAAGTCGGTCAAACACCGCCAAATAAATCAGACATAGCAACAGCTGCAATAGTGGTTCCACTTGAAAAATATTATTTTATGTCTAGCCTTTACACAGGTACCAAAGGTTTGCATCTAGACCTTATAACTGTGGGGCTATACTTTACTTGTTTAAGTTATGTAATTTCACGCGGAAATTACTCTAAAACCCCTAAGGGCTTAACAGGTTAAACCTGTAACCGATTAAAGTTGCAATTCTTTAGTCCCAGTCTGAACTAAAGTGAGTTTTTGCAAACAAAAAGCTAGCTTCTTCTTCTATGTTTGCAAACATGACTTCCATGCAAGTCTGTGTCTTTTTTTAAATTGAGACTTTTGGAAACCTACTTTCTTCTCAGGTTATAAAAGTGTATCCAAGTGTATCTGACAAAAAGTTTTTTACCTTCAAAGAACGATTGGTATTTTACCCCCGCCCCCATCATTGTTTTGCATTTTTTAAGCACCGTCCTTAAGTAGTGGTATTGCATAGGCCCCAGTTTTGGGTCCTAACCAGATATTGTAAGTTGTGATCAAAGTTTTACTGCAAAGACCTTGACAAAAGTATTTTGGCAAATGTCCAGAATAACACTGATTTATCCAAAATCAATACTGATTAGTAGCATCAGAGATAGTTCTTGCTAAAATATCTATTCGGTAATTGTTGCATTTTGGGTAAAATTGTATGAAGGCTCTCTATGATACATCAAAATAGAGATGTAGGGTGCTGAATCACAGTGAACACTCAAACTGTTGCAAACAGACATGAACAAGTTAAATGGGAGGAGCAACAAGCTCCATGGAAAGAAAAACAGTCAAGTACAACTGTTCATCCGTTCACATGCCACTTCCCCCCTGGCACAAATTAAGTCTGGTTATTCCTTTCTTGAGAGACTCATTGAATCCATATGTTGGACCCAATATTTGTCCTACAGAGGTAGTAGCATCCTTCAGCTATGATCATAAAGAATAGATTTATCTGGTTCAACCTGGCTAATATCTGTTTATAATAAGAAAAAGGAGACACATTTTCCAACAGTCAGAGCAGAAGCAAGACAAATGTGGATTTCTGCCATCTTTCATTATGATACAGTCTTAAAAATGTCAGAGCAGTTCATGCAAAGCCTAAACCTTTAATCGCTGCCAGGTTTGCAAGAGATGGTTATTTACAAAAAGATCAAGCTGGTTCTCTGGCCAAAACACTGACCTTCCCATTTGAAACATGCACTGCAAAACGGAACATGTTAGCATATCAAACCAGAATATTTGTTTAAAAAGGATGGACTGAAACAAAATAAGGGAGTCCAATTGAACTTGCTTCCATATTACTATTTTCTTTTACAATACATTCATTTTGCAACTGGTACTCTGATAAGTCAGATGATTTACCATTTTTCCCAAACTGTGCTTCAACTACCATAAGTGGTACTTGAGCTGCCACTAGTGGTACTCTAAAAATGTTTATTGGTTTGGTAAATACAAACAAATTGGCTTCTGAGTCAGAACTTGGATTTTAGAATGAGATTAAATCCAACTTAACCAATTCCAAATTTGGAAACCAGTGGGATTTGCTTACTGATGTCCTCAGTGACGAGACTAACTACTACTGGCAACACAAGCAACAGGAAGATATTTTGCTGTATTTTGTATTGTGAAACACCATAGCAACATGCTCACTAAAGAAGGCGGCAGGCTATAGCACTGTTTGTGTGAAAGATTAATGAGATGCAAATTTTAAAAATGTACTGCTGCTGTGACATTTTATGTGTAGGCTGACCAAATTGGCAGCTTCTGTACTGTTACCCACCCATTACCCTATTAAGATAGTGTCTCGCCCACGGCCAAAATTGAATAGGTTAAAAAATTATCTAAAAAGAGGAAATCAGGAAAATCTAATAAAAATAAACACAACTCAGACTAAAAATAAAAATAAAACAATTAAATGTGGCCTACTGAACATAAGATCTCTCTCTTTGAAGACATTGCTATTTAGTGACCTGATTTGTGACAATCAGATTGATTTATTTTGCCTCACAGAAACCTGGCTGCAGCAAGAGGATTATGTTACTATAAATGAGTCAACTCCTACTAATTATTTAAATTTTCACATTCCTCGAAATACTGGGCGAGGAGGAGGAGTAGCAACCATCTTTCAGTCCGATTTATTGATTAGTCCCAGACCAATCAATAGCTACAACTCTTTTGAATATTTAATCCTCAGTTTTCCTCATCCAAATTGCAAAGCACTAAAACCACTTCTGTTTGTTGTTTTGTACCGTCCACCAGGCCCTTACTCTCAGTTTTTAGATCAGTTTTCAGACCTTTTATCTGATTTAGTGTTAAATACAGATAAAGTTATTATAGTGGGGGATTTTAACATTCATGTTGACACTGAAAGTGATAGCCTAAATATAGCCTTTAATGGTATCTTAGACTCAATTGGCTTTACTCAAAACATTAACAAACCTACCCACGTTTGTCTTCATTCTCTGGACCTTGTGCTGACATATGGCGTACTCGTACTCGTACTCGTCGTCTTCCGCTTTATCCGGGACCAGGTCGCGGGGGCAGCAGACTCAGCAGAGACACCCAGACGTCCCTCTCCCCAGACACCTCCTCCAGCTCCTCCGAGGGGAGCCCAAGGCGTTCCCAGGCCAGCCGAGAGACATAGTCCCTCCAGCGTGTCCTGGGCCGTCCCCTGGGCCTCCTCCCAGTGGGACGTGCCTGGAACACCTCCCGAGGAAGGCGTCCAGGAGGCATCCGGAATAGATGTCCGAGCCACCTCAACTGGCTCCTTTCGATGTGGAGTAGCAGCGGCTCTACTCCGAGCCCCTCCCGAATGGTCGAGCTCCTCACCCTATCTCTAAGGGAGTGCCCGGCCACCCTACGGAGGAAGCTCATTTCAGCCGCTTGTATCCGGGATCTCGTGCTTTCGGTCATGACCCAAAGTTCATGGCCATAGGTGAGGGTAGGAACGTAGACCGACCGGTAAATCGAGAGCTTCGCTTTTCGGCTCAGCTCTCTCTTCACCACAACGGACCGGCACAGCGCCCCCATTACTGCGGCAGCCGCACCGATCCGTCTGTCGATCTCCCGCTCCATTCTTCCCTCACTCGTGAACAAGACCCCGAGATACTTGAATTCCTCCACTTGAGGCAGGAACTCCCCTCCAACCTGAAGAGGACAAGCCACCCTTTTCCGGTTGAGTACCATGGCCTCGGACTTGGAGGAGCTGATCCTCATCCCAGCCGCTTCACACTCGGCTGCGAACCGCCCCAGTGCATGCTGTAGGTCTTGGCTAGAGGGGGCCAGCAGGACCACGTCATCTGCAAAAAGAAGAGACGAAATCCCTTGGTCCCCGAACCAGACCCCCTCCGGCCCTTGGCTGCGTCTAGAAATCCTGTCCATAAAATTTATGAACAGGACCGGTGACAAAGGGCAGCCCTGCCGGAGTCCAACATGCACCGGGAACAGGTCCGACTTAGTAATGCGGACCAAACTCCTGCTCCGCTCGTACAGGGACCGGATGGCCCCTAATAAAGGGCCCCCGATTCCATACTCCTGGAGTACCCCCCACAAGGCATCACAAGGGACACAGTCGAATGCCTTCTCCGGGTCCACAAAACACATGTGAACCGGTTGGGCAAACTCCCATGAGCCCTCGAGTACCCTGTAGAGGGTATAGAGCTGGTCCAGTGTTCCACGGCCGGGACGAAAACCACACTGCTCCTCCTGAAGCCGAGGTTCGACTATCAGCCGGACTCTCCTCTCCAATACCCTGGCGTAGGCCTTACCAGGGAGGCTGAGGAGTGTGATCCCCCTGTAGTTGGAACACACCCTCCGGTCCCCCCTTCTTATGAAGGGGAACCACCACCCCGGTCTGCCAGTCCAGAGGCACTGTCCCCGACCGCCATGTAATGTTGAAGAGGCGTGTCAACCACGACAGCCCTACAACATCCAGAGATTTGAGGTACTCAGGGCGGAAGTACTCCTTCCACCGCCCGATAATGTCCCCAGTCGAGGTCAGCAGCCTCCCACCCCCACTATAAACAGTGTTGGCGAAGCACTGCTTCCCCCTCCTGAGGCGCCGGACGGTTTGCCAGAATCGTTTCAAGGCCGACCGGTAGTCCTTCTCCATGGCCTCACCGAACTCCTCCCAGGCCCGGGTTTTTGCCTCTGCCACAGCCTGGGCCACAGCACACTTGGCCTCACGGTACCCCTCAGCCGCCTCAGGAGTCCCACAAGCCAACCACAGCTGATAGGACTCCTTCTTCAGCTTGACAGCATCCCTTACTGCCAGTGTCCACCACCGGGTTCTGGGATTGCCGCCGCGACAGGCATCGCAGACCTTACGGCCGCAGCTACGGGCAGCAGCATCGACAATAGATGCGGAGAACATGGTCCACTCGGACTCTATGTCTCCAACATCCACGGGAATCTGGTCAAAGCTCTCCCGGAGGTGGGAGTTGAATACATCCCTGGCCGAGGGCTCCGCCAGGCGTTCCCAGCAGACCCTCACTATGCGCTTGGGCCTGCCAAGTCTGTCCGGCTTTCTCCTCCTCCAGCGGATCCAACTCACCACCAGGTGGTTATCAGTGGACAGCTCAGCCCCTCTCTTCACCCGAGTGTCCAAAACATGCGGCCGAAGGTCTGATGATACGACAACAAAGTCGATCATTGACAAAGTCGATCACTGACCTGACATATGGCATTGAGTGTAAATACATAACAATACTTTCTCACAACCCTGTGCTGTCTGACCATTTTTTAATAACCTTTAAGTTTAATTTAACAGAGTACTCCACACCTGAAAGAAAATTTTATTATAGTAGATCATTATCAGACAATGCTGTAACAACCTTTAAAGAATCTGTTCCACTTTTCATTTCCTCATTATCGCAGAAAAACAGAATGGGGGGCAATAATTTTGTTTCTTCCCCTTCACAAATTGATTCTCTTGTTCAGAGTGTTACTTCATCATTGCGTGGTGCATTAGACAATGCAGCCCTCTTGAAAAAGAAGGAAATTATTCATAGGAGGCAGGCTCCCTGGTTTAATCCAGAGCTGCGTACTTTAAAGCACAATGTTAGAAAATTGGAGAGAAAATGGCACTCTTCACACCTAAAGGATTCCTACTTAATCTGGAAAAATAGCCTACTGTTGTATAAAAAGACACTTCACCAAGCTAGAACAGCTTATTTCTCATCCTTAATAGAAGAGAACAAGAATAATCCCAGGTTTCTCTTTAGTACAGCTGCTAAACTTACACAGAGTCATAGGTCTGTTGAGCCATCCATTCCCTTAGCTCTCAGCAGTCATGACTTTATGGGATTCTTCCAAAATAAAATTGACTCTATTAAGAAGAAAATCTTAGACATACTCCCGAAGATGATTACTTCATCCTTAACAAGTGAGACAACATTGGAAGTAACTGTAGAACCTGATCTGTGCTTAGACTGCTTTGATTCTGTGGAGCTTCCTGAGTTATCAGAAATATTAGCTTCATCTAAACCTTCAACTTGTATGTTAGACCCAATCCCAACCAAATTATTTAAGGAAGTGTTCCCTCTGATTACCAGCCCCATTTTAGATATGATTAATTTATCTTTAGTAAATGGGTATGTACCACAAGCTTTTAAGGTAGCTGTAATTAAACCTTTGCTTAAGAAACCTTCGCTTGATCGAGATGACTTAATAAATTACAGACCTATATCCAATCTTCCATTCTTATCTAAAATTCTTGAGAAAATAGTTGCTAATCAAATGTGTGAGCATTTACACAGCAATGACCTGTTTGAACAGTTTCAGTCAGGTTTCAGAGCTCATCATAGCACTGAAACAGCCCTGCTGAAAGTCCCTAATGATATTCTTATTGCCTCAGATAATGGACTTGTGTCTGTACTGGTTCTGTTAGATCTCAGTGCTGCATTTGATACAGTCGATCATAATATTCTCTTAGAAAGGCTGGAATATGCTGTAGGGATCGGGGAACAGCGCTAGGCTGGTTTAAATCTTATTTGTCTGACAGATTCCAGTTTGTTCATGTAAATGATAAATCATCTTTAAACTCCAGGGTTAATTGTGGAGTACCACAGGGTTCAGTAATTGGGCCAATTCTCTTTACTATATATATGCTTCCAATAGGTAAAATTATCAGGCAGCATAGAATACATTTTCACTGTTACGCTGATGACACTCAGCTTTACTTATCCATAAATCCTGATGAGCCCAACCAGTTAGATAGACTACAAGCATGTCTTGAAGACATAAAAACGTGGATGACTTTAAATTTTCTGCTTCTAAATTCAGACAAGACAGAAGTTGTCGTCTTTGGACCGGAGTCTTTAAAAAAGAAACTGCTTAGTCAATCACTTAACCTGGATGGCATTAAATTGACCTCCGATAATAAAGTAAAAAAAACCTTGGTGTTATTTTTGACCAGGACATGTCATTTAAATCCCATATTAAACAGGTTTCTAGGATTTCCTTCTTTAATCTCCGGAACATTGCCAAAATTAGAAATATCCTGTTCAGAATTGATGCTGAAAAACTAGTCCATGCATTTGTTATTTCAAGGCTGGACTATTGTAATTCTTTACTATCAGGATGTCCACAAAATGCAGTTAAAAGCCTTCAGCTGATTCAAAATGCTGCAGCAAGAGCTCTGATGAAAATTAAAAAGAAAGATCATATTTCTCCTATCTTAGCTTCCCTTCATTGGCTCCCTGTTAAACCCAGAATAGAATTTAAAATTCTCCTCCTCACATATAAAGCCCTTAACGATTTAGCACCATCATACATCAGAGATCTGATTGTTCCAATTTTCAAACAGAGCACTTCGTTCTCAGACTGCAGGTTTTACTGGTGTTTCCTAGAGTCTCTAGAAGTAGAATGGGGGGCAGATCCTTTAGTTATCAGGTCCCCCTCCTGTGGAACCATCTCCCGTTTTAGCCCCGTGAGGCAGACCCCTGTCTACTTTTAAGGCTAGGCTTTAAAACTTTCCTTTTTGATAAAGCTTATAGTTTGAGTGGCTTTGAGGTTATCCTGAGCTATTTCCTTATTTTACCTCCGTCTTCTTCTCCCCTTGTTGGATGGAGTAAGGGGGAGTCAGGTTTAGCCTAAAACCGGCTCAGTTATGGTTGAGGTGCAAAACCAACCCCCCATTTCTGCTACCTGTATGACCCACTCTCTTTTCCAATGGTTATGGTCAATCTGACAGAGAGAGGTATCCCCAATCGTTGTGGTTTTTAGTATAACAATGGCCATCAGTGGGCTCTAGATGGACAAAACTGTCTACTTTTAAAGGCTAGGTTTAAAACTTTCCTTTTGATAAAGCTTATAGTTAGAGTGGCTTGGTTTTTCCTGAGCTATCTCTGTAGTTATGCTGCTATAGGCTTAGGCTGTGGAGGACATAATGACCACTTTCACCCTCTTCGCTACTTTTCCCACATACTCTTCAATTTTGTATTATTTTCTGTTATTTCAGCTTTTAACTTTTTTCTCTCTCTTTTTTCTTCCTAGAAGCTACACCTGGCCTGACTCTGTTAAACCTGTAACACCTTTCTTGAGGGGAATCCTCCAAGCTTCTGTTGGCATGCTCACCCTCTACCGATGACCCCTTTGGGCCCGTCTTTTCAGTGTTTAACCATTTCTCTCCTAGACAAAGCTACTGACTGACTTTTACTGTAACTAACTCTATGTGCTCTCTTCAGACTCTAAACTTGAAAACTGGGCCAGAGTTTTTCATTTCTTTCTTTCTAGGTGAAACGACTAAAGGAGCTACATCCATTAACATTTACCTTTTTCCTTCCCATTGAAAGTATTCCTGGATCAGTGCTTCTTTGTTCTCTTTGTGTCTCTGCTCTGTTTCTCTAAACCCCCGTCGGTCGTGGCAGATGGCCCCTCACACTGAGCCTGGTTCTGCTGGAGGTTTCTTCCTGTTAAAAGGGAGTTTTTCCTCTCCACTGTCGCTACATGCATGCTCAGTATGAGGGATTGCTGCAAAGTCAACGCCAGTGACTGTCCGCTGTCTCTACATGTTCATCCGGGAGGAATGAATGCTGAAAGTCACTGACTGGATGCAATCTGCTGGGTTTCCTTAGATAGAAAAACTTTTTATCCAATTTGAATAAATAACAGAATCTGGCTGCACTGTTCAATGATTAAGATTAATTGGAATGTATGTACCTGACTTTTGTGAAGCGCCTTGAGACGACATGTGTTGTGAATTGACGCTATATAAATAAACTGAATTGAATTGAATTAAGAAACCAATACGAAAACTGTTAAATTTTCAAAATTCAAACCTGGTAGGGTCAACTTCTGAATAAAAATGATTTCCACACCTAATGTATCCTTCAATTAATCATCAGTGGATAAAAAAATTATTTTTTTATGTTATCACACAACATGCTGAAAAAACCTGTCACAATACTGTTCTAAATAATCCATAGATAGATTTACTGAGATGTTATAAAAATACTGACAACCACCCATACATTCTGTTTTGCTGTGTTTTTTCTAAGTAGGAGTATCATTGTTACAAATTGCAACAGTATACCTCATCCCAAGTGTCTTTGTAAATATTATCTAATAAAGATGCAGCAGCATTTTAGTCATTTAAACATTCAAGTTAACACAACCACAATCAAATGTTTGAGATGGGAGCTGTTTTAACGTGACAAAAAATTGGAGAACTGTTTTCTATTTCATCAAACAGAAGATGCTGGTAGATTAATGTACTATAGATCAGATAATACCTCGGTCATGAATTCACACACAACCCTACTTCAAAGAGGTCAAACTGTTAAGATAACTGATTGCTTTGTTTGTGATTTCTTAATTTTGATCATTGTAAAAAAACTATAATGACCAAATCTAAATTTTACACTATTGTATAATTTGGAAATTAGATCACGTTTAAAAAATCAGTGTTTTTTTTGTGGGGTTTTTTTCTTTTTTTTTGCTATTTGGAAAATGAGACACAAAGTGTGACTGGCCTGGATAAAAAGATTCTAAACTATGGTAGGATTGAAATAGCCAGCAGTTGTGGAAAAAATTTTCCAGGAGAAAAACATAATTTGTCACAGCTCCATTTTCTCACCTATCTTCAGACAAACAGAATAGCATAAACTAACTTCTCTTAATGAGTTACGCTACTGTAGCCCATCTCACTTTGTCATATTTCCTCATAGCTTTATGGCAAAGAAGAGCAGAGTAAAACTGAAAAACAAGTAATACGTTTTTCGTGATAGAAAATATCTGTTTGAAAGTAACTTTCAACATGTTAAAAAGATCGCTGTTGGTTATTTTGAAATATTTTACAAGTCAAGTGATATAACGGTGACTCAACATATATAAACTCTTCAGTGTTAAAACTTTTGTTTTTTTAAAGACACTAGTCTTGTGTCCTCCCACAGGATTTCCTCTCCATGTGCCCTCTACCTTACAGCTCTTTTATCATTCTTAGCTCCGACAATCTGCTGTCATCACGCCGATCCCTGTTTTTGAATGTTCAAGTTCATTCTCTTCTTCCTTCTCTGCAGCACGCCTTGTTTTCATTATTAGCTATTTTCTTCTGCTATAAACAGCAAAACATTACCTTTCAGATGGATCCAGCTTTCAGTGCTTGAGGACGTAAGCTGGTTGAGCTTTCACCATCACAACTAACAAATTAAGATATTTCCCATTAAAAAAGCATTACTCCACATCGTTTTATGATTTTGTCAAATCTGAATAATAGCAGCATTCTTTCATCAAAGTTTTCACAATGATAAGTATTTTAACAGGATGTAATGGTTTGTCTTCATTTTGTTATGCCTACGTTATTTGGATTGGAAAAAGATGCAAAGCTGCATTTGCAATGCATCACATTACGTCATCTAATGAAAAATACTCAATAGATGGGGAATGCCAGGTTGTTTTATTTTATGTGTGCCAATGCTGATGCATCTAATTATATAGAAGTCAAAGCTAATGAATTTGTCCAGATCAGTAAGGTATTGCCATTATTTGCTGTTTTCAATATATGTTTAACATTTTTGCATATCATATCGAGGGGGTGCTGACCAGGAAAGAGCCCCAAAATTGATTTGCAGCTGCTGACATGGAGAGGCCAAATCCCCTTCTAGAATAAAATATTTATGACCAGGTGAGGTAAAGACAGACCAGTTTTTCCTCAGTGAAAATAAGTTTTGAAGTTATCAAGATGAGACTTTCAAACATAACAACACACAACAAACTCTCAAGTACGATGGTGGAAGTATCAGGCTAAGGGGCTTTTTGGATGCCAGTTGTGTTAGTGCATTGCACAAAGTGGATGGAAAAATAAAGAAGGACTACTTCAAAAATCTTCAATTTGAACTTAAATCAATAAATAAACAGTCTTGGTTTGGAAACAATTGGCCATTTCAATGATTGTAGCTGAGATGGACTTAAAAGCAAAGCAGATGACAGCAATTTCATATTCAAGATAAATTCTTACTGGAATTAGTCTTACAAAACCAAGGCAACAAGCACATCTGACTGGAAACAAAACAGCATCGGTAACAAGGAGCACATATATAGCCTCCAGGATCTGGCGAGGAGGTAAAGAAACTGAGAAGCTTTTATCCTGTTAAGCCCTAAGGGGTTTTAGACCAATTTCCACCTGAAATTACATACCTTAAATAAATCAAGTATAGCTCCACAACTACAAGGTCTACATGCAAAGTTTTGCTACCTGTGTAAAGGTAAGACATGAATATATTTCCAGTGGAACTACTGTTGCAACTGTTACTATGTCTGATTTATTCATGATTAAACACAGAAAATGTTCTATTTTTTGGCCCTCGCCTAAATTTTTTTCTAAATAAACATTGTAAAACACCATGAAAATCCTTTGGAAATTCTAGGAGATTCCCCAGGTTGTATTCATCAACATCCTGGCTATAACTGCAGCAAATTTGGACTGAATCAGTTGAAGCATTTATTTTCTATAAAGGTTTTAGTGGGAAATGTGCCAGGCGGACATAGGATTTTGGCACAATTTAGCAAAATGTGGCAAAACGGAGCCAAATATGTTTTTCACCTCATAAAATGGAATCTGGTCAAATAAAAGTGCTGATTTCCATTGTAGGACTCCTTCTGCATATGACATAACCTTTGGCCATGACATTTACCCTGTGTATCATCAAAATGTACCATTGTGCAGAGCATAATATCAATATAATGAATAGAAAACAAGCTGAATTATATTGAATTATCTCCAAACAGAGAGGTTTTATTGAAAACAATAATTTTCAATAAAAAAGAAACAGGCTGACTGGAGACCATGTTTTAGTGGTTTCAATCCTGGGTCCTGGAGGATGCCTCGGTGAAAACGCAGGAGATTGTGGCTCAGTGTCAGGCTCACCTGGAGAGTGCCACATGTCCTCGCTGTCGTCACTAGGTGGAGGGGCAGCCCTACTCGCCCATCTGGAGACTGGCCTGGTTGAAGTGCTCCTTTTTTTGTGGCAGATGCAACCTTGCGCTTCACGGGTCTTGAGGCGGACCGTAGCTGACGAGCAGGTAGCTGATACATCTCATCTTCTTCTGCACCATTTTCACTGGGGAAACAGAAAGATATATGTTGAAGACTAACTTTGACTCTGTTTATCTAAATGGCAAGCTAAAAATTAAGTCGCATCTAACAATGAATTATAATAGGCCTATGAACACAATGCTAACACCGTTAGCATTGTGTTCATGCTCAGGCTTAAGGGGTTAAACTACTGGTAATGAGGATCACTGGTATAAGAACCAGATGTATCAAATCAGAAGAAGCTGGAAAAGAACACTGGAAGAAGCTGAGGATGAAACATGAGGGGAGAGGACTAATAAACTGAAATGAACATTAAGGGGATATGACAGGACACTAAAGGGTCATGCTAACTAAAAACTAAAGACTGACATAAAAATAGAAATCTAAACCAATACACAAAGGAGTAGATCACAAGAAAAAACTAAGACACTCAGCCCAAAGGAATGAACCTGTACAAAACAACCCAAACTTACTCGTACTCGTACTCATTCTCGTCATCTTCTGTTTTATCCGGGACCGGGTCGCGGGGACAGCAGAGACACCCAGAATTCCCACCTCCTCCAGCTCCTCCAGGGGGAGCCCAAGGCGTTCCGAGGCAAGCCGAGAGACATAGTACCTCCCGTGTGTCCTGGGCCGTCCCCTGGGCCGGCAGCTCTACTCCGAGCCCCTCCCAGATGGCGAGCTCCTCACCCTATCTCTAAGGGAGTGCCCGGCCACCCTACGAAGGAAGCTCATGTCAGCCGCTTGTATCCGGGATCTCGTTCTTTCAGTCATGACCCAAAGTTCATGGCCATAGGTGAGGGTAGGAACGTAGACCGACCGGTAAATCGAGAGCTTCGCTTTTCGGCTCAGCTCTCTCTTCACCACAACGAACCGGCACAGCTTCCCCATTACTGCGGCAGCCACACCGATCCGTCTGCTCCATTCTTCCCTCACTCGTGAACAAGACCCTGAGATACTTGAACTCCTCCACTTGAGGCAGGAACTCCCCTCCAACCTGAAGATTACAAGCCACCCTTTTCTGGTCGAGAACCATGGCTTTGGAGGAGCTGATCTTCATCCCAGCCACTTCACATTCAGCTGCGAACCGCACCAGTGCATGCTGTAGGTCTTGGCTAGAGGGGGCCAGCAAGACCAAGTCATCTGCAAAAAAAAGAGACAAGCCTGAGCCAGAGCCTGTTTGCCATGGGATACCCTACCAGGGGCATTTAAGCCCCAGACAACATAGCCTCTAGGATCATTTGAGCACTCAAACCCCTCCACCACGTTAAGGTGGCGGTTCAAGGAGGGGAACCCAAAATTATCCAAATACAAAACCAAGTTCTACGGATTATGACATTTTCATCACAGCAAAGATCCCAAAGACATATCTAAACTGTAATATGATACGTTGATAGTAATACGTTTCAGTAAAAAGTCTACAAAAACAAAGAACCAATAGATTACTAAAGCATTAAAAATGCTTGTAAGAAAAAAAAAAACCTTATACAAAGAATTCACAAAATCTAGAACTAAACAAGCAGAGAATACATATAAAAAGTATAAAAATAAATAAACTTCAATATTAAAGATGTGTAAAAAGCATTAAAAACATTAAATCATTTTATTAAACCTAGCAGCAGCCAAACAAATTACTGTCAAAATAAGGTGAGATCTTTCCATGTAATCCATGCAACATTTATTAAATGCTCACAGTAAAATCGATAAAACGAAAATAAGTATCCTTTTGTGTAATCCATGCAAAAATTATTAAATGCACAGTTAAAGCAATAAAAAGTAAAACAAGTATATTGTCACATTCTGGGAATAAGAGACTGGAGAGGCCTGTGTGGAGTCACAAAATAACTGTCTTATCTTTTGCAGAAACATTAACTACAAGTGTAACCAAAGAAATGATGTATGCAGATTTTCTATTTTCTACAAATATTAAATGAAATGAGTGATCTTTGTTTATCAAGTTAAAACACATATGATTAAAATATAATTGAGAACTGATGATTAAAATAAAACATTAAGGTTTAGAGATTCCTAATAAGCTATATATGAAAGACATAATTCATACATCAGTTGTGATGTATGAATAAAAAGAAAGAAGTGATTGTTTTATAACTGTATCTAAAAGGAAAAGCAGAAAGCTGAGAGTGGAATGTGTAATACTGTGTAAAGTTTAAAGTTGAGCAGATTAGGGAGAGAGCTGCATGATGACTAGGAGTGACGAGAGCGGCGTGTTGACAGCGAACCTTTTGAAGGCCAGCAAGTAACAAGAGGAAATAAGGAACAGGATAAAGCCAGCTGTGTGCTGATTACTGGTATCTTGAAGGCTGAAAAACAGCATCAGAAAGTCACTGTGACCATGACTAAGTATTGCGCAATAACGGAGAAGCCTAACAAAGGGCTGACCAGTGAGACCATCTGCACTATAAAAGCAAGGCCAAAAAAGGGAACAACCCGTGTGCTCTGGAAGGACTGTGCCTCAAAACTGAGAATCTAATCTCATCTATTGCCTTTTTACCCAGATAACTGAAGTGAACTTGATCAGTGAACAACTGATTGTTCTAAGTTTCAGGCTTCTGGAAGTCCTGAATCAACCTAATTTGTACCTCCGGGCTTTCCTCTGGAAGCTACTCTCTTCAGAGACATATGACAAAAAAGTTCCTGTTTGACCATCGAAACCTGGAGCATCAGTGCCTATCTACCACCTAGAGGAAGAAAATCGCTCGTTGTTAAACGAAGAAACATCCCCATCGGGTGCATGGACGAGCCTCCGTCTTCAAAGCCTCTCCAAACTCACTAGTTTCAGCATCAGGGAAAGAAAGGTTAGTTGATTGATTCATTTTTATTATTGAAATTATTATGTGTTGCGACATTTAAGCTGTTACTGACCCCTGCAAAAGTGTTGCTAATTAGAGAATGCATATAAAATTGTAGATAAATTGCGGACATTCAGTTATTTGAGTCACCTTATTTTGGGTTTTTCATAGGTGGTAAAATCTTGTTGCTTGGTTCTAAGAGATTTTAGGAGGTTATTATAGGTTGCCTTAAGCCAACCAGGAGTGGATGACTGCTGTGGGCTACTCAGTCGTCCAGACCACCAGTTGAAGAAGGGCGAGACTTCTGGATGTAGGCTGTCACAGGTTGGGCGTGTCATTTCCCGACAGCAGCTTAAACAGATCTCTCAGTAAACCTGCTTAGTGAGACCTTTCAGGTTTAGGGAAGTCCGGACCCGTTGGATGAGAGCTGGATTGAGCAATCCCCTCAGAAATAGGGAAGTAGAAGGGAGGGGTTAGCTCATCGGACAAAGAAATTACCCACATTATTTTATTAATCAACCATTAAAAAAAAAAGCTCTACATAACATGGCAGAGATAGTTAACAATGGTTGTCAATGCTGGACCTAATCTGGCAAACAAAATCTCAAATGAAGAGTTGTCAACAGAAAAGGTAGATGCACTCATAAAAAGAAATCTAAATTCAATGTTTCTTTTGGGTGTACAGGAGAAAGAAATTATAGGTGTGAAAACAAAATATCTCCCATGATTGGAATAAAATTGGCATGGTCATTATCAAAAGGGTTATCAATGGTATTTCCAAACCACTTACATATAACTGTAACCTGTCATTTCAGTCTGATACGTTTTCCAAATGAAATGAAAATAGCTAAAGTCACCCCATTGTACAAAGGTGGAGATAGACACCAATTCACAAATTACAGTCCTGTTTCTCTTCTTTGTCAGTTCTCAAAAATAATGGAAAAACTGTTCATAGCCAGGCTAGACAAATTTATTATTAAACACATTATATTAGCACAAAGCAACAACTATGGCATTAATGGATTTCATTGAGGAAATAAATTACATTGACCTTAAGAAAAACGGAGTTGGGATTTTAACAGACTTAAAAGAAGCATTTGACATAATCAGTCACAACATACTGTTTCAAATATGAGAACTTCATGATGTGGAGGACTGATACTAGAGAGGATAAGAAGCTGTCTTGGTAAAAACAAAAAAGTTTTTTGGGGAAATAGCGAATGTCACTGTGGAAGGTGGTACTGCAACGAATTTTGAAAAGTGGGGGTTTTGGGGTCCCTGTCAACTCACACCTCTGAAACAGTGTGCTCTCGCCCCTTAGAGCGCCACCAACCTGTCAAAAGTGGTACTGCAACAAAATTTTGAAAAGTGGGGGTTTTGGGGTCCCTGTCCACTCCACACCTCTGACACCATATGCTCTCGCCCCCGTTATAGCGCCACCAACCTGTCAAAAATGGAACTGCACCACGGGGCTCCGCTTTTGCAGGCTCGCAGGTACCCGGGGGGGATGAGGCCTGCCGAGTTTGGCTCCGGTCGGACGAGGCGTTCCGGAGTTAGGACGCGTCGAAATCCCAGAAATGGGGACACGAAGCGCATGAGAGGGACACGGCCAATGCATCCGGATGGGAGTCGCAAGGGAAAAATCGGGTCCGCGTTCACCCCGCCGCCGTTCGGGGGTCCGAGGTCCCACGGACGCAACGGGGGGCTCGTTCTTCTCGGTGCGAGGAGGCCCCGAACGACATATCCGAGCCTCAGCCTCCTGGAAGGTGTTTGCGCACGACCTCGTCGTCCTAGGTCAGCTTTCGCCGCACGGTCGCGTAGCACGGACTGGCCCGATCGCAACGAGCCCCCCCACGCCCCTGTATCCCGCTCCCACGTCTCACGATGCCCCCCTAACGGAATCGCAATATGGGACACAAAGTGCATGAGAGGGACACGGCCAATGCATCCGGATGGGAGTCGCAAGGGAAAAATCGGGTCCGCGTTCACCCCGCCGCCGTTCGGGGGTCCGAGGTCCCACGGACGCAACGGGGGGCTCGTTCTTCTCGGTGCGAGGCCCCGAACGACATATCCGAGGCTCAGCCTCCTGGAAGGTGTTTTTGCGCACGACCTCGTCCTAGGCCAGCTCGCCGCCGCACGGTCTCGTAGCACGGACTGGCCCGATCGCAACGAGCCCCCCCACGCCCCTGTATCCCGCTCCCACGTCTCACGATGCCCCCCTAACGGAATCGCAATATGGGACACAAAGTGTAAGGGAGGGACACGGCCAATGCATCTGGATGGGAATCGCAAGGGAAAACGTGACCCACATTTACCCCTCTCGTTCGGGGGTCCGAGGTCCCGCGGACGCAACGGGGGGCTCGTTCTTCTCGGTGCGAGGCCCCGAACGACATATCCGAGGCTCGGCCTCCTGGAAGGTGTTTTGCGCACGACCTCGTCCTAGGTCAGCTTTCGCCGCACGGTCGCGTAGCACGGACTAGCCCGATCGCAACGAGCCCCCCCACGCCACTGTATCCCGCTCCCACGTCTCACGATGCCCCCCTAACGGAATCGCAAATTAGGGACACAAAGTGCATGGGAGGAACACGGCCAATGCATCTGGATGGGGAACCATAAGGGAAAACTTGGGCCTTCACCTCGGCCTTCCCCAAGCGAGTGTCTTTTTTTTTCTCATTTTGCTCAGGAACATGTAAGGTGGATGAGCATGGTACCGTCGGAAAGGACAGACTGACACGATCGAAACGAGCCCACCCGTGCCTATAAATTTGAGTCTTTTTGGCTCTCATTTTCTGGGTATCAGCATTTTCTCCACTTGGATTGCACAGTGCGCATCTTTTACTATTTCTGATCAAAAATCTGTTGACCTCAGTCGCCTGCGATGCACCTGAAAGGAAATAGCTAGCGGAAGGTGCTAGGCATCTGTGCATTCACACACTGGTAGAGGCTGGCAATGGGATGCAGAGCTGCGAGTTTGGGCCAGATCGGACAAAGCGTTGCGGAGTTGCGGAGCGTCAAACGTGCTGAGCGAGCCAAATTTCCTCCTCGCCGTTTCCAGCAGGAACGTCCGACCGACACGGGATCGACGTTTTCACGCTCTGTACGACCCCCCGAATGGGCTGTGTGAAAATCAGCCCGATAGGCCAACGTTGAGGATATCCGTCAACCCCAGAAAGTCCTCTGAGGTTCGTAGAGCAACAGAGGACTGCTCACAGTTGAATTGGAGGAGAGAGTTTCGAAAACTTTAACGCACGGCTACCAAATTTTACACACATGTTCCTGGCCGCACTGGTGACGCATTCTGTGATTTTGGTGTCTCTAGCCACTTCAGGGGCCGGGGGAGGCGAGTTTGAAATTATGGCCTTAATTGGCAGGGACACGCACAATGCATGTGTATTGTGCGTGGCCCTCATGCAGTGTGTTTGGGGCCCTGGCTTCGCGTAGGAGTGTTTGTTCTGCACATGCTTGGTACCGTTGGAAAGGGTAGACTCAGACGATTAAAACTAGACCATCCATGTCTTCATAAACCACTGCTATCTCCCACAAAAAGCCTCAAAAGATCCGCAGGTTCGTTTGGGGGGGACACAAGGTGATAGTGAGGGACATGTGCAATACTTGTGAATAGGGAATCATAAGGGAATAGAAGGGAATCATAAGGGAAAATCCTCCATCTTAGGTAGAGTGTGTTTTGGGCCCTGGCTTCGCGTAGGAGTGTTTGTTCTGCACATGCTTGGTACCGTTGGAAAGGGGAGAGTCAGACGATTAAAACTAGACCATCCATGTCTTCATAAACCACTGCTATCTCCCACAAAAAGCCTCCAAAGGTCCGCAGGTTCGTTTGGGGGGACACAAGGTGATAGTGAGGGACATGTGCAATACTTGTGAATAGGGAATCATAAGGGAAAAGCATTGAAGAAAATTTGAGTCTTTTTTGCTCTCATTTTCTGGGTATCAGCATTTTCTCCACTTCAATTGCACAGTGCGCATCTTCTACTTGTTCTGATCAAAAATCTGTTGACCTCAGTCGCCTGCGATGCACCTGAAAGGAAATAGCTAGCGGAAGGTGCTAGGCATCTGTGCATTCACACACTGGTAGAGGCTCTGAATGGGATGCAGAGCTGCGAATTTGGGCCAGATCGGACAAAGCGTTGCCGAGTTGCGGAGCGTCAAATGTGCTGAGCGAGCCAAATTTCCTCCTCGCCGTTTCCAGCAGGAACGTCCGACCGACACGGGATCGACGTTTTCACACTCTGTACGACCCCCCGAATGGGCTGTGTGAAAATCAGCCCAATAGGGCAACGTTGAGGAAATCCGTCAGCCCCAGAGAGTCCTCTGAGTTTACCCCAGGGAAGGTGCCTGAATCCTGGGTACACTCGGCCGGACACCCCCTTGGGCTCCACCCCTGTTTCCAAGTTCTCCATTGACTTTTGCCGGGGGGGGAGTTGCCAGTTTCCCCAATGATAATGTATGGCCAAGTGGCAAAACACCAAAACACTTAATTTTGGGACATTTGCCTTATTTTACAAGTGTCCCCCCTGGTTGTCATCAGCACATATGCTGATTCTTGCACAGCCAAATCTGAACCTCAACAAAGTGTCCCAAAACACCCTAAGTGTCAGGCAAAAGTCAATGGGCTATTTGCCTACACACTCTCCCCAAATGTTAATGTATGCCAAGTGTCCCAAAACACCCTAATTTTGGGACATTTGGCACATATTAACATTATGGAAGATGTCAGGCAAATGGCCCGAGTGTTTCCCCAGGGAAGGTGGGGGGGTACACTCGGACGAACAACCCCTGGGCTGGCAACCCCCTGTTCCAAGTGCTCCATTGACTTTTTGCCTTACACTTGCTTTAATGATAACATATGCCAAGTGTCCCAAAACGACCTAATTTTGGGACATTTGCCTTACATTCCCCCCAATGGTCCAATGTCCACATCTTGTCCCAAAAACTCATGATTCCTGGTGTCCATTGTTCATCAAACCACTGCTATGCTCCCCAAAAAGTTCAAAGGTCCGTCAGCCAAATTGAACCGTTTGGGCACAACAAAGGTGATGCCCAAAACATGTGCAATACTTGTGAATAGGCCAAAATCATAAGGAAATGCATTGAAGAAAATTTGAGTCTTTTTTTGCTCTCATTTTAATTTTCATTTTCATTTTCTCCATCAATTGCACAGTGCGCATCTTTATTTTGTTCTGATCAAAAATCTGTTGACCTCAGTCGCCTGCGATGCACACCAAGGAAAATGCGGATGCTACCTGAAAGGAAATAGCTAGCGGAAGGTGCTAGGCATCTGTGCATTCACACACTGGTAGAGGCTGGCAATGGGATGCAGAGCTGCGAGTTTGGGCCAGATCGGACAAAGCGTTGCCGAGTTGCGGAGCGTCAAACGTGCTGAGCGAGCCAAATTTCCTCCTCGCCGTTTCCAGCAGGACATTGGCCGTCCCGACCCCGCCACGGGATCGACGTTTTCACGCTCTGTACGACCCCCCGAATGGGCTGTGCCAAATCAGCCCGATAGGCCAAGTTTGAAATCCGTCAGCCCCAGAGAGTCCTCTGAGTTTACCCCAGGGAAGGTGCCTGATTCCTGGGTACACTCGGCCGGACACCCCCTTGGGCTCCACCCCTGGTTCCAAGTTCTCCATTGACTTTTGCCTTACAGTTTCCCCACTGATAATGTATGCCAAGTGTCCCAAAAATCCTAATTTTGGGACATTTGATTTTTAATTTTTTTGCCTTACATTTCCCACATTAACATTTGGGCAAGTGTCCCAAACAAGGTTCACCCAGATTTGGTTGTCATCAGCACATATGCCTGATTCCATGGGAAACCCTTGGCCAATCTGAACCTCAACAAAGTGTCCCATGTAACCCCTGGTGTCAGGTTTGTTGCCAATGCCTTACACTTTTGCCCTTACACTTGTCCCCAAGTGTCCCTGTACCCACCTGTGTCCCTTTGTCCCTTATGGGCATCAAAAACTGAGTTTTTACTTTTTACCAATTGTAATAATTTAATTTTCATTCAAATATAGTTTTATCTAAATTTGTTATTTTACCTACAATATCATCATCATAATTAGAATGTATCTCCTTTGCCAAGTTAGGCCCAATATCAATAAAGTATTTATTGAATTCATTTGTAATGTTATTAGATTGGTTGATTTTACATTTCTCTTTTGATAAAAAATAATTAGGAAAACTAGAACTACAGCTATCCTTTTTAATTATCTCATTTAGTACATGACAAGTATTTTTGAGTGTGACATGCCGGGCAAAGGCGCATAGTGCCGGCGCTTGCCATTAATCTTGCTTTCGGATGTCATGGTACAGTACTATTGCTGTCGCTAAAGAAACAATGGGAGCCAACTGTCCTAGCGATAGCCTAATGGGCGAAGCCTATACGAAATAGAATGGAGCTCCACCCACTTGATGTTCAGTAGAGGATAACATCTCACCGGCTGGATTTACCTTACACGTGCTTAACCATGGCTACCCTCAAGGGCAGAATTTCTGTTGTTGGCTGCAAAGACCCACAGGTGTCCATGCACATTCTCCTGCTGTCGGATAACAGAGATTCATGGCTTCATTTTATTTTTGAGGGCAATGTTCCAGTCACATTGCCAAAGACAGTACTGGTTTACGTAAATTACTTCATCATGGACTGCTTTGAAAACTCATATCAGTACACGTCAGGATTTACAGAATGTCTTGGACTAAAAACAAATTCACTCCCTACTGTTCAAGGCAAATATGCAGATGACAGAAATGTAAGTACTTATTGTTGTGTCTTATCAGTTTCGGTGGTTGGGGGTGCGGCCAGATACAGTTAATTTGCATAAAAGTGAAAGACCCCTAAAACAGCTAATTCTGAAAGGAGCTCAAAAAAGGGATAACTGAGCTGAAATCTCATTATCTGAGAATGATTTTTTGCAAAACAATTATTTAACATGTTTTGTATAGCCTATAGACCTAACCCAAATGTTTAAAAGGTATATAGGGCATAAGTAATATAAGTCACCTTTAAGTAATTTTGTTGTTATGGACTTTAGAACAGGGACACTTACTGAGCCCTTTCACAAACAACAGACCTTTTAGGCAATTTTAGGGAGATCTGGAAGATAAAACAGAAAATATTTAAGCTGATAAGCACATTTTTTAAGAACACGTCCTCCAATACCATCAGGTCCAGGACTTTGTTTTTCTTTGACCCCACAAGGAGTTATAAGACTCTGTTCTAATCAATAGTAAAATTATTTGGTCCTTGAGTAAAATCAGGATCTCTAAAAACAGACACCTTTTCACTAAAATTCTTAAATGTCAAAATGATTTTTAAAGACATTTAGTTCATTACAGAGATCCCGGTCAGTTTGTCCATTTAAAGGAGATTGCGGATTTTTTGGTGTCCATCTCTGCCATGTCTTAACCCCTTTCCATGCAGAGCGAGAGCTGCCAGTTCTCATCAGGACCTCCACTTTTTCTTTGTAAGCACGATTGGCTAGTTTTATTTCCCTATTCACTTTTTTGGTAAATTTCATGTGTTGTTCCATGTTTCCTGATTGAAGCAGGTGTTCCTCTAAATAATAATATCCTTTACTGTTTTAGTAATCCTAGGTTTTGTGTTACAATAAATAATGATGGATTTTTTTTAGGGATAAGTATTTCCTAACAAAAAGAGAGAGAGGTTTTTCAATTTTGGTCGAAAACCTCCGTAAAATGTCAGAATTTAGGGTAAGTTGTGAAATAAAAAAAAATACAACCTTATCAATGTGTTTTACTACTGATATCTTGGAAAGGACCACATGTGACAAAAAATCTTGACGTGATAATAATTATAATGATAATTTTCCATTTGGATTGCTTTTACTCCATCCGGCGCTTATGGATTGCTAATGAGTATTATTGTGTTTTGATAAGATTGGATAATTTCGAGTTTCAGGTGTAACATTCAAGGAGAAGTAGAGATAGGTTTATGGACAAATTCAGGTTGAGGTGTTAAGAACAAGGGTTCTGTATTTTTGGAGTTAATATCAATAGACATGGCAGGAGATTGATCAGAAACATAAAAATGTTAATTAAAGTGACCAACAATCATACATATTATCCCATATTGTTTTTCCTAATCCGAAGTGCATTTATTTCTGAGTGCCCTGAATTTGATCCAATACGGTGCAGAATTAGTTGCGCTTTGGCTCAAGCAGCATATCTTTATCTGATTATATTTATTATTTCTTCAAAGATCCAGGGATTATCGCGTCCTGAAATCCTGAACTTCTCCAAAGGGGCATGCTTGATTAATAAAAAAGAAGATCCAAAATGTTGCTACTCCACATCGTGAATTAGGCTGATCTGGCTAATTTCACTGTTGTTTGGATCATTTAATAAAAGCCTGCATTTTACTTTTTGAAATGTCTTTTAAAACCATAGTTTGTTTTAGGTTTAGGCAGTTTAACATCCCTTACATCAGCTACAGCACAGTGATCACTAACATCATTGCATAAGACTAGGGAGGAAACATACTCCTCCACAACCTATGGGGTTTGTTAGTCAATACAATACACTCCAATAATGTATATTTTTTAGGTTTTTTGGATTTAAACTAGTAGGGGCATCTGTTAATCCTTTTCTTTTTCAGTGGACTTTCAATGCACAAGCAGTGGGATTGATTTTGCCCCCCTTTAGGCTTTAGTTTACAAGTAAAAAAGCACATCTGCGAGGCTTCGGGTGGTTGTTTTAAATTTAGGTTCTTCAACCACATTTGCTTTGATTTCTCTGCTGTTGGTAACTGATGGAAAATTATCCATTGATCATAGTAATAATCCACCATCAACAAGCTTCAGTTGAAGCCAGAGGTTAGGCTTTGTGTGACTATAGGTGCAGCTGCAAACTGTGCATGGCATGTTCAGACATGTGTCAACCATTTGCTTCAGAATGCAGCTTACTATTAAACAAAACAAAGATAAGACAGTCAATCCACCAGCAGCACCACCAGGAATGAGATGAATAGGCATAAATATTTAATGTTCGGCTCAACTAGTGAGCCTTTAAAACTGCAGAAATAATTAATTGTGCTAAACAGCTTACTGAGTTCATTTGAAAGCTTACTATGTGTATATTACTTGATATTTAGGTGACTTATTGTGATCATATCAGCCCATTTCATTTTGTGATAATCAAAATCTGTCATTTTCTATATCCACACCTTCTCAAAACACATCTCTTCAAACAGGATTTCTGTGTAGGGATGTTGAGATTAACCTGTTCACATCTATATGTGGATCCACAGGTGCAAGATGCAAGTACGGTAGAGAAGCTGTGAAAAGGTGCAGTTATAGGGACTAAGTCTAGATTGGTCCCAGACCAGATACACTTGTTAATGAACCCACCGTTATCAGCAACGGCAACTTTAACTATTCTGAAAACATCTTCCACAAGGTTTAGGAGTGTATTGATAGTTAGATGAGAAAACCAGACTTGCAGCCTCCGTGCTAATTTATCTCCTAATGTGTTCAAGAAGGTTGAGGTCAGAACTCTGTGCAGGGCAGACTTATCAGTCTGCATCCAGATAAGCGATGAAATTGTTATTGTAAACTGTCACGTTGGCCAACTTGATGCATTCCAGATGTTGGGCTGAGTTTGGATTCCCAGAACTCCAGCTAGGAAGCAATGTTGTAAGTGCCAAGAAGTTTTATGTAAATGATATGATGATTTCAATTGGTCAAGAGGACCCAAATGCACATCAATGGTTTGTATCTGTATAAAAAACCACCCTTTAAGGACTTCTGGAATTTTTCTGAAGATGTTTTTTGTGCGCTTTGAATAAAAGTTCCCCCCTGTGGGGACTGGTTGAGAGAGATATTTCTGAGTACTGTGTTAACTATTTAGCTCAGTGATAAGACCGCCATCTCCTACAGTTTCTCCACACCAAACTTTATACACCATCAGCCATGGTAGCAATTGGAACATTGGAATTCATTGATTTGGTAATGTGACCCAGTACTTTTTGCAAAATAGTGTATGCACAACCTTAGCATGATGCACTGGGTTTTAAGTTGTTTTATGACTTGCATACCGCTTTACTTGTTTCTTGCACACTAATATTGCACACATGTTCATACACACATTTGTTGTAAACTGGCACTGTAAACATAGATTGAAATAAATATTTTCCTATATCACTTAGTTATATTTTGTTATTTATGTATCATCTTTTTATTTGATGTGTTAAATTTATTTATATTTTGTCTGTAGAGCAGTTTGGTGCAACTGTGTATGTTTTCAAATCTGCTCTATAAATTGATGTGTCCATGCCCGAAGATAGTGAATGTCCACAATAGCTCGATAGATACTGCTTTATCATGAACAACCTCACATTATTTTTTATAACTTCTTGCTTTATATGACAAAGCAGAACCAACATGTGGCTTCTAATATCTGTTACATGAGCCATAGAACAAACACCTTCTCAGCAGGAAGTTAATTACACACTGCAGTCAGGGTCTAATAAAAAGACAGACTGATAGGGTATTAAACCTAAAGCTCTTTCTCTCTTTCTCTCTCTCTCACACACACACACACACACACACAAGGCAAACTGATACACATACATCCTGAAGCACTGGATAAATAAAAACTCATTGGGTTTAGTCACTGTCCAGAAGGTCTCATTAACCTCTGTTATAACACTACTCCATGGGTTTCAACTGATTTAATTAAAAAGTGCACTCATATAAGGTCCTGCGTACACACACAGACACATTTAATTAGGCTTTCTTATCAACACACCAAAACACCAATTTGAATGCTTCAATGTTCCTGGCATATTTGGATATTATATCAAATCCAGCAGAAAAAAAACGTGGAGTGCTTTGTTGTTTTAAAAAAATTCATGTTCTTTGAAAATTAGGATGGTGCTAAACTTGTCGGAAACTGGTGAGAGATAAAAGGGAGATAAAAGGGTCCTGTCACTGTGTATGTATTTGACTTATCCAGTTATGGCAATGTTTAAGGCACTCGTTTGAGGATCATATTGATCCTTAACACACTCTCTATTGCATAGATGTCTCTTCAAAAAAAAGAAATAATGACATGACAATTATATAAAAAATCAGGCAATAAATAGATTTCCGGTTTTCAACAAAGGGAGGAATTCATTGCAGTTTGAGTTTCTAAGAAGCAGTAATAGGGACAAGATCGACACTTGGTCATCAAGTGACTGTGAAAAATCACTAAAATGTATGCAAATGTTTTTAAAATGATGCCATCAAGAAAACATTTGGACAATGTCACCTTCACCACTGGATCTTTTTCTGATGTTCTAGCTTCCAAACTCTCCCAAAATGTGCAAAGTGCAAAAATAAACTTTATGTTAATACTTTTTAGAGACCAAGTCAACTTCTGTGGAAATAACTACCATTCAATATCCCAAAGATTTGGCAGACATTCATGCAGCTTTAATTTTGACAATCATATATTTATGATTATGTATATATCTATATGATGTATATTTTGTTCTTTTTCAAGGGATTTATAAATTGTTTGCACAGTAACACCTGTTGTGATTATGAATATGAATATATTATTTAATATTAATATTTCAATATTCAATATTTCATTAAATAATATTTCGGTCTGTTCAGTGTTGTCCTCTGAATACCAGCCCAATAAGGCAGTGGTATTAGGACAAGCTAAGCTCTGACATTACTGAACAGAAAAACTCTGCACACGGAGTAATTCTCACAATTTCTTAAAATAGAAGAATTTAATAAGGAAAATAAGTCAATTTAAATTCAAACATATTTCAATCAACAAACTCTTTACTATACTAGAACAATCCAACTAAACTACCAAGCAGATTGAAAGAATAAGGAAGACCAACTATATACAATATTCAATTCAATTCAATTCAGTTTATTTATATAGCGCCAATTCACAACAGATGTCGTCTCAAGGCACTTCACAAAACTCAGGTACATACATTCCAATTAATGCTAATCATTGAACAGTGCAGTTAGATTCTGTTATTTATTCAAATTGGATAAAAAGTTTTTCTGTCTAAGGAAACCCAGCAGATTGCATCCAGTCAGTGACTTGCAGCATTCACTCCTCTTGAATGAGCATGTAGAGACAGTGGACAGTCACAGGTGTTGACTTTGCAGCAATCCCTCATACTGAGCATGCATGTAGCGACAGTGGAGAGGAAAAACTCCCTTTTAACAGGAAGAAACCTGCAGCAGAACCAGGCTCAGTGTGAGCGCCCATCTGCCACGACCGACTGGGTGTTAGAGAGAACAGAGCAGAGACACAAAGAGAACAAAGAAGCACTGATCCAGGAGTCCTTTCAATGGGAGGGAAAAGTAAATGTTAATAGATGTAGCTCCTTTAGTCGTTTCACCTAGAAAGAAAGAACAGATAAACTCTGAGCCAGTTTTCAAGGTTAGAGTCTGAAAGAGAGCACATATAATTAGTCACAGTAAAAGCACAGTCAATCGCCATGTGTAGGAGGGAGAAAGGGTTAAACACTGAAAGACAGGGCCATGTGGATCATCGGTAGAGGGTGAGCATTAAGTTGTTGCCAGCAGAAGCCTGGACGATGCCCCTCTCCAGAAAGGTGTCACAGGTAGATACGGAGTCAGGCCAGGTGTAGCTTCTAGGAAGAGAAAAGAGAAAGAACATAAAGTTAAAAGCTGAAATAACAGCAAATAATGCAAAATTGGAGAGTAGTATGAGAATGTAGCGAAGAGGGTGAAAGTGGTCATTATGTCCTCCAGCAGCCTAAGCCTATAGCAGCATAACTACACAGATAGTTTCAGTTTAGATTATTTAGTTAAACGCCGCTTATTTTCAACAATGTCGTTTCAAGGCACCCCACAAAGGGTCCCACTGATGGTCATTGTTATACTAAAAACCACAAGGATTGGGATACCTCTCTCTGTCAGACTATATTATAACCATTGGAAAAGAGAAGGGGTCATACAGGTAGCAGAAATGGAGGGTGTGTTTGCACCTCAACCATAACTGAGCTGGTTTTGGCTAAACCTGACTCCCCCTTACTCCATCCAACAGGGAGGGAGGAAGGCTCCCTCCCTGATAAACTAAGCTACTCTAACTATAAGCTTTATCAAAAAGGAAAGTTTTAAGTTTAGCCTTAAAAGTAGACAGGGTGTCTGCCTCATGGACTAAAACTGGGAGCTGGTTCCACAGGAGAGGAGCCTGATAACTAAAGGATCTACCTCCCATTCTACTTCTAGAGACTCTAGGAACCACCAGGAAACCTGCAGTCTAGGAAAAAAGTGCTCTGTTAGGAACATATGGAACAATCAGATCTCTGATGTATGATGGAGCTAGATCATTGAGGGCTTTATATGTGAGGAGGAGAATTTTAAATTCTATTCTGGATTTAACAGGGAGCCAATGAAGGGAAGCTAAAATAAGAGAAATATGATCTTTTTTTTTAATTTTCATCAGAACTCTTGCTGCAGCATTTTGAATCAGCTGAAGGCTTTTAACTGCATTTTGTGGACATCCTGATAGTAAAGAATTACAATAGTCCAGCCTTGATGTAACAAATGCATGGACTAGTTTTTCAGCGTCACTCCTGGACAGGATATTTCTAATTTTGGCAATGTTCCGGAGGTGAAAGAAGGAAATTCTAGAAACCTGTTTAATATGGGATTTAAATGACATGTCCTGGTCAAAAGTAACTCCAAGGTTTTAAACAAGCGAATTAAAGATGGTTGAAAACCATGGCCAATAAAGTGATGCAACATTACCATTCAATGTTATTTATGTTTGAGAACCAAGGATTATCTTGAGGAATCTGTAAATTAAGTTAAGTTAGTCTTGGAACTAACTTAGACAATAATTGTTATACCTTCAAACAACCATTCACAATGCAAGATCAGATAAAATATTATTTTAATGTATTTTAAAGAATGATTTGCTGAATGAAACCAACCTTCTGGATGACTAATTATCAATGGTGTTTAATTACCTGCCTTTGTTTAGTACAATAATATTTAAGGAAATATTATTAAGGAGATATTTAGATAATATTTATCAAAATATTATTTTGGATAAGAACCAAACCTTTCTGGATAGATGATTCTTAACTTGGTGTTCCCAAAGCCTGCGGGCTCATAAGATGGCGGTCATAAGTCACGTGTTACCTTAGCCGATAGCTGTTGAAGCCAAGAAAAGAAGCTTATAGCTTGTTATCATCCCTTTAAAATCAAACGTACCTTTAAAATACCATCAATAAAAAGGAACAAAATGCTTAAGCACTGATGGTGCATTACGGCCGATCTGTGTTTAAAAACCACCCTTTAAATAAAGTTTTTCTTAAACACTACCTCTTATGTAAACCATTCTGAAGACAGGGTTTCCTGGGCGACGAGTTGAGAGAAGCGAAGCTGTCCCAGTAATCCAAGTGTGGGCATTAAAGGGACTACCGTTGCAGCTAACATAGGCGTAATTTGTGGGGGGGATAGGGGGGTTATGACCCCCCCAATAGTCTCATCCAATCACTATAACCCCCCCCCCAATAAAATCACATCATTTCGATTTACAAAAAACATCTTAGATGAATAACATGTTAATTTCCTTTATTCATTATCAATTTTGGGTACAACAGTAGCATGTTTAATCATCTGGTAATGTAACCCCCCCTCTCCCTGCAAAAACTTAGTATCGCCCAACGTGCTTTCTCTACCAAGCAGCGGCGTTCACCGTTTACTTGTGGAAGCAGCTGCTGGGCAATGAATGTAGTTATAAAAATGAAAAGAGCGCTTAACAGCGGACAACGGCAACCAACAATTTTGCATTGTTGGTTGCTGCTGATTTCTACCTGTCATTTGTGTTATTCAAGTAATTTCTTGGGAGTGATTATAATTGGTAAAATTAAGTGCTTTATAAATGCTGCAGTTTCTGACCGTGGAAAAGGAAAAAGTGAATAATTTACACTGGCATGACTTGAGAGCAGGCAGTGGCACATTTTGGTACAGTGGTGCAGAAATAAACTTCCTGTAACCCAGTTTTCTAACACAATGCCTTCCAACTTTTTGGTGAGACATTTGAATTGAGCTGTTTTTATATCAGGATGAAGAATATGACAGCCGAGCAGGTGACCAAGGTGGTGAGAGGGAGCAAGAAGGAGACAACAGACAAAGTGCAGAAGCTGCGAAGACAGAGGTAGCAGTAGGCAGCCCAGGGTCAGATGACCAAAGAGAAACAGATAAAGGACACGGATATACAGCACAGGAAACACAGATGACCAGGTAACAGACCTAAAAAATTATTTGTGCATGTAAACACACACTGTCAGAACACCAAACTGATATGTATTTGTTTGTGTGGTTTCCTCACAGAGGCACACATGATGAGAGCAGCTGTCAAAAAAATAAACAGGTAGGAATGCTAGGAAACAATTACAGGTTTTTAGATTCAGTTATTAAACAATGTAAAACAATGTTTATTATGTATAAAATAGAGTCATTTAATAGATTGTTATTTTATAGAGTGACAAGTTTACTCAACATGTTTACCACAGGGCCTCGAGCCACATGTCAGAGACCAGTTGAACACAGAGAACAGTGAGAAGAAGGACTTTATGCCTTAGACATCATCACCTGCATAAGGCCTGTGCAACCTAATCCCAAGTTCAAAGTCGTGCAGTAACGAACCAATTTTGTGTTGTCTTTTCAACAAAAATGGTTCACAAGTTTTCCTTGGTTGCATTACAGTGCCACTTTACAAGGGGTCTTATGTATTCACTGTGCCCAACTTTATCTGAATCAGTCATCATTTGCAAGCAAATGTGATCCTGACTTTATGAGTGTAGGCTTTAGAAATTGAAAAAAGGCTTTTGAGAAGTTCTCAGGACATGCAAAAACTCAACTGCATATCCATGCAATGAATGTCTATGCACAAAAAGGTAACACTGAAGCTTCACAGCTTTCTTCAGCTGTTGCCAGACAACAGGAGGAAGCAGGGCATGGCTCGTCGAAGATTGTGGGCTCCATCAAATATTTAGCTCTGCAAGGTACAGCTCTACGAGGTCATCTAGAAGAGAAGAGTAATCCATCTCAACATCTAAAAAAAAAACGAAAAGATAACCGTGTTCTTCAGAAATGGTTAGACACACACAAGTCCTCTCATTTATAACGAAATATTAGGCATAATAAGTAATGAAATTATAAGAGAAATAGCTGAGACTATTCGATGCCTCCCTGTTACACAGTTTGTCTTAATTGTTGATGGGATACAAGACATATCAGGTCAAGAATCTGTATGTCTTCGTTATGTGGATCATGACCTGAATCCTCATGTGGAATTTATCGGGATGTATTCTGTGACTGCAATAACGGGACAGTATCTTGCAAAAGTTGTATTAAATGCACTTTGCAAACTAAATTTGCCATTGTCATCACTGCGTGGGCAGACATATGATGGTGCTGCAAACATGTCAGGCACATATTCTGGAACACAGGCTCTTTTTCGGGAGAAACAGCCACTAGCTCTGTATGTGCACTGTGGAGCACACTGTGTGAATTTTGTAGCACAGAAGGCATGTAGAGCTTCTAGAGGTGCGAGATGCCCTTGACTGGATTCATCAGTTGGGAGTTTTGTGTGGACAGTCTGGCAAATTCAAACAGCTATTTCATCAGATAGCGATATCTGACCATGCTAGGTGGACTGTTAGACACAGTGCCATACGTTCTGTTCTAACACAGTATGATTCCATCCTTACTGCCTTAGAAGAAATGGCAGAGGGTGACTCTCTCACTGCAGCCACTGCAAATGGTCTGTTTCAGCAGTTTATGAAAGGCAGTACTGTACTTGGCCTTGTGATGGCAGAAGCGGTCATTGGAGAGTTAGAATGTCTCAATAGTTCTCTTCAAAAAAGGACAGACTCTTTCTGGTATGCAGGCTGCTGTTTGTAAGGTTCAGTCTACTCTCAACAGCAAGAGAAGTGATGAGGTCTTCCAAAGCCTTTTTGAGAAGGCATCTGCAACTGTAAAGTCTTTACTTAGAACCTATAACATTGTCAAGAGTTCGAAAACCACCAAAGTGCTTTAGTGGAGACTCTAGTTTCAGTCCTAAAACCCCTATGGATTACTACAGAGTTGAGTTTTTTACTGTGTTCACACACAGTTTGCTGAACGTTTCCAGCAGGGTGGTCTTCTTACCCTGCAGAAGCTGGAGAACATCTTGCTTTCTGGAATTATTGACCCTGTGGTTCATAACTACCCAGAAATTAATGCCCAGCTTCTGGAAATCCAGCTACCCATGTTCAAACGCAGTTACATGTACAGTTCCTGCAGGGAAGCCACAAACATTCTCAATGGTTTGCCATTAGAGGTGCGAGGCTTATTCACTGAAATTTAAACTCTGGTGAAGTTATGCCCTGTGGTACCAGTCTCTTCCTCTTAGGCAGAACTCAGAGAAGGCAAACGGTATGAAAAGTGTAGAAAATGAGTATTGAAATGTGTAGAAAAGTTCATACAGCCAGGTGATCAATTCAAAGTCATCCATGGCTGAGGTCCCAACAACACCTAACAAAAAATGTTTCACATATTGATGGTTTTAGGATTCTACAGAGCCATTCAATAAATGAGAATACTATTGAAAAGTGCATTTTTTTTCAGTAACTAAATTCACTATTGATGTGAAGCATTTGTTTCTGTTAATTATGATGACATTTACATTTATGCTAGAAATGTTAAAGTTCAAGTAGAGGTTTTCTAATTTTTGGTCTTGCAAATCGAAGTAATGTAGAATGGAACAACACAACTTTGAATAAAACAAGTCTCTCTGCCTGTAATCTCTTGATCACAATGAAGATGCAAAGCAATATTCAAATCTGCTTTCAAGGTTGTGTTTTGGGTAATGATTCCTTAAACACTAAATAAATCTTCCAAAGTTGTTGTCTAATTTGAAGACAAAGTAAGCAGTAAAGACTGCTTTGGTCCAGTTAAGGTTCTGTTGACGACTCAAACACAGGATATTGTGGGGTGATGGAAGGAGCACCATAAGCTGTAGTTAAAGAATTTTTCTGTTATAGCTTCATACTTAGTAGAATATTATAGTAATACTGTGGGTTTCTGACTGCCTGCTCTAATACAATACTTACCTTTAATTCCAAGATTTGTTTAATACATTTCAACCCTATTACCAAAACATTTACAATAACTCTAATGTGTAAACACTCTAGTGTGTTAACACTGAACAAGCCTTCTTTCTCTCTAAATACGTTAATGTCCGATGAAGCGTATTTGAAATGAAAAAGGGACTTCTTTTGATTACCCCTAATCACATTTGTGTAGAGTATTTATCAGGATTGCATGATCCTGGCAGGGCGTCTAATCTCCCTGCCACTCCTTTTGTAGTATTTAGTATAGTCGAGACTCACAGGAGGTGTACGGTTTTCTGAGAGGTCCAGTGATGGTGGATCAACTGACTCAGGTGACTGGGAGGTTGTACCTCAGAATCTGAATATTCATCCTGGTGGGCATAAATGAACGGGCTTGGGTGGATCCTTCTCAGATGTCACCTGTTCCTTTTGCATCATCCCTTTTGGTGTCTGAATGGTGCAGGTGTGCGGTTTCTCCCTCTGACAGATGACAACTGTTGACTCCCAACTGTGATGTGTCTGCTTGTGGGCAGTGTTCCCTGGGGTCATCAATGATAGAGGCTTTGCACATTGATCAAAGTGTTGTTTGTGTCCAGACTGCAGGTGCTGTACTTTGTTATGGACTTGCTGTGGCATAGACTGTTTTTGAATAGCACTGGAGCATGGCAGTGTGCTCCAGAGTATGCTACCCATCAACATTTGTGCAGGTGAAATTCAGGTGCAGGTAATGTTCATTGACTGCACTGGTATGTATTTCAGTGACATCAGCACCAAATGTGGGTCAATTTCAGTTTGCATTGCTTTCTTACATGCATGTTTATGGCTCTCTCAGCCATTATATTTGAGGAGGGAAAACCTGGGCTGTAGGATGTGAGCTTGAGCTCCCATGAAGCTGCAAATCTCATAATTGGCAAATGGGAGATGATCGCTCACTATCTCTCTGGGAATCCCATGTCTTGCGAAAACAGATTTAATTTTTTGAATTACTGCATAAACTGTTTTGTCTGGCAAGTTAAGCACCTCAGGATATTTGCTAGCTGCTGCTATTATCATGTCATCTGCAATGACGTGCACACCAGGAAATGGACATTATTCTTAGGTCCAAGGGCGTAATTTGCAGGAGGGTTAGGGGGGTTATGACCCCCTCCCAAAAATCTGATCAAGTCAATATGACTCTTCCAATATAATAACATCACTCTGATTTACAAAGAGATAATGCATAAATAACTTGTTGATTTTCGTTTATTTTCATTTGCCAGCAAAATAACATCATCTGGTAATGTAACCCCTCCTCCTCCCAAAAACTTGGTATAATCCAACCTGCTTTCTCCACCAAGCATTTACTGTTTGCTGTAGCCCTACTTTTGATTCAGTCGATCAAAAAAGCAGACAGACAACGATTTTTCACTGTTGGTTGACAACAACACCTTGTAAAAAGAGCGAAAAACAAAATCAGGTAAATCTATATGTATTGTTAATTTATTTTTGTCTATGCCGCTCGCACACGCCTGTACACGTAGACACACTGAATGGTGGTGCATGTAGACTAGCTCCTAAATACAGTAGTACCCAGGTGCTTTGTTAGACCTGTCACCTGGACCTCTGGGGCTGAAGCTCCAGATGTTCTCAGAACAGCCCCGAATCTCATGAAAGAAGTCATTTAGGAGTTTATCTCTGTCCCAAAGATGCATTAAGCCCCAAAACTTCACATTTTTATTAAAAACGATCAGACAGGGCTACAATAGGGGAGACGGCTCATTTCAGAGCAGCCGTGGAGCCAACCGGAGAGTGGGAGCCTGTTGGGTGTGTTTGCCCATGAAGCAGAGCGGCTTAACCCAGACTGAAGTTAGCGTTAAACCTGAGAGCTGGCTCAGAATGAGCCAGTTGTAAGCTAGCGCTAATCACTTATTCACCCAGCAAGACATGAGATGGAGGTTCACTAATGAGCATCATCAGGGTCATGATGAGGGACCTTTACCTGAGCTACAGGTGAAGTCAAATGGCCTGGCTGTGATAGAAAACAGTAGGAACCCTCTCTGTGAGCCTCTGGCTGGATCTGCATTATGATGTGAAAAATATCTAATCTTTAGTCAAAATCAAAGCATTTAATCCTAAAGTTACAAAACACATTAAAAGGTCCTTCATATCATCACATTGCATCCTATGGCTGCAGGTGGTCCAATAGTCCATTTCTACATGTAGACAGAACCAGGTGTTGCTCAATAAACCAGGATAATATCTCCTGGTGCCAGTAAGACAGAGTAGAAATAGAAAAGTAAGCCTCCCTCACTCATATGTCCTGAACATTCATCCTAAACATACAGCTCTGGGTTGTTTAAAGGTGCATAATTAATACGAAATAAATCAAATAAATTAATTACAGGTGGACCGTTAGTTAACTACTTAGTCTTATTTTTCTGAATAATACATGTAATATGTAATATTAAATAAACTAAATTCATTGAACAGGGATACAGTTTTACTTAATGTAATGCATTCATACCACTTTATGTATACATTTATTAATAACTGTAATATTAGCATTGATAACAGGACAAAAAGTGAGAGTCCAAGAAAGGTCCAAGAAGAGACTTCATGTTCTATTTTTAAACACCTTTTTCTCTACAGAAAGTGTTTAATAGTAAAGACTGAACTAATGGCTCAGTGGAGAACAATTAAAATAAATGTGTTTTTTAAGGGTTACCATTTCCAATAAAATCTAAGAAAATCAATTTTATACCAGTTTTCTTTTTAGAAATGTAAGAAAGTATGACAATGGAGCCTCAGATGTGGGAGAGAGTCATGTAAAAGTCATTTACATAGATGAGAAAAAAGCACATTTATTTGAGCTGCAGTAACCATATTTTCTCTGAGTTTAAGAACAACTTTAGTCGGATGGACTGAGCAGAAAGTTTTTTCTAAATATCACAAAATGTGTTATTATCTGTTTCAGCCAAATGTTTTTTCATTAGTTCTAAACTGTTAATCTTCATCCTTCACTTAAACTACTAACAAAAAATGAACACCAAGTCAAATTATTGTGAAGCTTTTGAAACACCAAAATGCAGTATTTATGAATATGAAGGTGCTTTAAAATTTTTTAATATTTGGTTCTGTGTTAGAAAAAAGTTGAAGCATTTTATTAATTACTGAACTGATGTGGAACAGAAAAACTGCAGAAAATACAAATAAAACAGGAAAGTAAAGTAAATCACAGTAAAAGGATTAAAATTAATTTTTAAAACAGGAATGCAAAACTAGCCTGACTCTTTTTAATAAACAATAAACAACTAGGCAGAGCTTAACCCCCCCAATGCTAGACCCAAAAGTTACGCCCGTGCCTATATTATTATATCAGGAATGGGCATGAGGTGCAGTAACCGCTGTGATGAACTAGTGATTCCTGACCAGTATATATTCTGTTCCATGTCGCTAAACAGTGTTTCATCTCATCTGCTCTGTCTGAATAATAGCCAGGAGACAAACAAGATGTCTGATACAAGTAGAATCATAAACAATATTAACTCCGCTATACATACCTTTTCACTGTGTCAGTAAGTGCATGTTGAGGCATAAAACACTGATCCTTCTTGTGGCGACTGTGGCTCAGTAGGAAGAGTAGTCGTCTTGCAATCAGAAGGTTGCGGGTTCGATTCCAGCTTCCTCCTGCCATATGTTGATGTGCCGCTGGGCAAGGCACTTAACCTCAAGTTGCCTACCGATCTGCATCGGTGTATGAATGTGTGAGCTTTAGTGAGTGCGATTGGGTGAAAGTGGCTCTAGTGTAAAGCGCTTTGAGCGGTCTGTATGACTGGAAAGTGCTATATAAGTTCAGTCGATTTACCATTTGTTGGAGACAAGCTCCGAGTCCATATTTTGATCAGTTCGCTTGTAACGTGAGAGGTTTCTTGTATTCATAAAATCTCAGCACAGGGGCTTGTGTAAATGTAGACTTTAGTGTATGTAGGGCTGTGCTATAGTGTGTACACCAGTCCCACACACCAGTCCTTTTTGAATATTAAGTTGGTATTAAGTAAGTGAGTCTCCATACTCTCAATTTTTAGATCAGTTTTTAGACTTTTTATCTAATTTAGTGTTAAATACAGATAAGGTTATTATAGTGGGGGATTTTAAACCATTCTTTTTAATGCCCTTGAAAGGATACCTAAATAAAACCCTTTAATGCTATCTTGACCTCAATTGGCTTTGCTCAAACATTAGGAACCTACCCACCTTTGCTTCATTTCCTCCTGGACCTTGTGCCTGACAATGGAATGGTAAAGAAATAATAATAATTCCTTAAAACCCCGTCCTTGGGCTGACCTTTTTTTAAAATTTTTAATTTAACCTAGTATTTCCACACCTAAAGAAAACCCTCATTATCAATCATTACAGACAATGCTGTAACAAAATCCTAGCCCAAAAAAGGACTTGTGTCTTTTACTTTAAAACACCTTCACTTGATCGAGATGACTTGAAAAATTAACAGATATCCAATTTCAAAAACTATTCAAAATTTTTAGAAAAAAATTTTGCTAATCAAATGTTGGCATTTACAAGCAAGACCTGTTTGAAAAAGTTTCAGCAGGTTCCGAGCCCATAGACGAAAAGCTTGCTGAAAGTACTAATGATATTCTTATGGGTTCAGATAATGGACTTGTGTCGTACTGGTTCGTTAGATCTCAGTGCTGCATTTGATACGTGATCAAATTTCTTTACAAAAACTGGAACATGCTGTAGGGACCAGGGGAACGCACTAGGCTAGTTTTTAAATCTTATTTGTCTGACAGCCCGTTTTTTCATGTAAAAGATAAATCATCTCAAACTCCCCGGGTTAAATTTTGGGCACCACAGGGTTCATACTTGGGGCCCAATTTTTCTTCATTATATATATGCTTCCAATAGGTCAAATTATCAGGCAGCATGGGATCAATTTTCACTGTTACGCTTGTGTCTGTACTGGTTCTGTTAGATCTCAGTGCTGCATTTGATACAGTCGATCATAATATTCTCTTACAAAGGCTGGAACATGCTGTAGGGACCAGGGGAACAGCACTAGGCTGGTTTAACTCTTATTTGTCTGACAGATTCCAGTTTGTTCATGTAAATGATAAATCATCTTCAAACTCCAGGGTTAATTGTGGAACACCACAGGGTTCAGTACTTGGGCCAATTCTCTTCACTATATATATATGCTTCCAATAGGTCAAATTATCAGGCAGCATGGGATCAATTTTCACTGTTACGCTGGTGATACTCGGCTTTACTTATCCATTAATCCTGACAAGCCCAACCAGTTAGATAGATTACAAGCATGTCTTGAAGACATAAAAACTTAGATGACTTTAAATTTTCTGCTTCTAAATTCAGACAAGACAGAAAATATCTTTGGACCGGAGTCTTTGAAAAAGAAACTGCTTAGTCAGTCACTTAACCTGGATGGCATTAAATTGACCTCCGGTAATAAAGTAAAAAACCCTTGGTGTTATTTTTGACCAGGACAGGTCATTTAAATCCCATATTAAACAGGTTTCTATGATTTCCTTCTTTCACCTCCAGAACATTGCCAAAATTTGAAATATCCTATCCAGGAGTGACGCTGAAAAACTAGTCCATGCATTTGTTACTTCAAGGATGGACTATTGTAATTCTTTACTATCAGGATGTCACAAAATGCAGTTAAAAGCCTTCAGCTTGATTCAAAATGCTCCAGCAAGAGTTCTGATGAAAATTAAAAAGAGAGATCATATTTCCCCTACTTTAGCTTCCCTTCATTGGCTCCCTGTTAAATCCAGAATAGAATTTAAAATTCTCTCTCTCACATTTAAAGCCCTTAACGATCAAGCTTCATCATACATCAGAGATCTGATTGTTCCATATATTCCTAACAGAGCACATTCTCAGACTGCAGGTTTACTGGTGGTTCCCAGAGTCTTTAGAAGTAGAATGGGACGCATATCCTTTAGTTATCAGGCTCCTCTTTTGTGGAACCAGCTCCCAGTTTTGATCCATGAGGCAGACACCCTGTCTACTTTTAAGGCTATGCTTAAAACTTTTGATAAAGCTTATAGTTAGAGTGGCTTAGGTTATCCTGAGCTATCTCTGTAGCTATGCTGCTATAGGTTTAGGCTGCTGGAGGACATAATGACCACTTTCACTCTCTCTGCTACATTCACATGCTGCTCTCCAATTTAGCATTATTTGCTGTTGTTTCAGCTTTTAACTTCATGTTCTCTCTCTTTTCTCTTTCTAGAAGCTACACCTGGCCTGATTCTGTATCTACCTGTGACACCTTCCTGGGGGAGGGAATCGTCCAAGCTTCTGCTGCCAACAACTTAATGCTTACCTTCTACCGATAATACACTTGGCCCTGTCTTTTCAATGTTTAACCCTATTTTTCTCCTAGACATAACTACTGACTTAGCTTTTACTGCGACTAACTGTATGTGCTCTCTCTCATACTCTCTCATCCTTTAACATTTACTTTTTTTTTCCACAGAAGGTACTCCTGGATCAGTGCTTCTGTGTTCTTTTTCTGTCTCTGCTCTGTTCTCTTAAACCCCAAGTCGGTCGTGGCAGATGGCCGCTCACACTGAGCCTGGTTCTGCTGGAGGTTTTTTCCTGTTAAAAGGGAGTTTTTCCTCTCCACTGTCGCTACATGCATGCTCAGTATGAGGGATTGCTACAAAGTCAATGCCAGTGACTGTCCACTGTCTCTACATGCTCATCCAGGACAAGTGACTGCTACAAATCTCTGACTCGATGCAATCTGTTGGGTTTCCTTAGATAGGAAAACTTTTTAACCAATTTGAACAAATAACTGAATCTGACTGCACTGTTCGATAGATAGGATTAATTGGAATGTATGTACCTGACTTGAAATCTGTATGATTCGACTGAATTGACTCAGCCCATTTTAAAGTTACCCACCTTTCACACAATGCAACAGTAAACAACACTCACCAATTATTTTTACATATGGCTTCCTCCCTCCCTGTTGGATGGAGCAAGGGGGAGTCAGGTTTAGCCTAAACCGGCTCACCTATTGTTGAGGTGCCAACACACCCTCCATTTCTGCTACCTGTGTGACCCCTTCTCTTTATAATCAGTCTGACAGAGAGAGGTACCCCCAGTCCTTGTGGTTATGAGTATAACAATGGCCAACAGTGGGCTCTAGATGGACAAACTTTATCAGTTTATTATTTTACTTAGTGCCCCTACACATAGCCCATTATAAAATGGCCAAACTCTTTACACGCAATTTATTTTAACCTTCCCAACAACCCCGCATCATTCCAAATCCTTTGTGAAGTGCCTTGAGACGACATGTGTTGTGACATGTGTGTTTCTGACAATAGGTCACTATAAAGTGGCGAGAGCTGCAAACCACCTTTGCCCCAGGCCCTTCCTGGCCGACCCAGAGCTGGTTGTGGTGCACTACCATGGAAGAAATGTTCCCAGAGAGGGCCAGTCCCATGAGGGCATCCTCCTGCACCGAACCGCCATCCCCTACCTGACGAGTAGAAACCCCCTAGCAGACTGTGTGGACCCCACCCGTTTTACCTCTCAACAGTTTCATGCCCCGAACTCTCTCTTCTTTTCAACTTTCCCTTAAGGTACAGGAAACTACACCATACGGAGCCCACGGTATGGGCCCGGCGCAACCCGTTAATGATGCTTCTGCAACATCACCTATGAAAACCATGTTATGACTTTTATTTCCTCTAGATAGTCAAGTTTGATCGTCTTTTTGCCACTCTTCCAGAACCTTGACTGACCCCGGCGAGGCCGATCTGAGGACCTCACTATACCATCCGAAGGGAGGTGTGTATAAAGTACAGGGACTTAATCAATGTGGTCTTATGACCTGCACTTACTGGGAATTCCTTGTTCATGGGAAATACAGGGGTTGGACAATGAAACTGAAACACCTGTCATTTTAGTGTGGGAGGTTTCATGGCTAAATTGGACCAGCCTGGTAGCCAGTCTTCATTGATTGCACATTGCACCTGTAAGAGCAGAGTGTGAAGGTTCAATTAGCAGGGTAAGAGCACAGTTTTGCTCAAAATATTGAAATGCACACAACATTATGGGTGACATACCCGAGTTCAAAAGAGGACAAATTGTTGGTGCACGTCTTGCTGGCGCATCTGTGACCAAGACAGCAAGTCTTTGTGATGTATCAAGAGCCACGGTATCCAGGGTAATGTCAGCATACCACCAAGAAGGACGAAACCACATCCAAAGGATTAACTGTGGACGCAAGAGGAAGCTGTCTGAAAGGGATGTTCGGGTTGCTAACCCAGATTGTATCCAAAAAACATAAAAACCACGGCTGCCCAAATCACGGCAGAATTAAATGTGCACCTCAACTCTCCTGTTTCCACCAGAACTGTCCGTCAGGAGCTCCACAGGGTCAATATACACGGCCGGGCTGCTATAGCCAAACCTTTGGTCACTCACGCCAAGGCCAAACGTCAGTTTCAATGGTGCAAGGAGCGCAAATCTTGGGCTGTGGACAATGTGAAACATGTATTGTTCTCTGATGAGTCCACCTTTACTGTTTTCACCACATCCGGGAGAGTTATGATGTGGAGAAGCCCCAAAGAAGCGTACCACCCAGACTGTTGCATGCCCAGAGTGAAGCATGGGGGTGGATCAGTGATGGTTTGGGCTGCCATATCATGGCATTCCCTTGGCCCAATACTTGTGCTAGATGGGCGCGTCACTGCCAAGGACTACCGAACCATTCTCGAGGACCATGTGCATCCAAAGGCGGTGCCGTGTATCAGGATGACAATGCACCAATGCACACACCATGACTGGTGAAAGACTGGTTTGATGAACATGAAAGTGAAGTTGAACATCTCCCATGGCCTGCACAGTCACCAGATCTAAATATAATTGAGCCACTTTGGGGTGTTTTGGAGGAGCAAGTCAGGAAACGTTTTCCTCCACCAGTATCACGTAGTGACCTGGCCACTATCCTGCAAGAAGAATGGCTTAAAATCCCTCTGACCACTGTGCAGGATTTGTATATGTCATTCCCAAGACGAATTGACGCTGTATTGGCCGCAAAAGGAGGCCCTACACCATACTAATAAATTATTGTGGTCTAAAACCTGGTGTTTCAGTTTCATTTTCCAACCCTTGTAAGTGCAATGTCAAATCCCGATCAAGAGTGGGGATTAGCAGGTTGCCCAAACCTCTGGGCGAAGGATAGACACACGTGTGGCATGCATGTGTGCCCAAGTGCTTGGTCAGACATCCAAGAGACATGAAGTCGATCCAAAATCTGCTACATTCATCTTTTATGGGAAGCACTCAGATGTTGAGTCTAGGCTACGCCACATGCTTTGATGTAGCAAAAGCATAATCCAATTGAACTGTTAGTAGGTTGACAAAGATCATTCATTTTCACTTTGGACTAAAAAGGATCAAGTATCTGTGATTTAGAGGCGACTGTATATAGCGAGGCATGAATATTCGCCTCTCTGCCACGCCCACACGGTCCAGCCAACAGTCACTGTTCAAAGTAGGTAAGGGAAGGCAAGTTTATTTATATAGCACATTTCAGTAGCAAGACAATTCAAAGTGCTGTACATGAAAAAAGAGAAAGAGATATAATAGAAAAAGTACATTACAGCGGCATTAAGGTAATTAAATAATTAACGAACATAAATAATTAAATAGGATAAAAATTAATAGTTTAAATTATGATATGAAAATGAAGATAAGATGATAATAAAAAAGATTAAAAAATGAAAAATGAATGATAAAATGATAAGAAAATGTAAGGAAAGTTGGAACGACAACTAATAATGTTTAGATAGCACAGTCAAAGGCCACTCTTGATTTAAAGCAACTTAGGGTTTCAGCACTTTTACAGTTTTTTAAGAGTTTATTCCAGATTAGTGGAGCATAAGAACTAAAAGCTGCTTCTCCATGTTTGCCTCTGGTTCTTGGTAGGCAGAGTAGATTTGAGCCAGAAGACCTGAGAGGTCTGGGTGGTTGATACACTGACAACAAGTCTGTAATGTATTTTGGTGCTAAGCCATTCAGTGATTTAAAGTCAGTTGTTTAAGATATGGGGAGCCAGTGTAAGGACTTTAGAACTGGGGTGATGTGCTCCTCTTTCTTAGTTTTAGTGAGGATGCGGGCAGCAGCATTCTGGATCAACTGCTGCTGTCTGATTGACTCTTTAGGTAGACCTGTGAGGACACTGTTGAAGTAATCAATTCTACTAAAGATGAACGCATGAATTAGTTTTTCAAGGTCCTGCTGAGACATTAGTCCTTTAATCCTGGATATGTCTTTTAGGTGATAGAAGGCGGACCTTGTTATCGTCTTTATGTACCTCTGAAGGTTCAGGTCTGAGTCCATCACTACACCCAGATTTCGAACCTGATTGGTGGTTTCTAGCTGTATTAACTGAAGGTGTGTGCTGACTTTTAAATGCTCTTCCTTTTGTCCAATGATTATTACTTTAATTTTGTTTTGAACATCAGTTTGTGAAAGGGTAGAAATTATATTTTTAAATCCCCCTATTTGAGGCAGGTATCTGTGAGACCAAATAAATCAATCTGATAATCACAAATCAAGCCATTAAGTATTTGTAGAGAGGTCTTATGTTAAATAAGCCATAATTGATTGTTTTATTTTTCTGTTACATGTTTCTTTACATCATTTGGAGGGGCCCTAAGTTGGACCCTTGGGGAACGCCACATGGAAATTTTGTTGTCTCTGATGTAAAGTTACCTACTGTCACAAAAACGTCCCTGTCCTTCAAGTAGGATTTAAACGGGCGCAGCGCTGGTGGCGTAGGGGCTTAAGCACGTGACCCATGTATGGAGGCCTCAGTCTTTGATGCAGGCTGTCGCAGGATTGAATCCTGGCCTGGAGGAAAACACCTGAAAATAAGAGATGTGTTTATTATTTGAGTTAAATCAGATGATATGACAGGCAAAGCTTTCTTAATTAAAGCTATTGATAAAACTTTGAGACAGCAGGAAAAAAAGCTTAGTTGCTGTAAGATTTCTTCTACGTTTCTGTAGTTTTTTTTGTTGAAATTGGGAAATTGTGTCAAAACCAGTTCTATTTGGAGACACCTTTGGTATTGGACCCAGGGGTGAAAGTGAGCGGTACGGTCCGGTACTGCGTACCACCAAAAGATTCTGTGCCGGTACGCAGTACCGGGAAGAGGGAAGAACGGCTGTCTGCTATGAAGCCGTCATCCAGAACCAGTTACGGCTACAAAAATTCACGAGCACACAAAGAAGATCAGATCCGCTACCAATAGGCAGTCTACAACACGACTTAATCTGTTTCTGAAAATAGCTTTTTTCCCCTCGTTCCAAATTGTTTCTGAACTGTTCGTGCTATGCTGGAGCCTCAATGCTCTTGCTTTGCTTCTCTCCCCTCGGAGCTGGAGGCTTTTGTCAACCACCAGCCATTAAAACGTGCACCACCACGTTTAATGTCTGTCTGCTCGCTGCTAAATACCCCAGTTAAAAGCAAAGGGAGAGTAACTAGTTGTGTTTCGTGTTATTTTGCTGAATTACAACAACACAGTAAAGCTCAAAAACACCGCTTATGACCAGAGATTTCACATACGATACACGAGAGTGGATGCGTGGTTAAATGGTAAATGGACTGAACTTATATAGCGCTTTTCCAGTCATACAGATTGCTCAAAGCGCTTTACACTAGAGCCACATTCACCCAATCGCACTCACTAACGCTCACACATTCATTCACCGATACGCAGATTGGTAGGCAACTTGGGGTTAAGTTGGGGCACATCGACATATGGCAGGAGGAAGCTGGAATCGAACCCACAACCTTCTGATTGCAAGACAATTACTCTTCCTACTGAGCCACAGTCGCCTACAAAACAGAATGGTTGCCAAGGAGATCGGTGCGTTCGATTAAAGGACTGGGAGATTTTACACAGGTGGTGCACAGACATAAAAAAACGCTGCTTGCATTAGGACAGGGCGAACAATAAATCACTTACCATCTACAGACATTGAAACAAAAACCGCGAAAACAACCGAACTGTCAATTTTTTTATTTAAATGAAATCAAAACTTGACCACAATGCAGAGAACAATAACGTCTTTGTTCAAAAGAAAAGACGGAAACTGAAGATAAAAAGTTATGCATCAGAAAATGGTTTATCATTGTTACATACATGGCTGTTCTTTAACAATTGAAATATATATATATAGTCAGTCAGTCATTTTCTACCGCTTACTCCATAGGGGGTCGCGGGGAAGCTGGTGCCTATCTCCAGCAGTCTATGGGCGAGAGGCAGGGTACACCCTGGACAGGTCGCCAGTCCATCACAGGGCAACACACAACCATCCATTCACACACTCATTCACACACCTAAGGGCAATTTAGAGTGACCAATTAACCTAACAGGCATGTCTTTGGACTGTGGGAGGAAGCCGGAGTACCCGGTGAGAACCCACGCATGCACAGGCAGAACATGCAAACTCCATGCAGAAAGACCATACAGACAGCCTAAGATAAAGTAAGGTATTGATACATTTTCATTAGTTTAAGTTTGGACTTTGCTGAGAAAGATCTCAGCAAAGTATATACAGGGGTTGGACAATGAAACTGAAACACCTGTCATTTTAGTGTGGGAGGTTTCATGGCTAAATTGGACCAGCCTGGTAGCCAGTCTTCATTGATTGCACATTGCACCAGTAAGAGCAGAGTGTGAAGGTCAATTAGCAGGGTAAGAGCACAGTTTTTGCTCAAAATATTGAAATGCACACGACATTATGGGTGACATACCAGAGTTCAAAAGAGGTGCACGTCCTGCTGGCGCATCTGTGACCAAGACAGCAAGTCTTTGTGATGTATCAAGAGCCACGGTATCCAGGGTAATGTCAGCATACCACCAAGAAGGACGAACCACATCCAACAGGATTAACTGTGGAGCAAGAGGAAGCTGTCTGAAAGGGATGTTCGGGTGCTAAACTCGGATTGTATCCAAAAAACATAAAACCACGGCTGCCCAAATCACGGCAGAATTAAATGTGCACCTCAACTCTCCTGTTTCCACCAGAACTGTCCGTCGGGAGCTCCACAGGGTCAATATACACGGCCGGGCTGCTATAGCCAAACCTTTGGTCACTCACACCAAGGCCAAATGTCGGTTTCAAAGGTGCAAGGAGCGCAAATCTTGGGCTGTGGACAATGTGAAACATGTATTGTTCTCTGATGAGTCCACCTTTACTGTTTTCACCACATCCGGGAGAGTTATGATGTGGAGAAGCCCCAAAGAAGCGTACCACCCAGACTGTTGCATGCCCAGAGTGAAGCATGGGGGTGGATCAGTGATGGTTTGGGCTGCCATATCATGGCATTCCCTTGGCCCAATACTTGTGCTAGATGGGCGCGTCACTGCCAAGGACTACCGAACCATTCTCGAGGACCATGTGCATCCAAAGGCGGTGCCGTGTATCAGGATGACAATGCACCAATGCACACACCATGACTGGTGAAAGACTGGTTTGATGAACATGAAAGTGAAGTTGAACATCTCCCATGGCCTGCACAGTCACCAGATCTAAATATTATTGAGCCACTTTGGGGTGTTTTGGAGGAGCGAGTCAGGAAACGTTTACCTCCACCAGTATCACGTAGTGACCTGGCCACTATCCTGCAAGAAGAATGGCTTAAAATCCCTCTGACCACTGTGCAGGACTTGCATATGTCATTCCCAAGACGAATTGACGCTGTATTGGCCGCAAAAGGAGGCCCTACACCATACTAATAAATTATTGTGGTCTAAAACCTGGTGTTTCAGTTTCATTGTCCAACCCCTGTATATGTTTATATGCATGCATGCATGGTCGTTTCTTCCCAGAAACGACCTTCACTTTAAGTGGAGCATTAAATCAGTGATGTCCGAAATTTTAAAATGAATGTTGCCTACCAGCTCATCTGCAGTGTTACAGAGAAAAGTTGAGGTAGAAGAGTAAATCTGGTTAACTTTTTCAGCAGCACTGTCCTTAAAGATGCGTTTTCTTATGTTAGTTATTGGAGATGATGCTTTCATAAATAACAGAAAAGTGGTCAGATAGGGCAACATCATTTACAGACTCATTGGAAATGTTTAGACCCTTAGTGATGATCAAGTCCAAAATATGTCCTGTTTGTGCATTAGCTGTTTAACATGTTGAATCAAACCAAATTTGTCATGTTCAGCTGATATGAAGCAGGACCAAAGAGCAAGCAGGAAGATGGGAGCTGCATAATGTTGAGTAGACAAGATTTAATGATGAAAAATAGAAAACTTACATACATGGAACTGGGGATGTAAGCAGAGTAAAGGATCCGGAGACGAACAATGAAAATCAGAAGGCTTACAGAGGGGAGTGGAGTATAAACCAATTAACAGTGCGAGACTGTAATCAAGGGGAACAATGAACTGTTGTGGACCAGGCTGCAAGGGGACAAAGGGAGTGACCAATAAACAAGATTAACACAGAAGAGAAGGTAAACAAAGGACCAGACTAGGGAAATGAATAAAACACAAGTGTCACATAGTTCTATTGCACTTCTATCTAGGATTGTCAATATGAATGTTGAAGTCTCCCACAATACTTATACAGTCATAATCCATGCATATCAAAGCTAAGAGCTCACTAAAATCACTGAAAAAAGTTTGTTTTGGACTTAGGAGACCTGTAAATATTGTAGAACATGGTTCGGACCGGGCTCTTTACCTTGAGAGCCACAGTATGGTGGAAATCATTAACTTTGTTACATGTGATCGTAGTTACTTTTGACACCCTTGGATCCAGTTTGCAGAGTTATATCTGCTTGCCAGCATGGAGAGATGCGCGCTTTTGTTGCCTCTCATGTCCGGTTCCCGTCTGGAATCCGCATAGAAAGAGATCTGTTTGTTGGGTTTTTATTCAAACAGTGACGTCACGGGAAGTCAGCACTCCTTCTGTTTCTGGCTGTGCTTGAAGTAGGTTACTGTGATTTATTTAGAAAATTCAAGAAAAGATCAAACTGGACTTTAAATGTTGTTATCCATGGCTGGTTCCAACATTGCTGTTCTCAGGGGGCGGGCTTTGATGATGTCAGCACAACAGTAGAGGAGGTGGTAGATAACTTCCATTCTATAACTTCTGACATCAATGATTCCATTGCCCCCATTAAGGTGAAGATTGTCACTAGTAAGAAGAAATCTTCATTGAGAAAAACTCCACCTGTAAAAAGTGAAGGGGGGGTCGAAAACCCAAACTGAGGAGGTGAGATATTAGACTCCAGGTTAACTATGACATTTACAATGAGAGAATTAACAGATATAACGTACAACTGAAGAATGCAAGGGAATCTTTCTTCTCTGAGAAAAACAAAAACATTAATGCTTATTCCTTGTTTGCCACAATTGACAGGCAAACAAATCATCCTTTGTCTGTGGCCTCTGAACTAATAATATTGTTTTCAGTCAGAACAAATTTTGACAAAATAACAAAATTCTGCCAAATCAACAATACAATACATACAAAAGCTTAAAAAATATATATATGCATAAACTAAGCTCCTCCTCCTGTGTCTCAATATATTACCCACAGCTTTCTTTTATAAAGTATTACCTGTCATAGCTTCTTATTTGATTAAAATAATAAACATGTCCCTTTTGTCAGTTGTTTTTTATTCTCCAGGCTTTAAAAACAGTAATTATCAACCTCCTGTTAAGAATAATTTAGACAAGTTGCTACAACAGAGCTATAGGCCCATTTCAACACTCATCAGTAAGATTATAGAAAAAGCTGTGTTTTAACAGTTAAAACACAGCTTCTCAACAATGATCAGCTGATTTGACGTATTCCAGTCAAGTTGCTGTGCTCACCAAAGTACTGAGACTGCTTTGTGTTCAGTGACATCCACATAAATGCGAACTGTGGAACAACCGCAGTGTTGGTGTTATTGGACCTCGGCGCATCATTTAACACTGTATATTACGAGAACGCCTGGAAAACTGGGTCGGCCTCTCTGTTATAACACTTGATTGGTTTGAGTCTCACCTCAAGGACAGGGACCTTTTTGTGAGTGGGTGAGTGGGTACATCAGAGACCACTAAAAATTATATGCGGGCTTCCTCAAGCCTCCGTTTTAAGGCTCCTCATATTCAATACCCACATGCTTCCCCTAGCTCAGATTGTTAAAAACAACAAGATAAGAAACCATAACTATGCAGATGATACTCAGCTCTTAAAAAGTGGATCCAGTAGTTCTTTAATTCAATTCAATTCAGTTTATTTATATAGCGCCAATTCACGACACGTCGTCTCAAGGCACTTCACAAAAGTCAGGTACATACATTCCAATTAATCCTAATCATTGAACACTGCAGTCAGATTCAGTTATTTATTCAAATTGGATAAAAAGTTTTTCTGTCTAAGGAAACCCAACAGATTGCATCCAGTCAGTGACTTGCAGCATTCACTCCTCCTGGATGAGCATGTAGAGACAGTGGACAGTCACTGGTGTTGACTTTGCAGCAGTCCCTCATACTGAGCATGCATGTAGCGACAGTGGAGAGGAACAGCTCCCTTTTAACAGGAACAAACCTCCAGTAGAACCAGGCTCAGTGTGAGCGGCCATCTGCCACGACCGACTGGGGGTTAGAGAGAACAGAGCAGAGACACAAAGAGAACAAAGAAGCACTGATCCAGGAGTACTTCCTATGGGAAGGAAAAGTAAATGTTAATGGATGTAGCTCCATTAGTCGTTTCATCTAGGAAGAAAGAACAGATAAACTCTGAGCCAGTTTTCAAGGACAGAGTCTGAAAGAAAGCACATAGAGTTAGTCACAGTAGAAGCTCAGTCAGTAGCCATGTCCAGGAGAGAGAAAGGGTTAAACACTGAAAGACAGGGCCAGGCCATGTGGATCATCGGTAGAGGGTGAGCATTAACACTAGGACTCCCAGAATTCTAACACTACTAGAACTCCCAAGCCCGTCAACTTGATGGCGAGCATTCTGGATGCGAGGGCGGTGATGACGTCATCGCATTAACGCTATAAAATTTTGTTTTTGACAAGAATTAGTAATAGTATTTGATCAAAACCTATTATGTTTTATTATTATTTATAAATAGTACTGAAAAATAATACAGAGTAGCGGGTACATTTTAAAAAAAGCTTTACTAATCTGACCAAAAGCTGGACAGCTCCATGTTACGCCCCCCTGTCACTTCGTGGACATAAACTAGTGCTAAAAATGCATTCAGCTCATCCACACTCATGTCCGAGGAGGAATCATCTCCTAAAACTCTGCGGGCCTCAGCCACCCTGCAGCTGTGAATGCAAATGAGCATTTCGGCATCCACCAGGCAGAAGAACGCAGTCTGGGCATCTTGGATCAGGCGCTCTGTCTACGCGTTCTGGATCTGACGCCTCCCTCTACTTTCTTCCTCCCCTACCTCTGTCCACACAGTGCCATCCTTTCCTATCTCCTCCTCCTTCCCAGGTGTGCGCTCGTCTTGCGATGAAAACGGTGTAAAGACCAGAATAGATTGTTGTTACTGGGCTACTATATCTATGACCTAACTTATTGGTTATTTCTTTGTCCATTACCATTACCTTGTTTTTTAGTTTTTCTCCTGCCAGTGAGCTGGATTGCTGGATTTATAGCTGGGCACTGGGTACCTGGCTCGTCTCCCTATCGCTGAACCTGCGCTGATTGTGGCACTGTTTCTATATTTTATATATTATTAGTTCACCAATCTGTAAACTTTAGCCTAAAATGATAAAATCGTTACATAGGCTAGTCTTTTACTACCTTGAAATAATGCGTCACAACCTCCTTGCTAAAGGGACGACTTGTGTTTTTTTAGCCGGGGGAGGCTCACTCTCTTACCCGCTGTCAATTCAATTCATTTCAATTCAGTTTATTTATATAGCGCCAATTCACAACACATGTCGTCTCAAGGCACTTCACAAAAGTCAGGTACATACATTCCAATTAATCTTAATAATTGAACAATGCAGCCAGATTCTGTTATTTATTCAAATTGGATAAAAAGTTTTTCTATCTAAGGAAACCCAGCAGATTGCATCGAGTCATTGACTTGCAGCAATCACTCCTCCCGGATGAACATGTAGAGACTGTGGACAGTCACTGGCATTGACTTTACAGCAATCCCTCATACTGAGCATGCATGTAGCGACAGTGGAGAGGAAAAACTCCCTTTTAACAGGAAAAAACCCCCAGGAGAACCAGGCTCAGTGTGAGCGGCCATCTGCCACGACCGACTGGGGGTTAGAGAGAACAGAGCAGAGACACAAAAAGAACAAAGAAGCACTGATCCAGGAGTACTTTCTATGGGAAGGAAAAAGGTAAATGTTAATGGATGTAGCTCCTTTAGTCGTTTCACCTAGAAAGAAGGAACAGATAAACTCTGAGCCACTTTTCAAGTTTAGAGTCTGAAGAGAGCACATAGAGTTAGTTACAGTAAAAGCTCAGTCAGTAGCTATGTCTAGGAGAGAGAAAGGGTTAAACACTGAAAGACAGGGCCAAGTGGATCATCAGTAGAGGGTGAGCATTAAGTTGTTGCCAGCAGAAGCTTGGAGGATTCCCCTCTCCAGAAAGGTGTTACAGTTAGACACAGAGTCAGGCCAGGTGTAGCTTCTAGGAAGAGAAAAGAAAGAGAACAAAGTTAAAAGCTGAAATAAAAGCAAATAATACAAAAATTTAGAGTAGGTGAGAAAAATCTAAGAGGGTGAAAGTGGTCCTGGAGCTGAAAGCTGACCAAGAGCCTAAATCCCCCTCGACCCGAAACACAACATGTAATTTTTTTAAGCATTTTCAAAGTCCTTTCAGAAAAAAATCCTTCTAGAAAGCATTTGTGGGATGCCAACCAAACTGACTGCGTTCTAGAGGACGGGTTTCTAACAAAGTCGCGATAACTCAGCTCGGAAAAAAAAATCAAAGTAAATAAAAGGGGCCCTCAAATAGCGGCTTGGTAGTTAGAAGTAGAAATACTTAGATTTTTTTTTACTTTATTTTTAAAAATAGAGACAAAAGAATACACAAACACAGGTTAGAAAAAGTCGGATGCCAGAAGATAAATTTTTTAATAAACCAGATTTTGGGCATGTAAAAACTTTAAAAACCTCAATTGGGGCCCCGGGGAGTTCTAGTGTTAAGTTGTTGCTGCAGAAGCTCGACGATCCCCCCCCAGAAAGGTGTCACGGGTAGACACGAGTCAGGCCAGGAGTAGCTTTGGAAGAGAAAAGAGAGAGAACATAAAGCAAAAAGCTGAAAAACAGCAAAAAATGAAAAAATTGGGGGGAGAAATAGAAGTAGCGAAGAGCAAGCAAAAACTACAGAGATAGCTCAGGTAACTAAGTCACTCTACCTATAAGCTTTATAAAAAGGGGAAATTTTTAAAAGCCAGCCAAAAAAAAAAGTAGACGGGTGCTGCCTCACGGAAAAAACTGGCGTGGTTCCACGGGAGAGGAGCCTATAACAAAGGATCTCCCCCATTCTTTTTCGAGACTCTGGGGAACCACCAAAAACCCGCGTCTGAGAACGAAGTTCTGTTAAAACATATGGAAAAATCAGATCTCGAGAGGGGATGATAAAAGGGGAAAAAAAATTTTGTGGGAGGAGAATTTTAAAATTCTATTCGGATTTACGGGAGTCAATAAAGGGAAAGCTAAATAGGGAATATTCTCTTTTTTTAATTTTCATCAAACTCTTGTTTGCAGGCATTTTAAATCAGCTAAAGGTTTTTACTGTTTTTGGACATCCTGATGTAAGAATTCAATAGTCCACCCTTGAGTAAAAAGCATGGACTAGTTTTTCAGCGTCCTCCTGGATAGGTATTTCAAATTTTGGCAATGTTCAAGGTAAAGAAGGAAATCTAGAAACCTGTTTAATAGGGGATTTAAATGACAGTCCTGGTAAAAAATAACACCAATTTTTTTTTATTTTTATTACCGGAGGTCAATTTTTAAAGCCACCTAGGTTAAGTGATTGACTAAGCGTTTCTTTTTTAAAAAACTCCGGTCCAAAATACAACTTCTGTCTTGTCTGAATTTAGCGCAGAAAATTTAAGTCATCCAATTTTTTATGCTTCAAGCTTTGTAATCTATCTAACTGTTGGGCCTCAGGATTTTTTGGTAAGTAAAATGAGTAACATCTGTACAGTGAAATTTATCCTATGCGCCTGATAATTATACCTATTGGAAGCATATATAATAGTGAAGAAATTTTGGGCCCCAAATATGAACCCTGTGATACTCTACAAATTAAACCCGGAGTTTGAAGATGATCTATCATTTACATGAAAAAAAACTGGGATCTGTAGACAAATAAATTTAAACCAGCCTAGCGCTTTTGCCCCGTCCCTACAACCGTACAGACACAAAATCCATTATCTGAGGCCTTAAGAATATGATAAGTGACTTTCCAAAATGTTTTCAGTGCTTGATGGCCTGAAAACCTGCTGAAAATCTTTAAACAGGGCTTGCTGGAAAAAAACTCATACATTTGATTAGCAACTATTTTTCAAAAATTTTAGATAAGAATGGAAGATTGGTATAGTTCTTTAATTTTTTAAGTCATTCAAAAATCAAAGTTTTTTAAGTAAAAGGTTTAATTTCAGCTTCCTTTTTAAAACTTATGGTACATATCCATTTACTAAGGTAGATTAATCATTTAAAATGGGGCTGGTTAACAAGGGAAAACTTCCTTTTAAAAAATTTGGTGGGATTGGGTTAACATACAAGTTGAAGGTTTTGATAACTAAATTTTCTGATAACTCAGAAACTCCACAGGTCAAACATCAAAACACAGACAAGTTCTACAGTTACTTCCTATGTTGCCCCTTCTGAGGATGAATACTCATCTTGGGGAAATATGTCAAAGTTTTATTTTTATAAATCAATTTTACTTAAAAAGAAACCAGTAAAATCATGACTTTTGAGAGCTAAGGGAATGGATGGCTCAAAGAGCTATACTCTGTGTAAATTTAGCAACTGTAAAAGAGAACCTAGGATTGTTCTGTTATCTTCTATACTGATGACAATAACTGTTCTGGGTGGCAAAATGTTTTTTATAAAAAAAAGAGCTATTTTTCTGGATTAAGAGGAGTCCCTAGGGTTGAGAGCGCCATTTTTTCTCCAATTTTCTAACTTGTGCTTTAAAGTACGCAGATCTAAAATTAACCCGGGGGCCCCCTCTCCTTGAATAATTCCTTCTTTTTTAAGGGGGGGCAGTCTAATGCACCACCAATGATTAAGTAAAACTATGAACAAGAAATCAATTTTTGGGGGGGCAGAAACAAAAATTATTGCCCCCCACGTGCTTTTCGGGATAATGAGGGAAATTAAAAGTGGGAAAAATTTTTAAAGGTTGTTACAGCTTGTCTGATAATGATCTACTATAATGAAATTTTCTTTCAGGTGTGGAGTACTCTTAAATTAAAACTCAAGGTTTATAAGAATGGTCAGCGGGACGGGTTATGGAAAAATAGGACGTCTTTGCACCAATGCCATATGTCACAAAAGGTCCAGAAAATAAAGCAAAGGGGGGTAGGTTTGAAAATGTTTTGAGAAACCCAATTGGCAAAGAAGCATTGAACGCTATTTTTTAGGCATCACTTTCAGTGTTAACATGCTTTTAAATCCCCCACTATAATAACCTTATCTGTATTTAACACAAAACCCCGAAAAAAGGTCTGAAATGATTAAAAAATTTGAAGTAAGGGCCTGTGGACAGTAAAAAACAACAAACAGAAGGGGTTTTTATTGTTTCTAAAATTTGGGGATGAGGAAAACTAAGGTTTTAAATATTAAAAAAGAGTTTGCTTTTTGTTTGGGTTTGGGGGACTAATCAATAAATCATACTGAAAGATGGTTGCTACTCCTCCTCCTCGCCCAGTATTTCGAGGTATGTGAAAATTTAAATAATTAGTAGGAGTTGACTCATTTATGGTAACATAATGCTGTTGCTGCAGCCATGTTTCTGTTAGGCAAAATAAATCAATCTGATTGTCACAAATCAGGTCATTAACTAGCAAAGTCTTTGAAGAGAGAGATCTTATGTTCAGTAAGCCACATTTAATTGTTTTAGTTTTTTCTTTTCAGTCTGAGTTGTTTATTTTTATGAGATTTTTATGATTTACTCTTACATTATTTTTTAATCTATTCAATTTTGGCCGTGGGCGAGACACTATCTTAATAGGGTAATGGGTGGGTAGCAGTACAGGAGCTGCAGAGAGGAGTGTTAAACTACGACCCTGCTTCCTGGTCTGAACCCTGGGTTGTCAGAGTTTTGGTAAAACTAATAAATTCGGCCAGATTCCTAGAAAGAAAAGGTGCTCCATCCAAAGTGGGGTGGATGCCGTCTCTCTGGATCAGACCAGGTTTTCCCCAAAATGTTCGCCAATTATCAATGTAACCCACTCTTTTTTCTGGAAAACCCCCTAGACAGCCAGCGGTTGAATGACAGCATGCGGCTAAACATGTCGTCCACTGGTCAGATCAGAGAAAATTACAGAGTCCGACATTGTTTTGGCAAACTTACACACCGAAGCAACACTAACTTTGGTGACCTCCGATTGACGTAACCGGGTGTCATTACCGCCAGCGTGAATAACAATCTTACTGTATTTACACTTATCCTTAGCCAGCAGTTTCAGGTAGGATTTGATGTCGCCCGTTCTGGCCCCTGGCAGACATTTGACTACGGTCGCTGGTGTCTCTAGTGCCACGTTTCTGACTATGGAGCTGCCAATTACCAGAGTTGACTTCTCAGCGGGTGTGTTGCTGAGCGGGGAAAATCTGTTAGAAACGCAGACGGTTTGGTGGTGATCTGTGGGCTGGGATCTAGGACTATGCTTTCTATGTACCGTCACCCAGCCGACCTGAGGCCCTGGCTGCGCGGGCTCTGCTGAAGGACTGCTACGGGGAGCTACCCTCAGTGGCTCCACGCTGGCTAAGGAGCTTGGCTATCTGCTGGTTTTTCAACAGCGCGGAGCCGGGCCTCCAATTCCGACACCCTCGCCTCCAAAGCTACAAAAATGCTATATTTATTACACGTACCATTATCATTAAAGGAGGCAGAGGAGTAACTGAACATCTGACACAAAGAGCAGGAGAGAGGAGGAGACTCAGAGAGAGTTAAATCTAACGCTAAGCTAGCAGCCCCTTACCACTACTGGAAAAACCGTGTAAGACACGGAGAGTCCCCAAACCTTAAATGCAGCAACATAAAGTATGTGTTTTAACATGCTTATGTATTAAAAGAAGTAAGAGATATCACAGTAGAGAGAAATCAGATCAAACGAGAAAGCCTTCACACACCAAACAATCCACCGAGTGCAACAGTGAAAACAGGAAGTGACGAATACGCCTTACCACGCCTTTATCATTTATGCAACATTTAGTCAGTCATACACAAATTACTTTTCAGTCTTTATACGGCAAGATATTTCAAAGCTGTTTATATGAACAACATTCTGCATAGAACAGTGTTACTGTCATTGTTTTTGATGTAAGACTGCTGTTACAGTTGCTAGCAACACGAACAAACACAAGCAGGAAACAAATCAGGCCTGGACCACCGACAGGGTCTTGGTAACACCGGAATGACTAGACAGTTGAGAATCACTGCATAGTGAGGGTACCTCTGAGATGAGATGATCCAGGAGCTTCTGGATCATCTCATCTCTGGTGAGCTTCTTTAACCCTATCTTCCAGATAAAGCCAAGTGACAACCCGTCTCACTCATTTTGGATAGAATGTAATCCTTCCCTGGGGTCTCATTGTGTCTGGAGAGGGCATCCGGCTTTGTGTTCTTGGTTCTGGGTCTGTAAAAAATAAAGCCTTCCTGAACTGTCTGGGTTTGAATCTTTTGGCTGATTTTAAGTACTGGATATTCTGGTGGTTCATCAACACAATGATTGGTTCCTTTCAACCAATGCCTCCATTCTTTGAGCGACAACTTGACTGCCAACAGCTTACGATCCCCAACATTATAATTCTTTTCAGCAGTAAACAGACTCCTGGAAAAGAAAGCCTATGGGTTAGTCTTGTTATTGGATTACCCTTGGCTAAGAATGGCTCCCACTACAGAGTCTGAGGCTTCGACTTCAACAAGGAACTGGTGTCCAGATGTCAGATGAGCAGCATAGATCTCTCATGGGCAAGGAGAGAATAATCCGGGAGCATAAACATGGTAAATAACAAGAAGACATAAGAGCAGGGAAAAAACACTAGATTTCTACTGGCACATGCTAGGAGGAACATAGAGGCATGAAAACAAAAATAAATAAAGGCATGGAACAATGAAAGCATGAATCATTACATTACCATGTTGATTTTACTTATTTTTTTTTAATAGGTATAGGATGAAGGAAGTCAACTTCATGGTTTTACCCGTACTCTTTTGATTATTCATTTAAATACCATTTATTTCTGCATATAAAAAAAAAAAAAAAAAAAAACGCACTATCTGACAAGTACATAAATAATTTTTTTATAGTTTTAGTTTTTGCACTAACACTGTGCACTTTATGGACCATTTATGGATTTTTATTGTTAATGGCTCATAATTTTTTTGACAGATATATCTTTGTACAAACCAATCAAATTTTAACTATGTGTTCTGTTTATAAATAATTGTGTTGTGGTGAAAACGATAAGCAAATAAACACCTTTAAAGTGAGGATAAACAAGTGTGTCACACATACTATAGGTGAGTGGCATGTTATCAATATACGTTAGAGATAAAAAAAAGCACCCTTTTATCAAACTTTAACAGGTGAACTTGTGAACTGAAGAGGGGTCATGTGGGCGGGGAGGTCATGGGTCAACGGGGTGTAGCCAAGGGGCGTAACCACGCATGCTGATTGGATGTCGTCATGAGGGGGGTTACCTTAAATGAACCAATTATAATACAGGGTGTGTTTAAGGGTGTAATGGGGAAGGCCTTAAATGAACCAATGAAAACACAGGGGGTGTGTATGATATGAATAAAACAAGACAAATATGGTATTATCAGAAACTGTATGGCATCAGCACCAATTAAAATAGATGGGGTGTGTTTAAGGGTGTTATTATTGAATTGTATGTTTTCCAGGCATTAATACATCTAAAAAATACATGCAGCCTTTATACTTTAAAGGTATACTGAACTTAATGCAGGCCTGTCACATGAAATCCTAATAAAATGAACTGTGTAACCTGACAGAATTGTAAGTTCATTTTGCTTTTCCGGCAGGACCTATTTGCTGAATATATGAGCCAGTTTAAATCAGTTCAAAATAGAAAGATCTAAAAGTAAATAAAGATTGTGCTTCCCTACAACGATAGAATGAGCAGACATCCACTTCTGCATCAACTGACTGACTGACTGACAATCTGCTCCAACCACTGGATGGGACTTGTAAAGAGCGCGGAGAAAAAGCAGGAGAAAAGAGGTAAGACCAAATATGTTATTAAAAGAAAACCTTACAAATCCTAACCCTAACCCTGTTTCCAAGTTATAAACTTAAAAGAAACCTTACAAACCCTCAGTATACTGTTTCCAAGTTATAAACTGACTCTAGGGAAGATGTGTTTGTTCTGTAATAATGAAGGACTACATTTTGGGGAAGGAACGATAATTTTAGGTACCTTTAACTTAGCTAAAACATTTTTCTTTTCAACTTAGAGCAAAAGTTATCAAGGGGTTTTAGAGAAAACAGTTATTCTCCAACTAAACTCACTACCAACCTCATTCTTCTGATTCAGTCTCCAACTGAGTGTGTGTGTGTGTGTGTATGTGTGTGTGTGGGTAAGGGTGGGTGGGGGTGCGTGTGGGTAAGGGTGGGTGGGGGTGCGTGTGTGTGTGTGTGTGTGTCACAGGAAATAAAGTGTTTAAATTGATTTAAGCTCTCCCTACGCATCCAAAGTGTCAAGACAGAGGTTCATGAACAGGTGAGGGCGTGGTCTATGTCAAAGTGGCCTGCTGCATGTCAAAGGTCACTGGTTTCTCACTGGTAACACATGCTTCTAAAATGAAATTGTTGTTTTGGGATTAAGGGAGTATTTTTACAGACAGCTTCCCATGTCAGAAGCAAGTGAGTTATACACCTTAAGTGCAATCCTTTCGATATCTAGGGGCAGTCCACTTAAACAAGTTAAAAATAAATATGTAATTAGTTAATTGGACCTCTTCTGCATTTCAGGTTTAAATGAGGTTGATTCAGGACTTCCAGAAGCCTGAACCTTAGAGCAATCAGCTGTTAACCGATCAAGTTCACTTCTGTTGTCTGGATAAAAAGGCCGTAGATGAAATCAGATTCTTAATTTCGAGCCACAGTCCTTCCAGGGCACACGGGTTGATCCTTTCTTTTAATGCAGTCGATCAGCTGGGCTGTGTCTCTGGTCCTCTCTTCTTCTGGTTGTTTGTTGGCCTTCAAAAGGTTTGCTGTCAGCCCGCAGCCGGCTCTCGTCACTCCTAGTCATCCTACAGTTCTCTCCCTAATCTGCTCAGTCTTAAACTTTACACAGTATTACACATTCCATTCTCAGCTTTCTGCGTTTACTTTAAAACACAGTTATAAAACCATCACTTCATTCTTTTTATTCATACATCACAACTGATCAACATTATCTTTTTCATATATAGCTGATTGAGAATTTCTAAACCTTAATGTTTTTTTATTTTAATTATTAGTTCTCAATCATATTTCAATCATATGTTGAGAAGACTTTCCCAGGATTTGTTTGAAAAACAGGAGCAGATTGTAGCGTTCAGTCCCGTGCCATAAATCCATCAGTGATGTTTACATTCATCTCTCTCCTTTAAGACTGAAAACTGCTGTGAACACGTAGTTTTCTAAACTCCTTGAATCTACTCCCGTCAACCACAGAGCTTCTCAATCACAAAAACACATGGAGACATGTGTCTGCATGCTTTTCCTTGTTGCGTATCATAGTACCAAAACACAGTTTTTACACAGCTGGCTCTCTGACTTTTTACCATAGAGTCCTGTTGGGAAAACTTCGATCTAATATGGGCCTTGCAAAAGTAATCACACCCCCCACTGAAATCTTTGGTGTATCTCATTGGTTTTTTATGTGAAAGATTATCCTATTCTAATCCAAACCCTTTATATTACTTTATATTACTATTCTATCAATACTGTGATTTTAAACTTACCCCCCACCCTGAAGCTGCCCTGGCTCTAATCATTTTTTTATCAAAAAAATTTTCAACCCCTCACTCCAGCCTCCTCCGTCTCTCCACCTTTTATTGCTTCAACTGCCTCGCTACTTATGTACTATCATCCCCCTGATGAGAATTATTGCACATAATTTCTAAAATTAATGAAAAGACATGTTAAATAGCCGAGGATGATTAGGTTGTGCCCCCTGGGACGTGTAACCCTTACTCTCTGACGTCACTCTTTTTAAGAAAACAAAGTCCTGTTTTTTTAAACCTTTTTTTGGTGGCATTTTGCAAAAAAGGGATACAAAACTTTTTTTGGATGGTGCTGGCGTTACTTGGGGAAAGAATGACAAAGTTAGCAGTTCAGTAATGGACGGGTGCTGCTCCCAGTATTAAGATGACTTAACTAAAAAAGATTTGGTTTCTAACTATAAATTTTAAAACTAACAAGGACCTTATAAACCAGTCATATTCATGACAACGTTCCCTACAGACATGATATGAATTTTTTAAATAATGTATATCTAATTAAAAAAACGTTGGTATGGTTTTACCTGATGTGACTTGTGTTACCCAAACTTTTGTAGAAAAATACCTGTAAAGTAAAAAATATAAATGATAATGTAGGTGACTGAAGTGCAGGTCTTACAGAGTTAATAAAGTAGCAGGTTTAGAAACATTTTACAAGAACAATGAATTTTAAAAAATTTGCAGAGGAAAAAAATGAAATCTATACTGCTTTTAAAAAAGTGATTGGTAAAAAAAAAAAGTTTATTATATTGGCTACCTTATCGACATGGTAAAACCGATGTCAAAACCCACCTTATTTCATTCCTTGGATGACTTTATTTCTCTGGAAAAACTGTTAGATCTGTAATAGTACTGTCCTACTCTGAACCACTTTTATCTAAGGGAAAGACTTTTGTGAGTGTTTGGAATGAGAGAAGACTGGAAAATGAATGCAGAATTCTGTAAAAGGGGACTAAAAAATAGGTTTCCCAAGCTAAATAAGTAAGAAAGAATGGAAGTTTTTAAAAAAAAGTAGCTTTTTAGTTATAGTACTAATATATGAAAAAAAGCAATAAGGATAAGACTTTGTCTCTGCTGAACTCTTGTCTTAACAGAAACTTTCTTAAGGCATCCCTTTTGGGTTTCTAAGGGATCACACAAGTTCAGGCTGCAGGTAGGGAAACTTTTGTGTTTTCTTCACAGGTAAGTTCCAAAAAGTGTGTAGGGTTAGTTGTAAGTAATTTTGGTTGTAGGTCTAAAAAAACAAATTTTATTGCACCAAACAAACTTTAAGATTTAAGATTAAATTAGAGAGTTTTCTGTGTGGTTATTAACAGGTTTAATTTTAAAAAAGTCATGCCTTTTACTTTTATAAAAGTTAATCTACTAAATAACCCCTTCACCTAAACTGTTTAACCCCCTTTTTACCTAATACAGGAAACAACTGATGGACTAAAAATATGTGGTGTCATCAACTCTAAAGGAAGTTAGTATAAAAGGTTTTTGACTTTGTTTTTAAGAAAAAAGATGTTAGACAAGAAAATTATGAAACTGATGGATGTTCACTTTAACCCTTATTGTGAGACCTGTTGGGAGGTCTTTCATCTTTATAGACCAAAAGGTCTTGTTACAATTATTCAATTTGACCTTACTCAGAGCCCACACGATTTTTTAGAAGTTTGGATCATGACCAATCTTAACTTGTCTGACAGGACTCGGACCTTTTACAAAAGTTTCACCCACCCCCCCCCATCACAGATTTTTTCCCCCTTCTTCTGGAAAAGGTTGAACAAACAGGGAGAAAACCCGATTCAGCAATAGCTGACATCATAAGACTGATAAAATTTCCCAATAATCCCCCCTCCCATTCATACACTAGTCACTTTACATGGTCACTGTGAACTCTGTTAAACTCATCCAGCTGCTACAGATACTTGCACTATTCATGTTGCCCTACATATACTTTTTTCTCAGTGAAAATTTAATTTCTAAAAAATTTTCATATCTGCTACATCCCTTCCGTTTTTGCATATGCTCATATTTTTAAAAGGTTGGCACAATGAGGTGAGATCTTTCCATGTAAACCATGCAAAAATTCATTAACTGCTCACAGTTAAACCATAAAAATTACAATAAATATCCTTTTGTGTAATCCATGCCACAAATTATTAAAATACACAGTTGAAGGGGGAGAGGTGAAAAAAAGGGGCATATTTTTTTATTCTGGGACTGAGAGACTGGAGAGGCCTGTGCGGAGTCACATATTAACTGTCTTATCTTTTGCAGAAGTATAAACAACAAGTGTATTCAAGGAAATGATGTATGATGATTTTCCATTTTCTACCGTTATTAAATAAAATGAGAAATCTTTGATTATCAAGTTAAAACACATTTGATTGAAATATGATTGAGAACTGATAATTAAAATAAAAAAACATTAAGGTTTAGAAATTCTCAATCAGCTATATATGAAAGAGATAATGTTGATCAGTTGTGATGTATGAATAAAAAGAATGAAGTGATGGTTTTATAACTGTGTTTTAAAGTAAACGCAGAAAGCTGAGAATGGAATGTGTAATACTGTGTAAAGTTTAAGACTGAGCAGATTAGGGAGAGAACTGTAGGATGACTAGGAGTGACGAGAGCCGGCTGCGGGCTGACAGCAAACCTTTTGAAGGCCACCAAACAACCAGAAGAAGAGAGGACCAGAGACACAGCCCAGCTGATCGACTGCATTAAAAGAAAGGATCAACCCGTGTGCCCTGGAAGGACTGTGGCTCGAAATTAAGAATCTGATTTCATCTACGGCCTTTTTATCCAGACAACAGAAGTGAACTTGATCGGTTAACAGCTGATTGCTCTAAGGTTCAGGCTTCTGGAAGTCCTGAATCAACCTCATTTAAACCTGAAATGCAGAAGAGGTCCAATTAACTAATTACATATTTATTTTTAACTTGTTTAAGTGGACTGCCCCTAGATATCGAAAGGATTGCACTTAAGGTGTATAACTCACTTGCTTCTGACATGGGAAGCTGTCTGTAAAAATACTCCCTTAATCCCAAAACAACAATTTCATTTTAGAAGCATGTGTTACCAGTGAGAAACCAGTGACCTTTGACATGCAGCAGGCCACTTTGACATAGACCACGCCCTCACCTGTTCATGAACCTCTGTCTTGACACTTTGGATGCGTAGGGAGAGCTTAAATCAATTTAAACACTTTATTTCCTGTGACACACACACACACACACACACACCCCACCCACCCTTACCCACACGCACCCCCCACCCACCCTTACCCACACACACACATACACACACACACACACACTCAGTTGGAGACTGAATCAGAAGAATGAGGTTGGTAGTGAGTTTAGTTGGAGAATAACTGTTTTCTCTAAAACCCCTTGATAACTTTTGCTCTAAGTTGAAAAGAAAAATGTTTTAGCTAAGTTAAAGGTACCTAAAATTATCGTTCCTTCCCCAAAATGTAGTCCTTCATTATTACAGAACAAACACATCTTCCCTAGAGTCAGTTTATAACTTGGAAACAGTATACTGAGGGTTTGTAAGGTTTCTTTTAAGTTTATAACTTGGAAACAGGGTTAGGGTTAGGATTTGTAAGGTTTTCTTTTAATAACATATTTGGTCTTACCTCTTTTCTCCTGCTTTTTCTCCGCGCTCTTTACAAGTCCCATCCAGTGGTTGGAGCAGATTGTCAGTCAGTCAGTCAGTTGATGCAGAAGTGGATGTCTGCTCATTCTATCGTTGTAGGGAAGCACAATCTTTATTTACTTTTAGATCTTTCTATTTTGAACTGATTTAAACTGGCTCATATATTCAGCAAATAGGTCCTGCCGGAAAAGCAAAATGAACTTACAATTCTGTCAGGTTACACAGTTCATTTTATTAGGATTTCATGTGACAGGCCTGCATTAAGTTCAGTATACCTTTAAAGTATAAAGGCTGCATGTATTTTTTAGATGTATTAATGCCTGGAAAACATACAATTCAATAATAACACCCTTAAACACACCCCATCTATTTTAATTGGTGCTGATGCCATACAGTTTCTGATAATACCATATTTGTCTTGTTTTATTCATATCATACACACCCCCTGTGTTTTCATTGGTTCATTTAAGGCCTTCCCCATTACACCCTTAAACACACCCTGTATTATAATTGGTTCATTTAAGGTAACCCCCCTCATGACGACATCCAATCAGCATGCGTGGTTACGCCCCTTGGCTACACCCCGTTGACCCATGACCTCCCCGCCCACATGACCCCAGGACCCCTCTTCAGTTCACAAGTTCACCTGTCAAAGTTTGATAAAAAGGTGCTTTCTTATCTCTTACGTTTTACCTATATAATATTCAGTGACAAAGAAATAAGATCCAAAAATAATATTAAACAATGAGGTGTCAAGAAGAAGAGTACAACTGCAGGATATGGGGTTTATAAACTAATTTGCAATTATTTGACAATCCTTCAAATATGAGTATCAGAATTTGTTTTTTGTTTGTTTGTTTTTTGCTATCTGTATGTAAGTGCTGACCTAAAAGAACAAGACAGGTTTTCTTTGATCTGGAGTGTCAGACTGTTAAAGGTTTAGACAGACTTCCTTAGGCTCAGTGTAAAAAAAGAATTTTGATTCATAGGTGACAATCTACAGGACCCATAGCAATATTTGTTTGGCTTTATCTGCTTTCTTTCATGCAGGTTTCTGGTAGCTTTAAACTAATGTGCAGTCAGCCTCACAACTACAAATTCCTATGTGGTAGTTTGTATCTAACCATTATATAAATGTTAAATCTAGAAACATAATTTTGCGATTTGTAAAACCAGAATGTGGAAGTCAGCCTAAGGCTCTGTTCACACCTGACACCAACATGTGTCCTGAGTGACCCAGTCATGTCTAGACAGAAAAATACAAATGTGAATCCACTCATGATTCATTGCTTCTTTCATTTTTTTCACTGTTTCTGTCAGACCACATTCAGGGGTGGCCCGGAACACTTGTGTTTGCATTGGATGGGCAGCTTGAACCTAATCCATCCCAGGACACCTTGAAAGATCACCCACTGACATGACATGACTACCGCAGCAGCATTTTTAGATTTTAGATTCTTCAAGCCACCCTTTGTTTTTAAGACTGCTTTGCTCTATTGGCATTCTCTCCATGAGCTTCATGAGGTGGTCACCTGAAACTGTTTTCCAAAAAGTCTTGAAAGAACTTCTCTGAGGTTCATTGAGAGACGGCCAAAGGTTAATGTTTCAGTCATTACAGCAAAGGGCGGCTACTATCTAAAATATGTAGAACATATTTAAAGTTCTCTTTCAATTTTTTGTGTGCTACATAATTGCATATGTGTTCATTCTGCTTTGAAGCCTTCAGTGAGAATCTATGTACAATGTAAATAGTCATAAACATTAAGAAAACCATAAACGAAAGAGGCGTTCTAAAACTTTTGACCGGTAGTGTAAGTCATTTTTTTTATTGTACCAATATTAACAACAGATGTTTATTTACATTTTGTTACCTTTTGTGTAAGTGTTTCAGGACAGGGAGAAAAGGGGGTTGACCATGTGGTATTTGCTAGGGCATGTGGCAGTGATACTGATACAGCACAGAACTATTGGGTGTTTAACTGAAGCAGAGAGGCAATGTAAGCGGTGTGTTTCACTTTGTTAAAATGGTAAATTTTAATCTAAGATGGCGTCAGGTGCATCTTTGCGTGGTGGAGGAGCTGGATGTCCATGAACAAAATCTGAGATCTGCGTGTATAAAACTACTGATGGCAAAATAAATGCTGAGGATGAGCTTTTGAACTTTATTGTCGTTGAAATGAGAACATTGGCTCATGATGAAAATGTTTTGTTGGTGTCAAACAATTTCTCCTTTGAATGGATTGAAGAGTCCAAGCGGATGCTGTTTGAAATGTGTCTTACTTTGTTGCCTTGCATAAAGCAAAAGGGGACTCAGAAGGATACCAACAAAATAAAAGACTGTCTAAAAGTGCTTGAGTGTGGTGAGAACATTCCCAGATTTGTATCACAAAATCTGGATGAATTGTCTCCAGTTGGATTTGAGCATCTGGACACATTGGCATTACTCAGCAGATTTTAACAGCTAAGCTGGGAAGAAGCCGGTCTGAGAGCGACTCTGGATACTCAAACATATGAAAATGTGAATGTGAGGATGGCCACGGCGGCTATAGAGCTCCCGGTGACGGCCTTGGAAAAGCTGTGAGTGTACACACCACCTGGCCAAGGAGACACTGGGCTGGCCAACACCGTTGTAAGCGTGCCTTCGACGGAGATGCAGGAGACAGAGGCACTTGCACTTGTCACTGGGAAATACGAACTGTTGAGTTACCGGACCAAGGGGTATCATGAGTACCACTCCACAGTCTCCGGCGTGGAGTACCGTGTTGAAGAAAGGGAATCACAAGTGGATCAATACAGCAACACAACATAGTGTTTTTACACGTTTGTTTCGAAAACAGAGCAGCAGAGAAAAATGGGTATAATTGGCACTGGAATTGAAACCAACATCCCAGGGGTGAAAACCAAACTGGTGAGTGTTTTTGTCACTAGGTTCTCTCCAGAGTGAGTCGAGGATACAGAGTGCGCTTATCTCTTTGAGAAACTGTGGAAATCAGTGACCTGCAGGAAAATAGCTTCATCCCATAGCAGATTTGAGTCGTTCCATGTGATGCCAGAGTGTGATGCTTAATTGTATGACGCACAACTCTGGCCAGCAGGAACTTTTGTCCGCAGGTATTACGAGGATCGCAAACCAAGAGCGAGTGGCAGCATACCCAAAGGAATGGAAGGGGAGGGCGAATGCAGCTCTGTATCTGGCGCTACACCTGCGCTTGAGGCTAAACTCTATTCATAAAGACTTCTATGGAGCAGGGTAATCCACCACTGACTGCTCTACTAGGATACTCCATGGCCAAATTCCTGGCGGTGTTGCGATGCTATGGCATAAGAAGCTTGACAAGCTATTTAAAGTAGTCAGGCTGAATGTTGATCGAGGTCTGTTGTGGGGAATAAAGGATCACCATACTGAACATATATACTCGTTTTTGAGTTGAATGCTGATCATAGATATAGGTTTGCTAGTCATTTACTCTCCAGTGAAATACTCCTGCCAAGGGACAGCTACACCTATATTAGTGAGGCGTGGAACACCACCTCCTGGTTAGATCATTGCATCTGCACCAGTGATGCTCCTAATGCCTTTGAATATATTAGAATAAATTATGAATTTTCCACATATAATCATGTGTCCCTTTCATTTACTATAAATATGGGCAATGTGTCATCTCTTACATCTGTAAAATATGATATACCTGAAGAAAGAGGTGGTCCACCTTAATGAAAGAGGATATTTGTACACATTTCACCCAGTGTGAGCCAAGGCTGAGTAACATTGAACTGCTTTGAAATGCTGCAACTTGCAATGATCTTAACTGTCAGAGTTTGCAATATAGAGTTTAATTGTGCTCTTGTATGACTAACTTGTGGACTCTTTACTTGTGTCAGGTGAGTGTCAGGTGTTTACTTGTGTAAAAACAAGCAACACAAAGCTAAATCAGGCTGGAATGAGTATGTGGAGGAGACTCATGCAGAGGCAAGAAGGGTCTTTAAGGCCTGGCCTGAATCAGGCAGACCCAGGTTTGGTCCTTTATTTGTGTATATGAAAAAAGCAAATTGAAACTTTAAATCTGCTGTACGATTTATTAAGAGAAATGAGAGTATCCTTAGGGCTGATTCTCTTGCAAGGAAATTATAAAGCAATAGTCCTACCAACTTTTGTAAAGAAACTAAAACAATGAATGGTAATAAAACGCCCTTGTGTAAGTGTAAGTGGAGTCGAGCAGATTACTCAGTTGTGACAGAAACATTACTATGACATTTTCAGTGCTGTTAAAACTAATTCATTTATTAGTGGCAATACTGATAAGAACAAAAATGTGATTGTGTCTCCACAAGAAGTCTGAGATTGTGATTATACTAGATAACAAGACATGTGGCCCAGATAGGGTCTCCGCTGAACACTTACAATATGCGAGCAGGAAACTATACCCCCTGCTTGCCTTTTGTTTTACAGGATTCTTAATTCATGGTGTGTTACCTGACACATCATTGTCTGTTTTAGTACCAATTGTGAAAGATAAGGCTGGTAATATTAACAGAGCAAAGACAACTATAGACCTTTACCTCTGGCCAGCACCTTTTCTATAGTGCTGGAGAGGGCCATTTTGAACAAAATGGAAAGGTTTTTGACGACTACTGACAATCAGTTTTGTTTTAAACGTAAACATGGAACAGACGTGCATTTTTGCTTTAAAATAAATGTTATATCTATACAGCAGGCACAACACTACCATTTTTATGTGTTTTATTGATGCATCAAAGGGTTTTGATTATGTTGGCCATGAAAAGTTATTTTAGTAAGTTGTATAAGAGGGGTGTTCCCAAATGTCTGGTGAGGATTCTTGCTTTTTGGTATGCTAATCAGTCAATGTATGTAAAATAGGAAGACTCGCTATCAGTTCCTTTTAAGTGTTTCAAATGATTTGAGACAAGGCAGTATTTTGTCTCCCTTTTATTCAATGTCTACATGGACGATTTTTCAATGCTTTTAAATGACTCTGGAATGGGCTGTAGGGTTGGTAACAGGATCTTCACCATGTTATGTATGCCGATGACTTAGTCATTTTCTGGCCTTATAGTGCTGGCCTACAGGAGCTGCTGCAGGTGTACTCTGATTATGGAAGAGAGTTTGATGTAAAATATAATTCAAACAAAACCACCATCATGATTGTGCAGATCAGAGAGGACTTCAAGCTGATGTTTCCTGATTTCACTGTCAGAAAACAGGATGAATGTCAGTGATGCATGTAAGTATTTGGGGCACTATGTAACTGGAGACCTGTCAGATGATAGAGACATCGACAGACAATGTCATATGCTCTATGGTCAAGCTAATATGCTGAATTGTAGGTTTGGAATGGGCTCGGCACCTGTCAAGTCTAGACTTTTTAAGGCCTGCTGCACTCCAATGTATACGGCTCACCTGTGGAGCCGCTATAAAAGGAGCAGTATGCAAAAACTAAAAGTGACATATAGCAGGTATGCGGATGCTGCTGAGAGTCCAAAGATAGAGCAGTGTGAACAAAATGACGCAGGTGTGTCTACCTGCCCTCTGGTACTGTGTAACCTCATGTACAGGTGCATGTGTAGGCTGTCTGAATCTGTAAACTGCATCATCGCCACTGTTACATGTCTGCTGGACTGTGTGTGCCCCACCCCCCTTGTGTTTCCTCTCACAGGTTCCTCTTACAGGTTCAAAGTGCAGGCTGATGCCAATTCGCCTTGATTGGCTTGAGGGACCCGATCAGGCAGCTCTACATAAACTGCTCACCTGTAGGGCTGGGGGTGTGGCTTCACCTGGCTGGCTTTTTGGCACATGCTTTGTTCTCTAGCATTGTTTGAAGGTTTGTGGTGGGAGTTTGTGGGCTAGGTAAGTTTGGGGTACCCTTTACATTTCCATCACGCAATTTTTTCTCTGTTATACACACTAGGTCAGTAGGTTGGTGCCATCCATGTAATGTTTTGAGCTTGGTTTGTTATACTAGAATAGCAGAGCATTCTTTTCCTTTTATTTTTTCTTCTGGCTTAGTTTAGGTGACAGGCCCTGTTTTGTTTTATTTATTTATTTGATTTGGCACAACCTAACAGCCCCTTTCTCCCCCCACAGGTTGTTCAACCCTTTTGGGTTTTTGTTTTGAAAAGAGGAAAATAAATCCCATTTTACCACACTTACAAAGACTCTGACATTTTATTATGGTTGTCCTGTGTGTTCTCCCTCCTTCAACTTGAGAGGGGGGGGGGTAACACAAGTGGGGGCTCGTCCGGGATCATGAATAATTCCTGAGCTAAGGACAACCACAGTAATTGCAAGGTTTTTGTGATTGTTTGAAAATGAGCTTTGACTTAAAGGAGTTCATTCAGGCTCCTTGTCGTGAGAAGGTGGAGTTATTGTTGGCCATTGCAGACCATTTTGATATTTCTCTGAAGAAGGATTTTGTTAAACAAGAAATTAAGAATATTGTTTTGCAAAAATTGGTTGAGGTAAAAATCCAAGGGGACTCAAGTGAAACTGATCTGGATGTTTGTGATCGTGTTTCTTCTGGTGAATTAGGAGTCTCCCCATCTGAAACAGGAGCTGCCGCCATGATAACTCCCCCAAAGGTGTTGGAGGAACATCAGATGCCTCCTGGGACTTTACCTCGCTTCGATCCTTGGTCACCAGACCTTGAGAAGTTTACCGGTTTGTTTGGAATTGATCACATGATCACGTGAGCCAGACTACTCCTTTGTTCCAGTTTTATTACTGGGGTTTTTCCACTGAGTTCCCGCCTCAGAGTTTTATGACTCTTTGTTCGAGATTTGGGGCAATCAGCTGCTAGTGGCTAAGGGCACAGCCCACCTTTTACCAGCTGTTTGTTGCAATCAAGACATCAGCCCACCAGGAGGGCTTCGCTTTCCGAGTTAACCCAAATTGCACATTTTGTCCATAAAACTGCTGGTTTGATCTTCATATACACTTAATGCGCATATATTTTCTTTTATTATTATTGTTAGGTAGTCATATTTATCCCCTTTGTGTAGAATAGTGCTTGTTAGTCAGGTGAAGGTTTTTGGACCAGATTTGTGGGATATCAGAATTATATGGCTTCAATAAATCTTCACATATATAATAAAGAGAAGCGTTTGTTGATTTCGTGCAAGAGTGATTTATCCGTCAAAATAAGGTCGAAGTTCCCCTGCCTTCGGTGAAGCAGTTGAATCAGCAGTGACATTTTGTGGTTCTGGTTAACAATTTATCAATTATTAATGATGAATAGCTAATTGTAATTATTAAGAGCTTTGAGCCCATAACCACAACACCAGAGGACATCTCTGATTTCTATTCGTAAGTAATGATTTTTGGTTAAGAAATTATTCTGCTGAATAATTTTTTATTAAAATTTTTGATAAATATTAAGAAACCAATAATCATAATCCTTACAACCGTCACAATTATGAAACAGGACAACTGACAAAGGGCAGCCCTGTCGGAGTCCAACATCCACCAGGAACAGTTCCGACTCCTGCTCCACTTGTACAGAGACCAGATGGCCCCTAATAAAGGGCCCCCGACTCCATACTCCTGGAGCGCCCCCCACAGGGCACCATGAGGGACACGGTCTAATGCCTTTTCAGGTCCACAAAACACATGTTGACCGGTAGGGCAAACTTCCATGGACCCCCGAAAATCCTGTAGAGGTTGTAGAGCTGGTCCAGTGTTCCATGGCCAGGACGAAAACCACACTGCTCCTCCTGAAGCAGAGGTTCAATTATCGGCCAGACTCTACTCTCCAATATCATAGCATAGGCCTTACCAGGGACACTGAGGAGTGTGATCCTGCTGTAATTTGAACACACCCTCCGGTCCCCCTTCTTGTTAACGGGGACAACCATCCCGGTCTGCCAGTCCAGAGACACTGTCCCCGACCGCCACGCACTGTTGAACGTGGTGGAGGGGTTTGAGTGCTCAAATGATCCTAGAGACTATGTTTTCCGGGGGCTTAAATGCCCCTGCTAGGGTCTCCCATGGCAAATAGGCTCTGGGCGTTGAGTCAGACAAAGAGCGATTCAGACACCTTCATGAGAACTATTATAACGAGACACGTGACATCGCCTGGTAATATGGATCTGGGGTCCCACCCTTGGAGCCAAGCCAGGGGTTGGGACTTATCAGTGAGCACCTGGTGGCCGGGTTACTCCTCGCGGGACGGGAGGGTCCAACAGGGTAAACTCCTGTGCCTTTGGGTCTGCGAGAGGTCTCTGACCATTGTTTCGGCCCAGGGGCTGAGAAGTGGTGCAGAGTACCCAGCCTTCTTGACGTCACTGTCGAGGGTGCTGGATAGTGCCCCTCTCAGGCACTCTGTCATTCTGCTGGGGAACTTCAACACCCACGTGGGAAATGACAGTGATACCTGGAGGGGCGTGATTGGGAAGAATGGCCTCCCTGATCTAAACCCGAGTGGTGTTTCATAATTGGACCTCTGTGCTAGTCACGGGTTGTCCATGATGAACACCATGTTCAACCATAAAGGTGTTCAACAGTGCACTTGGCACCAGGACGCCCTAGGCAGGAGGTCAATGATCTTTGTAGTCATGTTTTTGGACCTTCAGCCGCAGGTCTTGGACACTCGAGCGAAGAGAGCGGCTGAGCTGTCCACTGATCACCACCTGGTGGTAAGTTGGATCCACAGGAAGAGTAGGAAGATGGACAAATCACCATCTTCAACATGTGCCTGCCATTTTATTTTTTTGTTCTTTGATCATTTTCCACAAACAACAATAATCATTGTGACAAATTAATGTTTGCGATACAAATTGTTGGCATGAATCTGAAATGTAATATAAGTTTAAAATTTTCTTTAGTACAACATACAAATAGTCTGGTAATATTTGGCTTCAAAAAAAGGTTAAGGTGCTCATTACAGCATAGCATACACAAAGATAAGTGTTTAAGTGCCCTGCAGGTTTGGGCTGTAATAATTAGTCTTGCCATCTGTGTGTCATAGTTTGGCAGCAGCGTATCCTCTGTTTTGTCCCTGCTTCAGGCTATTTCCACACCTCACAGGGTTTTTTAATGGGGAAAAGGTATTAATACATTAATAGGCTAATAAGTCAAAACTTAAAATTGACTCTCTCTTTAATTCTAGTTAAAATTGTTAATGTAACAATCATTGCAATCATTGGATAAACAAGTTGTTCTCCATACAGTGAAGATTTTTGGTCTGGTTAATCTTTTAGCTTATATATATCAATACAGGTTTTAAACGGCATGAAATAAAATTGTATTTCAAATTATCATGGTACACAAAATTACATTTGCCATATTAAATTGAACAACAGTCTACCTATCATTTTGTGTACATTTCTATGATGTTGGTACTACATCAGTCATACTTCAAGTTTTTTTCTGTTGTTGCGCTGTACTTTGCTGCTGTATAGTTAAATTTCTGTTTCCAGCTGTTTCAAGCAGACTGCAGAGTGGAGCTCTTGTGGAAATAGAGGGGAGGTGGGATCTGCTTTTATATCGACTAATATCATAATAATACTAATATCACAGTGTTACAGAAGACAGGTAGGCCTCACCTGGAGTACTTTTTTATAATTTGTAATCCTTTTCGTTCAGGAGGGAGATCTCCTTGTTTGTTCTGGCCAGTGTTTGCATCCCACCACAAGCCTGCACACCACAGCAAACATGGAGAAAAAACATCTAGACTCTCTCATCATTGTTTTTGGAGATTTTAACCTCTAAAATGAATAACCAGAATATAAACAGCATGTAAAGTGTCCCACCAGAATAAACAAAGACACACTGGACCAGTGTTACACAGCCTTAAAAGAAGCTTATCATGTGGTCTACCCTGCAGCTCTGACCAATGTCTGCTTCATGTCATTACAATTCATGATCAAAAACAGAACATCTCTGAACCTGTGGTTAGGACTGTTAGTCAAAGCAGATGTGAAATATCTGCTTTGGCTGCACATATTACAGTGTTTTTGAAGCTTCAGCCACTGACCTAAATTAACTTGCTAAAACTGTGACATCTTACATCGGTTTTTGTGAGGGCATGTGTGTGCAGATAAAGACCTTTCGCACATACAACAATAAACAAAGAAGAGGCTTACAGCAGTGGGGATAAGGCCCTGTATAAGCAGGCCAAGAACAAACTGACCACGAAGATTATGGTAGCTAAGATAAGCTACAGAGAGAGCCTAAAAACAGCTTCTCAACTAACAACCTTGCACCAGCTTGGAGGAGCCTGAACGACATCACCAAGTACAGGATCCCCCTGCCCTGTGATGACGCCCGACTGGCTGACAATCTTAAAAGCTTCTTCTGTAGGTCTAAAAACCAGCCATTCACACCTCACCCCAACACAAAAGGACTATGTGCACCCCCACAAAGAACTGTAGGACCCCCCCTTCCCTTTGACCTCCTGCCTGCACTAAAAATCACTGAGGAAGATGTAAATAGGCTCCTTCAGCATCAGAAGACCAGAAAAACTGCCGGGCCTGGTAGTATTTCCCCCATCTGCCTAAGAACTACTGCCCCATATTCACTTAGATCTTCAACAAGTCTTTGGAGCTGTGTGAGATTCTTTTGTGAATCAAATGCTTCACCATCATCCCGGTCCCAAAGAAACATACTATCACAGGATTAAATGACTACAGACCTGTCGCCCTGACATCTGTGGTAATGAAGTTAACTTGGCACTACACTTCATCCTACACCACCTCAACCACCTAGAGACGTACACCATGTTTTTGGACCTTTGTTCGGCCTTCAACACCATCAACCCGGAAAACCTCCACCAGAAGCTCACCCAGATCTGTTAGTGGCTTCCTAACTGATCAGAAGCAGCAGGTGAGCCTAGGGAACATCAGAATCATAACCAGAGGCATAACCCAGGGGCGTGTTCTCTCCACACTCCTCTTCTTTCTGCATACAAATGACTGCACATAAGCAGCTTGTCTGTGAAACTCCTGAAGTTTGCAGATGACACCCCTATCATTGGTCTTGTTAGGAATAACCTTTATTAATATTACTCATAGCTGTTTTTCCCATTTATACCATAGTGATATAAAGCATAATTTTTAATGTTTCCCTTTTGTTAGAATAGGATAAGAATGCTCATCGACACACATTACAAGGATAAATGGCCCAAGGTTTGTCATAAATGACCTGAGCATGGGGTACTGGGTTTGATGGTGGAGCAGCCGGTATCTGGTTTGATTAAAAAGCCACAGCACACTTAGATTAAGGATGGACACCCGCTACTACACAACCTAACAAATAGACACCACAATGGTGACACATAGTCTACTGATAATCACTGAGGGAGGGCACATCCATTGCATTGGAGTCCAGATATAAAAACTACATGTGACCTTCTTTCGAAACTCTTCGTCATCCTTTCACAGATGGCGACGGTCCGAGACAGGACAGTCTGATTCAGGACAGTGATGGTCCACTGCTGCAGTCAGAACAACCTGGAGCTTAACATGCTCAAAACTGTGGAGAAACCACTCTTTCTCTGGACCTGAGATGGTCCTCACAAGTTACTCTGTCAAAATGAGGTGAGATCTTTCCATGTAATCCATACAACATTTATTAACTGCTCACAGTTAAAGCAATAAAAATTAAAGTAAACATTGTTTGGACAAAGGCACAGCAGAGACTGTACTGCAGGAACACAAGAAGTACAATCTTTCAAAGAAACTGCTCATCTTCTACACTGCCTTTATTCAGCCTGTCCAGTGTTCATCCATCCCTGTGTGGTTTGGCTCATCCACAAAACAGGACAGGTCCAAATTAAATTGAACAATAAGGTCTGCATAGAGAATCTTAAGGGCTTGCCTTTCCTCCATGTTGGACTCGTACAAGTCTATAGTCAGGAAAATAGCAGCTAGCATCTCTGCAGACCCCCATATAGCCTGGACACAAACTGTTTAGACTCTAGCCTTCAGTTCAGTGCCACAGAGTGGTATTTGCAAAAACCAGCCACCACAGAAACTATTTCTTTCCCCAGTCCGTCTCTCTGATGAATACAATAAACACCTTACTGTGTGAGTGGTCAGTGTTGAGGTACAATAATTCCACCATATATAAAAAGACACCCTGAACACCTAAGTCCGGATGTCGTGAGAAAGAACAGATGAAGAGCAGGAACTTAAGATTAACACAAGTTTAATTTGGTAAATGATAAGTGCAATAATTCCCAAAACATATTCCATACAAAAAGAATGATACAGAGAAAGAAAGAAAGATTTACCAAAAGCCTTTGGAAGAGAGCTCGGGTTTCAGCAAAGCATGGCTGTCTGTCTTAACCGAGTTGTCTGCCTCATCACAGATGCCAGAACATCTTATACCCTCCACTTCAAAGCTTACTGACTGAGCCTCCCCATTATGCAGTCTGGCGCTGTAAATCAGTCAAGCCCCTCTTGTGGTTAGTTTATTATCTATACCATGCCCAAAAGTCGGCATTTATTGCTTTACTGCCCATACAGCCAGCATTTACTGCTTGCAGCTGCTGAGAACATCCTGAACATCCTGACCTGGGATTAACCCCTTTCTCCAACCTGAAGCCTACTGTGACCTCTGACCTCTCCCTCTCAGGCTCACAATACATGTTAACTGAACTAATAGCATGAAAGTACATGATTTTAATTCTCAACATCAGCTACTCTGCTGTGAAACAAAAAAAGCAAATTTGCACTCTCACAACCTGTCTTTCTTTTTTCTCTTTCTTTATATAAAACATGTCTCATTTATTCTTTATGTTATTTCCTGTAAAGGTTATTTATTTATACCTAATGTCTGTATGACTAAGAATTCTGACTAATTCTGAGCATGTCTTGTGCCTGCACTGGGGCGGCTGGTGGGTTGTGCTGGACCTGGAGCGGTTGGCCTGGAGAAGGTTACCTGGCTGGCGCATGTTACTCTCTGTCAAAATGAGGTGAGAACTTTCTATGTAATCCATGCAACATTTATTTACTGCTCACAGTTAAAGCAATAAAAATTAAATGGGTAAATTTTTTTGTAATCCATGCAACAATTATTAAAATACACAGTTGAAGCAGCAGAGAGGGAAACAAGCATTTCCTCACATTCTGGGACTGAGAGATTGGAGAGGCCTATTACTGGCATCTCGAAGGTCAAAAAACAGGACCAGAAAGTCACGGTGACCATGACTAAGTATTGAGCAATGACATATTGTGCAATAACATACTGCAATAACAGAGAAGCCTAACAGAGGGCTGACCAGTGAGAGCATCTGCACAATAAAAGCAATGCCAAAAAAGGGAACTGCGGTTGTTTCCTCGCAGAAGACCAGCGAACAAGATTGGACGGAGAAAGACCCTACAGATGAAGCAGAGGACCAGAGACGCAGCCCAGCTGATCAACCGCGTTAAAAAGAGGATCAACCCGTGTGCCCTGGAAGGACTGTGCCTCGAAATTAAGAATCTGATTTCATCTACGGCCTTTTTATCCAGACAACAGAAGTGAACTTGATCGGTGAACAACTGATTGCTCTAAGGTTCAGGCTTCTGGAAGTCCTGAATCAACCTCATTTATACCTCCGGGGATTCCTTCAACTCTTCAGCCTCTGGAACCTACTGTCTTCTGAGACATATGACAACAAAGTTCCCGTTTGACCATCGAAACCTGGAGCATCAGTGCCTGTCCACATAGATGAAGAAAACTGATTAAACCGTCTTTCCTTCAAGAAATCGCTCGTTGTTACCAGAAGAAACATCCCCATCGGGGTACATGGATGAGCCTCCGTCTTCAAAGCCTCTCCAAACTCACTAGTTTCAGCATCAGGGAAAGATGGGTAGAGTTGATTGATTCATTTCTATTATTGAAATTATTATGTGTTGCTGAATTTAAGCTGTTACTGACCCCTGCAAAAGCTTACTAATTAAAGAAAGCATATATAATTCTAGATAAATCGTGGACATTCAGTTATTTGAGTCACCTTATTTTTGGTTTTTTATTGGTGGTAAAAAGTCTTGTTGCCTGGTTTTAAGAGATTCTAGGAGGTTTTTATAGGTTGCCTAAGACAATCTTGTTACATGCCGAGTCACTAAAATTAACCTAACCCATATACCAAGAGCCAGTTGTAATATTAGGGAATGAGCAGCCGTTAACAGAAGTGACTGTTGAGGAGTGGATGACTGCCGTGGGCTATTTGGTCGTCCAGACCTCCAGTTGAAGAAGGGCGAGACTTCTGGATGCAGGTCGTTAGAGGTTAGGCGTGTCATTTCCCGACACCAGCTTAAACAGAACTTTCAGTAAACCTGCTTAGTAAAATCTTTCAGGTTTAGGGAAGTCCGGACCCGTTGGATGGAGAGCTGGATTGAGCAATCCCCTCAGAAATAGGGAAGTAGGAGGGAGGATTTAGCTCATCGGTCAACGAAAGGTGGTGCCCGAACAGGGACCCTGACAGAGATAAAGGGGCCCCAGAAGAAGGATGCTCAGCAGAAGGACGTCTCTGCCTGAGCACCCCGGACTGACAGCCTGAAAGGGAGTAAGGTTATCTGTGACTGATAAGGCCGTCAGTCACAGCCCTCGCAGTAACTGTATAGCGTGCAGGTGAGGATAAGGCTTTATTGAGGGTAGACTGACCAGACCCAGACACTAAAGCTAGTAGCCAAATAGTCTGAACCCATCCCTACACGAAGGTACCTCGAGAGGCTTTGGAGATGGACAACTCGAGACGACAAAGACATATCGATGGACAAAGAGATTGAAATGCAGGAACTGACGGAGCGGCGAGCTGAAGGACCGCTCCCATCAACAGAACAACCGACATCAACACAGTTGGAGCTACACCGCTTACCTACTGAGGTGCTGCTAGGTGGGGACGGATATTCAACATGAACTTCATCTGTAAAGAAAATATTTCTCAGTTCCAACCAAGAGCAAGCAGAAGAAACACTAGAAAGGGAGCTAACAAATCACCTCCAAAGTGATGAAGTATACTACTGTTCAAAAATAAAGCATGGATCAAGACTGGTCCTGGTACTGTCGAGGCATAAAGCTCTGCTTTGACTAGATCAAAAGTGTGACATTATTGTTTCTACCATTACAAGATGAATTTTGTAAGGATTGTTTACTCTGAGTAAAAAACATGCCCGCCTGTCTGTCTGGAGAGCAGATTGCATTGGGACACAGTACAGGGAAAATTAGTGGGCTTGTTATTGAAGGAAATCTTGTAATATGCTGACTTTTGCCAGGTCAACTTGACATGGAGTCCGCACCCAGATAAGCAATGAAGTTGTTATTACAAACTGTCACGTCCACCAATTTGAAAGTTTCCAGATGTTGGCTGAATGAGGAAAAGTGGACAAAACAATGTGTGGGTGCCAAGATGTATTACGTAAATGATCCCAACACACACCAATGCTTTGTAACTCTATAAAGAACCCCGGTAAAGACTGAAGGGGGGGAGACTTCTGGAATTTTTTGATGAAGATAAACTTGTGCGCTTTTTGAAGAAATAAAGTCCCCTCCGTGGGAGCTGTTTGAGAGAGAATACTCTGAGTTCTGTGTTCTATCATATTCGCTTAGTGATACGACCGCCTGCTCCTAAAGTACCATGCCCCAAGGCAGTCCAGAAGAAGGAGGACATTAGTCGATGGTTACGTTGGTGGACAGGGTTCCTTGAACTGTGGGGACTGGGGAAACTGGTGTCACTGTACAGTCCATCCGAAAAATATGACACGATTGTCAAGATGGTTGCCAGTGAGTCTGGACTGAACGGGTACCTCACAAACCCCAATGCCAGAGCCACTGCAAGGTTGAAAGACTATGAACTAGAGACCAGAAAGATGACCCAGTTCAAAGAAAAGGAGCAAAGAAAAGACCACAGAGCTGACTCAAATATACCAACTTATGACTTAACGATAGAAACAGAGAGTGAAGAAGAGGGCAACGAGTCAGAACAAGAGCAAGAGCAAGACCAAAGAGAAGCTGAACCCAGCCAAGGACCATTTATTACCCCCTACATCGTAAGGCCGAAGGGTGACTTCCTACAAATGATTGCCCAGACCAGAAAAGAACTGCAGGAGACTACCAGGCAGGGAGCCCTCTTGTCAGCAGCCCTCGAGCGCCATAAGGGAACCCTCAAACATATGACCAACACCCCAAGCCACAGGGAGCAGGACCCCTCACAAAGTAAAGTAAGAGACCTCACCTTCCAATTTGAACAAGAAGCCAAAGAGAACAATGTCAGTAACCAACGTAGAATGACAGGAAAGACAGATGTCGAAGAAGAAGAGCCAAGAAAGGTTAGTCAGAAGTCAGACAGAGTCATGATGAGGAAAGTCCTAGACCCGATGCCCCCAGATCCAAGACGAATTTCCCTGCAAAATGGGATTCTACCAGGTTATCGGAGACCCCTGGGACATATAGGACTGGCATGTCATGGACTAGCAGGCTGGGGCTGCTGACGTTGTTAACAACTTAAACATACAACACATACACATATACCAACATAAACTATTAACTTTCTGAACAAAGTTTAAATCAGTTTATGTGTATGACATAATATTAAATTAACCAAACATTAACTATTAGATATAATTTGACTGAATTATATGTTTTTAACTTCAACTCATTGGTGAAATCAGTATGAAAACGAGTATGAAGTATAAAAACGATGTGCTGGGAGTCAGGAGTTCTCTCCCAGTATAGTAAGCCTCGACCACCTGGTCAGCTGACAGATGGCGAGGGGAGCCTGTTGTTAGTGTAGCAGGAACAGACATCTCCAAACGCTTCATTTTGTTTCACAAAAAGCATAATATATCTGTTTTACAGATTTTCTGTCCCCTCCGCCATTGATGCTTCTATTTGAACAATATGCTTTGACTCTCAATGAATCATGGGATAGAGTGGGCTACGAAGGATAGACCGGAAACGTACTTCAAATCTGGGGAAAAGAAGGACGTATTTGTTGGCTGCTTTTGGAGGTGCCTTTGGACAGCATTCGTCACTTTGCTTTAACGTAATCGGTCTACAAACGCGGCTTATGGGTTATATATATACACACACACACACATTTTTTTATATATATATATATATATATATATACATACATATGCACCTACCGGCCACTTTATTAGGTACACCTGTCTAACTGCTCTTTAACGCAAATTTCTGATCAGCCAATCACATGGCAGTAACTCTATGCATTTAGGTATGTAGACATGGTCAAGACGATCTGCTGCAGTTCAAACCGAGCATCAGAATGGGGAAGAAAGGTGATTTAAGTGACTTTCAACATGGCATGGTTGTTGGGGCCAGACGAGCAGGTCTGAGTATCAGAGACTGTTGATCTACTGGGATTTTCACGCGCTACCATCTCTAGGCTTTACAGAGAATGGTCCGAAAAAGAGAAAACATCCAGTGAGCGGCATTTCTGTGGGCGCAAATGCCTTGTTGATGCCAGAGGTCAGAGGAGAATGGCCAGACTAGTTCGAGCTGATAGAAAGGCAACAGTAACTCAAATAACCACTCGTTACAACCAAGGTATGCAGAAGAGCATCTCTGAACTCACAACACGTCGAACCTTGAGGCGGATGGGCTACAGCAGCAGAAGACCACACCGGGTGCCCCTCCTGTCAACTAAGAACTGCAAACTAAGGCTAAAATTCGCACAGGCTCACCAAAAGTGGACAACAGAAGATTGGAAAAAGGTTGCCCAGTCCGATGAGTCTCGATTTCTTCTGCGACATTCGGAGGGTAGGGTCAGAATTTGGCATCAACATGAAAGCATGGATCCATCCTGCCTTGTATCAATGGTTCAGGCTGCTGGTGGTGGTGTAATGGTGTGGGGGATATTTTCTTGGCACACTTTGAGCCCCTTAGTACCAATTGAGCATCGTGTCAACACCACAGCCTTCCGTAGTATTGTTGCTGACCATGACCATCCCTTTATTACGACAGTGTACCCATCTTCTGATGGTTACTTCCAGCAGGATAATGCGCCATGTCATAAAGCACGAATCCTCTCAGACTGGTTTCTTGAACATAACAGTGAGTTCACTGTACTCAAATGGCCTCCACAGTCACCAGATCTCAATCCAATAGAGCACCTTTGGGATGTGGTGAAACGAGAGATTCGCATCATGGATGTGCAGCGACAAATCTGCAGTATCTGTGTGATGACATCACGTCAATATGGACCAAACTCTCTAAGGAATGTTTCCAGTACCTTGTTGAATATATGCCACGAATAATTAAGGCAGTTCTGAAGGCCAAAAGGGGTTCTACCGGGAGTTCTGCCCCAGTACTAGCAAGGTGTACCTAATAAAGTGGCCGGTGAGTGAAATCAAACTGTCCACTTAGGAAGCAACACTGATTGATAATCAATTTTACATGCTGTTGTGCAAATGGAATAGACAACAGGGGGAAATCTTTGGTGATTAGCAAGGCACACTCAATAAAGGAGTGGTTCTGAAGGTGGGGACCACAGACCACTTCAGTACCTATGCTTTCTGGCTGAGGTTTTGGTCACTTTTGAATGTTGGTGGTGCTTTCACACTCATGGTAGCATGAGACGGACTCTACAACCCACACAAGTGGCTCGGGTAGTGCAGCTCATCCAGGATGGCACATCAATGCGAGCTGTGGCAAGAAGGTTCGCTGTGTCTGTCAGCATAGTGTCCAGAGCCTGGAGGCGCTACCAGGAGACAGGCCAGTACACCAGGAGACGTGGAGGAGGCCGTAGGAGGGCAACAACCCAGCAGCAGGACAGCTACCGCCGCCTTTGTGCAAGGAGGAACAGAAGGAGCACTGCCAGAGCCCTGCAAAATGACCTCCAGCAGGCCACAAATGTGCATGTGTCTGCACAAACGGTTAGAAACCGACTCCATGAGGATGGTACGAGGGCCTGACGTCCACAAATGGGGGTTGTGCTCACAGCCCAACACTGTGCAGGATGCTTGGCATTTGCCAGAGAACACCAGGATAGGCATATTCGCCACTGGCGCCCTGTGCTCTTCACAGATGAAACCCGGTTCACACTTAGCACATGTGACAGACGTGACAGAGTCTGGAGACACCGTGGAGAGCGATCTGCTGCCTGCAACATCCTTCAGCATGACCGGTTTGGCAGTGGGTCAGTAATGGTGTGGGGTGGCATTTCGTTGGAAGGCCGCACGGCTGGTGCGGTTGGCCCTGGGTTCCTCCTAATGCAGGACAATGCTAGACCTCATGTGGCTGGAGTGTGTCAGCAGTTCCTGCAAGATGAAGACATTGAAGCTAAGGACTGGCCCGCCCGTTCCCTAGACCTGAATCCGATTGAGCACATCTGGGACATCATGTCTCGCTCCATCCACCAACGTCACGTTGCACCACAGACTATCCATGAGTTGGCAAATGCTTTAGTCCAGGTCTGGGAGGAGATCCCTCAGGAGACCATCCGCCGTCTCATCAGGAGCATGCCCAGGCGTTGTAGGGAGGTCATACAGACACGTGGAGGCCACACACAATACTGAGCCTCATTTTGATTTGTTTTAAGGACATTACATCAAAGTTGGATCAGTCTGTAGTGTGTTTTTCCACTTTAATTTTGTGTGTGACTCCAAATCCAGGCTTCCGTTGATTAATAAATTTGATTTCCATTGATGATTTTTGTGTGCTTTTGTTGTCAGCACATTCATCTTTGAACAGAACAAAGTATTCAATGAAAATATTTCATTCATTCAGATCTAGGATGTGTTATTTGAGTGTTCCCTTTTAGATGAATTCATCTTTTTCAAAAAAAAAAAATCCAAAAGGGGCGGTTAGGTTGTGCCAAATCAAATAAATAAATAAAACAAAACAAAACGGGGCCTAACTGTCACCTAAACTAAGCTAGAAGAAAGAAAGGAAAAGAAAGCTCTGCTATTCTAGTCTAACAAAACAAGCTCAAAACATTACATGGGTGGCACCAACCTACTTACCTAGTGTGTATAGCAGAGAAAAAACTATGTGATGGAAATGTACAGGGTACCCCAAACTTACCTAGCCCACAAACTCCCACCACAAACCTTCAAACAATGCTAGAGAACAAAGCATGTGCCAAAAAGCCAGCCAGGTGAAGCCACACCCCCAGCCCTACAGGTGAGCAGTTTATGTAGAGCTGCCTGATTGGCTCCCTCAAGCCAATCAAGGCGAATTGGCATCAGCCTGCACTTTGAACTTGTGAGAGGAAACACAAGGAGGGGGGACACACAGTCCAGCAGACATGTAACACCCCCACCCTTACAAGTCCAAACAAAATGTTTGGTATGCCTAAAACTAAAAACGCAAGGTCAAAACATAAGTGACAAAGCATCTGCTGAAACATCTTCCAACCCTTTTTTATGGCAGATCTTGAGGTTGTACTCCTGAATGATTAAAGCCTACTGCATAAGTCGCTAATTTTCATTGTACATCCTAGAAAGGAAGACAAGTGGGTTATGGTCTGTGAAGACTGTTATGGGCTCCACGCTCAAGCCAAGATTAACCTCATAATGCTGCAATGCCAAAAGCAATGCAAATGTTTCTTTTTCAATAGTAGAATACCTACTTTGATGAAGGTTGAACTTCCTTGAGAAGTAACCTACAGGATGATCTATGCCATCTTTATCTTCCTGCAGCAGCACAGCTCCTACCCCAAGTCCACTGGCATCTACCTCCAGTATAAATGGCAGGTTGACATTTGGGGCGGAAAGAACAGGAGAACAAGAAAGCAATCCTTTCAGATTCTGAAACGCATGCTGGCACTCCTCAGACCACGTAAAAGGTTTAGAAGGACTGGTCAAAGCAGTTAAAGGGGCCGCTACTGTCAAAAAATTCCTACAAAAGCGACGATGGAACCCGGCCATCCCAAGGAATCGACAGAGCTCCCTTCTATTAGAAGGAACTGGAAAGTCAGAGATGGCTTTGACTTTAGCTTCTACAGGACGCACCTGTCCTCCACCAACTTGTTGACCAAGGTAGAGAATGGTACCTTTACCAAACTCACATTTTGAGAGATTGAGTGTCAGGGAGGCGGCTGCGAGGCGTTTGTAAACCTCACCCAAGGTAGCAAGATGGTCGGTCCAATCACTGGAGTATATAACAATATCATCTAGATACACTCGGCAGTTCGGCACACCTCCCAGTACTTTATTTGCAAGTCTTTGAAACGTAGCTGGAGCATTACATAACCCAAAAGGCATTACTGTGTACTGAAAAAAACTGTCCGGTGTTACAAAAGCAGAAATATCGGAGGCCCTTTTCGTAAATGGTACTTGCCAGTACCCCTTTAGCATGTCAAGTTTGGTGACATATGTAGGTGGCCCCACATCATCGATACAGTCATCGATGAGGGGTAAGGGATATGCATCAAGGACTGTTACAGCATTCACTTTTCGAAAATCAGAACAGAACCTTGGGGTTCCATCAGCATTCATGTCCAATAAACATGGAGAACTCCATGGGCTACAACTTGGAATAGCAAGTCCATTTTTAACAAGGTACCTCACTTCCTGTTTCATAACTTCCCTTTTTATAGGATTAGCACGATATGATCGCTGTTTTATAGGTACCGGATTGGTAAGAACTATGTCATGAGACAGCACATCTGTTTGGGTAGGAACATCACTGAATAGACATCGGAAGTCCAACATGAGTTTCTCAATGTCTTGAACCTGGTCAGTTGGTAAATGTGACAAATAGTGGGGCAGGTTAGACAAAACCTCACTATTATTAAGCCTTGCAAGCTGGGAAGCACCTTTTTGCATGACCCACTTATCGGTAGGAATTGAAGCCATACAGGCTATAGGTGAAACTTAGTCAACCTGACTTTCAGAAACTTGATCATTTTCTCTTGAGTGATACAGTTTCATCATGTTGATATGACAGAGTCTAGTTTTGCGGTGTCGGTCAGGAGTCTGGACAACATAATTTGTCTCACTAAGCTTCTTCTCTACTACATATGGTCCAGAAAATTTTGTCTCCAGAGAAGAACCAAGGATGGGTAGACCAAAACCTTATCATCTGGATGAAATTCACGAGCCACAGCTTTCTGATCATAATGCTTTTTCAGTCTACTCTGTTTCGAAGTTAAAGCCTCTCGAGCAAGAGAGCAAACTTTCCGAAGGCGCTCCCTCATTTTTGCCACATACTCTGGGATACTCCTAGCTATTTTAGAGGGGGCAACAAGCTTGTCTTTAAGTACATTTAAAGGCCCTCTAACTTCATGTCCAAACACAAGCTCAGCAGGACTAAAACCTAAAGATTCTTGCACTGCCTCCCGTACTGCAAATAACAGAAGTGGGATACCTTCATCCCAGTCCCTCCCTGTATCCATACAGTATTTGCGTAACATGGATTTTAAAGTTTGGTGAAATCTTTCAAGTGCACCCTGACTTTCAGGATGGTAAGAGCTTGATGTTACATGCTTTACACCTAACTCCCTCAGTGCGTGAGCAAAGGCCCTGGATTTAAAGTTGGTGCCCTGGTCAGTCTGGACAATTCTAGGAAGACCAAACACTGAAAAGAACTTTACCAGTGCTTTTGTTATGACAGGAGCGGTGATCCTCCTCAACGGCACAGCCTAGGAAACCAGGTGGAAGTAAACATTATGGTTAATACGAACTGGTTTCCACTCTTAGACTTTGGCAAGGGACCTACACAATCAACTATCACCCTTCCAAATGGTTCCTCCATTACAGGAATTGGGGACAAAGGAGCAGGAGGAATGGCCTGATTTGGTTTGCCAGCAACTTGGCAAACATGGCAGGTACGACAAAAGCGCGAAACATCAGACTTGAGTCCTGGCCAAAAGTAGTGTTTGAGAACCTTGTTACAGGTTTTATTTATGCCCAAATGCCCGGACAGTGGATGATCATGTGCTAAAGCTAGCACCTGCATCCTGTACACTGTTGGCACCACCACCTGATACACAGCATCCCAATCTTCTAGGTTGTCAGCAGCCCAGCGACGCCGCAGTAGGAGACCCTTCAAAACCACATACGCCACCTTCTTTTTTTGGGCTTCCTCCTGGTTAAGAACAGAACGACAACACTTCACCAGGGTCATGTCCTGTTTCTGTGCAGCAATAAACTCCTCCCTGGAATCGGGTAACTTTGTTATGTCTGGTTGTGGAAGAGAGAGCACATTTTTCAGCTTTGTTAGGATTACCCCCCCCCCCGGAACTAGCAGCTTCAGGGGGGTTTCTGTGGCAAGAAAAGAGTCAAGGCCATAATCAAGACAAATCAAGGGCCCTTTTTTCATGGACTGGGGCTCTTTTTAAAACCGGGGGCCCCCCGCAAAAGCAGGGAAAATGTTAGGAGACATTGATTGTTCAACCTCCAGGGTTGTGTCAGGAGCATCCCAAAACCTCAGGCACAGGCAACACCTTTCCCCCAGCCAAGTCGTTCCCCCAGAATGAGGTCAATCCCTCTTATGGGCAAAGTGGGAAAACAGCAACTCTGGCAAAAACCACTCACAAGATGTGAGCTAATGTGAATATTATGCAATGGATAAAAAAAAGACATTCCAATACCTTGGGCGACCACACCTTGACAGACAAGATGACATGGCAGAAAAAGACAAAATGCCCTCTCGGATAACAGACTGGGAACCCACATGTCCCCCTCAGTATTTTGTGACTGGCTGGTTATCCTTTGGATCCCCTTTTTAAAGAAAGAAAACCCTGAGTAACAAAGGGTTTTGAAACAGGGATCTAGATCTTTTCTCGTTTTAGACATCTGGGTACTGGGGTGAGATACTTTTTAAGCAAACCCATGCCTTTTGTTTTGGGGGTTGACGAAGCTTTATTCTTTAACAAAAGGCAGTCAGCAATGACATGACCTTTTTTATGACAGTAAAAGCAATCCCGTACCTTCCGTGAAGGAAAAAGTGGCTGCTTGGCCTTGGCTTCTGACTGACCTGGTTCAGGTTTTGGGGGTTTCAGTACATCATAATTCATGCCATGCTCAGTTGACAGTGATGATACAACTTCTTGTGCTTTACCCATTAGCTTACATTGCAGCAGCACAGCCCACATCTCCTTTGGCCACTCTAGTGCTGTTGCAATCCTTTCCAAGGCATTGAAGTAGGAATCAACTTCTAACTCCCTAAATGGTGGCACCAAAGCAATATTTTATGCTAACATCAAAAATTTTTTTTTTATTTAACAAGACCTCCACAGAATCAGATGGAACAGATGAACCTAGCAATGACTTACTTTGTGAAAGCCTCATAGCTTCCACTTCAAGCTGTTTTAATTTGATCTCCTTCTCAGCTTCAATTTCCAGCTTCCCAATCTCGAGTCTGAGATCAAACTCAGCTTTACGTACCATCTCTCTTTCATGCGCTTCCAACTGAAGGCGAGCCAGCCGAACCTTAAGTCTGACATTACCACTGGAACTACCGTTCATCCAAGAGGGGAAAATGTGAGGAACCGGCGACTGAATCAACAAGGAGGAAACTCATCTCCTTTGAAATAAAACCTCTGTAGGTTTTCACCTGCGCCGGGTGTCTGCATAGTCTTCGATCGGTAAATGAATCTTCTGACCTTCTTGTATGAGACAGATTCCAGCTTTCAAGCTCTTCCAGGAATGGTCGTGTGGAAGAAAAGTTTGCCTGTGAGCTTTTGTCTCTCCAGCTATGCGCCTCTGATGTGTCGTTCCGTGAGACACACTGAAAATGGCAACAAAAGTTTATTTTCCGCGGGTTTTATAATCCTGGGTGACCTCAGAATGGATGAGTGGTGGAGTTCAAGTATCCCGGGGTCTTGTTAACAAGTGAGGGGAGAATAGAGTGGGAGATCGACTGATGGATTGGTATGACTGCAGTAATGAGGATGCTATGCTGGTCTGTTGCGGAGAAGAGAGAGCTGAGCCAAAAAGCATAGCTCTCGACTTACTGGTCTACGTTTCTACCCTCACCCACGATTATGCCTTACACCTGTGTTTGAGCATGGCCTCAAATAGGCATCAAGAGTCGGCATTAACTTGTTTTAAAGCACAAGTTTCTATATTTGTTTGGACCTAGTCTGCGATGTATTTTGAATGTTATTTCATTTTCTGTTTCAGCTCTTTCTCCTGTTTCTTAAAAAGCCAGGAAGACCACTCCACTCTGTCCCGCCTCCTGTCCAGCTCTCCTACTGGGCCGCTCACAGCAGCTGTAGGTGCCCCTCAATAGCAGCTGACGTGGAGGAATAGAAAGAACTGTTGGGAGTTTTTTACTGTTGCAGACAGAAAAATGAAGCAAAGCATAATTAATAGTAATCCACCAATACCTGTCTTCTCGAGTTGATTTCCAGAATAGAATCGTAACAGGCGTAGACTGTGTAATGGTATGTGTAACAGTATGAGGCAGAGGCCATCTAAACCTCATTTGCAGCCTCAAATTTCCATTATATACGAGTAATCAAGCCTCAGCATCCTTGTCCGGATTGAGATTAAAGACAAACAGGGAGAAACCTTTATTCATTCACACGTGACAGCAGATACAGACCATTTCCTCTCATCAAAGCTGAAATGTGATCTAGGCGAATGGCTGGTGAAACTGAAACTTTTTTGAAAAAGAGAAGCCTATAATATTTTCTGACAAAATATTGAGTAATGGGCTCCCATGAGACAGAAGGCGTCGTTGGCTCAGGTTAATTTAATTCTCATATCCACCGAATTCAAAAGCAGTCTTTCGCTGAAAAAAATATCTACATGGAGCGGGCCAAGGAGATGAAATTCATTTGAATCAGCGGTGAAAGAGGCTCTCTGATTTTATCCTCTGTTGGTATCATTAGCCACAACAATAGAGTCTATAGCTCCCAAGGTGTCTTTATAAGAAAGACCCGCACTAAATTGACTCTTTAATGCATCTTCTGAATAGTTGAACAGGGTCTCAATTATGGCCCTGGAAGGGTGAGTTGCTCTAGTCTGGGAATCTATTCCCCAGTATAACGTCACATAGACTAAAAACCGTATTTAGTGGGCAATTTAGGAGACCCAGAGCCGCATCATTAGCCAGGTTACTCCCTTTGGCGTATGTGATCTTGACGCGGAGAAGAAACAAGCTGTGGATTCAGATATTTTTCTCTGTCTCCAGGGAGGAAAAACTCAATCGGGCAGGAGTCTGTAATAGCCGACAGTAGTAAAATCTCTGTGTAGACATTATCATCGATAGAAAGCTGGGTCATGGGAGCTCAAAATTACTCCACCTCCGTCAGGGTGCATTCGGCTGATTTCTGATGCAAAAGAGCAATGTCTCCTCTTTCTCTTATTGTTTTGTTCAGTGAAATATGTCCCTGCTCCAAGGCGACTTCCTACCCTTGCCACGTGCTACTGATTTCTTCCTTTTACGGTTCCCACATATTTGTGAACCCCACACCTGTTCTCTGGGCGGGCGCCTTCTGCCTCTTCGAGACAGAACCATAATCCCTGACCCTTCTTGACCATTAACCCTCTCGGACAAATCCAATATTTTACTTATAGCTTTTCCTAAGACATCCGAGGTGTTTGTGGCACCCTTTTTCAGGTGAGGTTTAGCAATGGCCAAACCAGTTTTAAGTAAAGGTGAGACGAAGTGAAATAATCTTGAAAATATCTATCCTGGTCCACGACCGTACATCACAGGGACTCCATTGAAAACAAGAAAAGCACCCCCTACATGACTTTGGTAATAGTGTACCAAGCGGTGAATATTTGTGCATAAAATATCATCTCAGCCCACGCTGCAATATCATGGGTTGAAAATGCAATGTCATAATGGTCTTTCCAAAGGAAAAATTTAACGGTCTGTTTTGATCCGCTTTCATTTCTATGTTGATATTCTTAATGTGTTTTCTGTTCAAGGGAAGATAGTGAGCGAGGTTAAAGGTTTGGGTGATTATATCACCAAACTTACCCTCCACTTTAATCGTTCGCAGGAGTGAAGCATAAGTATCACCAACTATTTGTTGAGCAACCACATCACTGTAGCAGTAGAGATAATAAAAGCCGGACTTTATATCTGCCGGAAAAGGAGGCAAACTTTGATCCCCTGCTTGGTACTCAGACCTTATTTTAATCCAGCTAAATTTGAAGTAAACATCAGTCTATTTTTCTAAAAAAGCTTTCCAAGTCTAGCTCGAGTTGATTTCAATCTTGATAACAACCCGCTCTGAATCTCTGAAAGCAAACCTCCTGTTCCCCAGCCTTCTTTCATTCAAAAAAATTGGTGTTTTTGGCAACGTTGTACCAGGTGGGTGTGAAATCTCTGTCAAGGCAACTTGCCAAGAAACTTCTAAATTAATATGCTGAGCTAAATCCACGCGGAAACTTGAACTACTATTATTGCTAAAGACATTAAGACTGGCATTTGAGGGTAAAGTAACGTAAAACCCTTCATCTAGTGTCGGATCCATGATGCTGTGTAGGCTCTCAGGTTTACTGCAGGCTTCTTTTATACTTCTTTTAGGTCTTTAAAGCTGATCCAGCTGATGAATTTCCTGGCCAGTTCCTCCAATTTTCTCCAGATGAACTGCTTTTCACCTCTGACAGTGCATATGTTAATTATTCTCTCCACTTAAAAGAGATTGTCTTTAGAAATTTTTACTTTTTGAATCTCTGGTTCATAAAAATCAGTTCCCCGTAATAATCTACCAGTCAATAGATGGGGGAGAGCGAGGAGGACATTCAGATACGGTAAACACCTCATCCGTAAAACTTTGTAAATATTTTTTATCGAAAACCCCCCTTAATTTTGATATCCTGACCAGGTCTCCTTTCTCAAATGTCCTTTTTATTTTCTATCGATGCCTTGCTGAAGTAGAACCATAAAGATTTCTAAGCACTTGAAGCGAACTTTCGGAGGCAATTTATAGTGGTCATTTTGATACTCGAATGATAGCTGTAGTTATAACGTTTTACCGTATCCTGAAGCACATCAAGATACCTGCACGAAATGTCTCCACATTGTTGTTTTCAGGCTTAAGTTAAATCGTTCTACAATAGAGGCCTTTAGGTTGCTAGCTGTAGCAAAGTGTATGATCCTGTGGTTTTTCATTAGTCTTGAAATTCTTACTAAAAAATTATTTTCCCGAAACAGTCTGATGCTTTTGAGGATTTAGCTCAATTGGGGTTAATAAATAATTGTATTCATCATTTTAGTCTGCCAAGCATTGTGTAAGATTTATGATTATTGATTATAAATATTTATAAAAAATTAGAATTAAAAATCATAATTTAGAAGAATTGAGAATTGTAAAATCATTTCTTACATATTAAAAGATCAGAGACACACTCTAGTGGTGTGATTATTGGGCTCACAGCATTTAATAATAACAGGTAGTAAATTATCATTAATAATTGATAGTTATTAACCAAAACCACGCCAAATGGTGGTATTTGAACCTTCTCTTGACAGATAATCATTCTTACACAAAATAAATTTATTAAACCAATAGTCCCTCTTATAAATGACTATTCTGGTCAACAGCTGTCACCTAATTAAGCATGCAGTATTCTACAAAAAGGGGTACACCAATAATCAAAAACAAGGATATGTGTTGGAGGGTAGATGGAGATCAAACCAGCAGTTTATGGACAAATTAGAATAACACAATTTGGGTTAACTGAACAAAACCACTACGCTGAATTCCACATGGGCAGCGCCTTCGTGTGCGGCTTAGCTCCTTATCAGCATACAGTCATAAAACCCCCTAAAGCAGGAAGTCCATGAAATAAAAAAGGCCGTGAACTGTAACACAATGAGCTACACATGAGGCTCAGTCTGCTTTAAGAATCTAACTTTAACTGAGTCAGGGCTCAGTTGTTAAAACACAGTAAACGCTTCTGGGTTCAACAGTGTTCAACAGCAATCAGACAGTTCTGCAGGAATTCAACAAAGCATTGCATGCAACATACAACTTAAAGCACAATGAGTTAAATGAATGGTGATTCTAAAATCACCCTATCCTACTTTATCTTGCCTAGGCAATTTCTATAGTACCAACAAATGAAAGGGGATTACTTGGTGTCTTCTTGTCTGAGCAGCAAGTAGAAAGCAGGGCTTTGTTTGTCACGTGTCCGTGACAAAATCAAGAACGGTCAGCTTCTCCAATTTTGGCAGAAAAAGGGAAAAATTATTGACCGTGCACAGTCAATATGAACACAATAAAAGAGGAAAATTTGTCTTCTTTGGAAAACCTCTGTGGGTTTTTCTCGATTTGCGTGTTACAGACACGCATTCAATCGGTAAAGTAAATCTCCTGGTCTTCGTATCCCAGCAATATTTCAAGCTTGTCAAGCTTCTCATGAGGTTGGCCAGTGATGGAGAATGGAAGGAAACCCACCTTCGAACTTTTATTTCTCCAGAGATTGCCTTCTCAACGTAGTCTCATAAATTACGACTGGAAATGCCGGTTAAAAGTTAGTTTCCTCTGCTTTGTATAAGCTCTGATGACGTCAGCTTCGATGCCCGCTAAGGTGCGCAGCACAGTCGTTTATCTGACAATTGCATGTCGCAGAGATCAGCTTGAAATTGTTTCAAAGGTCTGGAAACAAGAACTCTGTTTCTTGGAAAATGTAACCTTGCCGGTGTATGCTGGGTATATGCATCCTGTTCTGGTAAAACATCCTTTCATTCTGCAAAGCTGATTTTTTGCCCTGTTTCTCCCTGCAAAGTCTTTCGCAGTCTTTCGACTCCTCCAAAACAACTGGGATGAGAAGCGTTATAATACACTTTTTTCATAATCCTATGTTTGGGAAAATGATTTCCCAGGATTTTCGAATGGATGGCCTGAATGCTGGTAGATAGAGATTGGGGTCTCACATAAAAGAGACGCTCCACTTGACAAGAGCTGCTTTTTTTCCTTGGAACTTGAAGTTTGTGCATAGAATGTTGAGCACACTCTCCCGGGGTCGTCCGAAGCACGGTCTGATTGTTGGTACACAGATATCAGGACCTCGTGTACAAAAGATGATTCGTCTGCTTGAGGCAAGAATGGGTTTTTGTCCATGGTAGTTGAAGCAGACGCATCAGATGTCGAGCATGATCTCATGATTTGTTCTCTACGTGACACTTCTCCATCTTGTTTTACACCGCCTTTCTCTCTGGTATGAGGAAAACCTCACTGTTGGGGGGAGAGGGGGGGTGGTCGGGGTCAGGGGAGCTGTTAACCTGTCACTCAACCTGCAAAGCTGTCACATGAGAAGGGGGAGTGGAGAGCAGTGGTGACGTAATTGGAAAGTTGTAGAAGGGGGTGGGGGCGGGGGTGGTGGAAGGAGAAAGAAAAAGGGGGGGGGGGATACAGGAGGAGGTCGCTCGAGCTGTCAAAAAAGATTGAATAAAGCTACCTACTTAGATTTTTTCACAACAGGTCTCACAAATGGTGGTCTGTCAGGAAATCATTGATCCAGGCTACTGTTGAGGCCTACCTGTTTCTTCTGGAGTTTCTGACAAAGCAAATCAGGCTGTATTCTGTTAAAGGCACCGGAGAATTTAAAGAACATGATCCTCACATTGCAGTCTATTTTTGTCCAGATGACAGAGGGTTTGTTAAAGCAGATGTATGATTATGTATTTGATTTCAACATCAAGCAAACCAAGAGGGGTCCTGATAGTTCCTCGTTTTGCTTACTCATGTGTAAGGAAACAGGTGTAACAGTAGTCTCTCCAAGACCTTCATGTGGGATCTCATGGTAACAGGTCTATAGTAATTAAGGGCTGATGGGTGAGTTTTCTTTAGTACTGGAACAAGCTAGGATGTCTTCCAACACTTGAACCTTTTCCTTTTAAGGTTGGAAAAGTGCTGCAGAATCCCGCAGAGGTGTTCCGCACAGGCTTTCGGGACTCTGGGGCTGACACCATCTGAACCTGCAGCCTTGTTCTGGTTCAGTCTCTCTAGCTGCCTCTTGACCTGACTTCTTGGGACATAAATTCAAGAAGGGGAAGCAAAGGGTAAATCATCAACTCCTGATTTTGTTGAAGACAAAGATGTAGAAACATATTGTTCCATGGCCTAGAGGGAAGAAACTCTTGCTCTCTTTTTGTTATTTCTTAATTTCTTTTTCAATCAGATACTTTTACGGCAATTGTTATTTTAGTCATATGGCTTATATGAATTGCCGACTTCATTCAGAATAAAGGTTTCAGTAAGGTTTTGTTCATTCACATAAGGCCTGTATATCATAGCACTGTAGATATTTCAGTTTCTGCCATTATCAAAAACAACATGCCTCTGCCTGATAACTAGGGTTAGGGGAAATTATTCTCAGAGTACAGGATAATTTTCTCTGAGGTACAGACATATAATTGATGCTAATGCATTTGACTCAGTACTAAGCATGTGTAATATTGCAACTGCATGTTTAATGTTTTAAACCAGTCTCTTGGGCACTGTAGTTTTTGTTTGTTTGCCAGATTGTTTTTTTTCTACATTGCATTTAAACATTTACAACAACAGTCAATATTGGAAGGCAACAGAGGGAATAATATGCTTATTTATTATGGGTTTAAACCTAATCTGATTACAGCTTTGTTTATCATAATTTTCAACACTCAGCCATCCAGCCTCTGATGAAGAAACCCATCCTTGACCCCTCTGTTCTTCTCAAATAAAGGCCAAACTCTAAGTGGCAATTTCTTTTGAAAATCCCTGAGAAGGTAGTTTTGAAAGAACAGAACATTTAGATGTTTTACAGTGTGGTTTTAAAACATTACACAGAATCAGCCTGTTTAAAAGTTTTTAACGATATATTTTTAGCAACTGACTGTGTTGTACTCATGCTTTTAGATTTATTGGCTGCTTTTAACACAGTATACCATAGGATTTTACTTTCCCATTTGGAACAGTGAGAGGCATCAGGGGTACAGGTCCTACTTAGCCGAGTGTACTTTCTGTGTCTGCCTTGGTGATCATGTGTCTTCCTCTGGTCTTTTAAAGCTCCACCCCCATGTAGATGATGGTTCTATGGCCAAGCACAACAGGCCAACTGTGACTAACCTTGGGGTCAAAGTTAATGCTGAACTAAAGTTATAAAATCTCTTCATTGTAGTTGTTAAATCAAGTTTTATCCATTAGAGGCAGCTTTCTAAAGTAAAGTCAATTCTTACTCGCTTGCATTTTGAAGCAGTAACCCTCATGGTGTTGTGGTTAGCCAATGTGTATAACTACCAACCCTCGACCCCTGTACTAGTGCAGACACGAGGCAACGATACACACGATTCAATCACGTGCTGTTTGAAGAGAAAAAAACTGAGAGTCAGTAGCCGCAATAACAACAGCTCTCAATCAGGGGCTAGCTGCTGTCACTAACTTCAATGAGTCGCCTCTAAGAGCCGTTTCATTCATGACTGACAGATCACCATCAGACAGGCCTCTTCCTTGTCCGTTTATAAATCCCTTTTTAGAACCCATCTCTTTTCCCAGGCCTTTGACACCATCTGAGATGTTGACCTAACAAATAAGTGTATTTTAGGACCTATTGCTTTTATTATTCGTTTATTTTTGTATCATGTGACTGCTGTTTTATTCATTAATTTATTCTTTGTACAGAACGTTGATCCTGTGGGTGTTTAAAGTGCTCTATAAATAAAGTTTGTACGGTATGGTAATTGATAAATAGCCAATAAGAAGAACATAACATCTGCTTCTCTAGTTACTTGAAAAAAACAAAGATCTTATTTCAATGTGAAATTGACAAGTTATAATTATAAAACTGGACACAAAAACTAAAGAGTTATGATTAACTCCACTAAGACTCTGCCAAGGTGGTCTACTCTAAATAATTATCAGAAAGAACATAAGAGCAGTCTGCTCATGACATACACTGGCAGAAAAGGGCTTCATGTATACTCAACATTGAAAATGTCACTGGTCTTTCTCCTCTATCCTTGTTTGATAACTATGTGTAAAAATAAAAAATAAAAGCTGGAGCAAGGTGCTAAGCAAAGAAAATTAACCCAAAGGAAATTCAAGCCAGTATCTCCAATTTTTAAGGGTGTATTCACACCTGCCACGTTTGGTCTGCCTTAAACAGACTAGAATTTGTTTTTCCTCTAGGTCTGGACCTTTTGTGCAGGTGTGAATCCCTGGTCTGGACCAAACAACCAAACCAAGACCCACCTTTTAAAGTGCTCTCGGTGCGTTTTCAAAACAACTCTGGTGCGGTTTGAACTGGCCTCGATCCGACCAAACAACAGGCAACATAAGCCTACTTGAACTTAATCAGCCACCGTAGCAAATGTTGGGAATTATGAATGCACTGAAGTCATCCTTGATGTGTCCTCTTTCGCTTAGCAACTCTGCTTTCAAATTGCTATAGGTCAGGGCACGCAGAGCCTGTCATATGTCCTATGACTTGCAGCACGCATTCGCAGATGCTGTTTCAAAATTAGAAAAAAACTTTTTGAAACCTGCCTTGAATGAGCTGCTCTTGACACTCACAATGATTTTGCACTGCACAAATATGCAGAACCCAAGCATTCCTCCATTTCTGGGTTTGTGCTCTGTCCTTCCCTTGTCATTTATTTCCAATGGGATATGATGGTCACATGAATGAATTTGTTTACAATTTATAGTTCACTTGCAAAAAGTACAATGTGGGTAAATCTGCTCAACTACTGGATCCTCAACTACTTGAATATCCAACAAGCTTTTTCAACAGCATATCATCCAGTCCCCCAAGGTGCATTTGGGATGAAGGAATCCCATTTGGGTTGTTTGCTGCCTGTGAGGCCATTTAAGAGTCTTTGGGGTTTAGCCCCTGCCCCCCCGGGGTCTGTTAAAGGTCCTGAAAGAGAAACCTCTAGCTGATGAACTAAAAGTAGGCGAAAGTGTATTAAACCATGTTAGTTGATTTTAACAGGAAGAAACCTCCAGCAGAACCAGGCTCAGTGGCCATCTGCCACGACCAACTGGAGGTTAGAGAGAACAGAGCAGAGAAACAAAGAGAACAAAGAAGCAATGATCCAGGAGTATGTTCTATGGGAAGGAAAAGTAAATGTTTATGGATGTAGCTCCTTTAGTCGTTTCACCTAGAAAGAAAGAACAGATAAACTCTGAGCCAGTTTTCAAGGTTAGAGTCTGAAAGAGAGCACAAAAAACGACTAAGAAGTGAAATCTGGTACGTTATGCTACAGATTAAAACTGATCTTAATTTTACTTGTGAGAAACTTTGCATGTTATTCTACATAAAAGTGTTTGGTTTTATGACTTTGAATGCAACCATGGCACATATTATCTGGTTTATTTGCCATTATTTAGAATTTTAAGACAATGTAAAGGTATGGAATGCATGATAATGTTAATGTTCAAAAGGCAGGACTGTAAAGCAGTTTTTGAGCTCACCACTAGGGGCACGGTCCGTTTGTGACTAATGTTAAGAACAGTTGTAAAAAAATGGTGTTTAATTTGTTCCAGATCATGCTTGACCTTGAAGGAAAACGAATACAAAGTATGGCCATGCTTATCTATTACGCTTATGGTCTTCCACCTGGTGGCCCTCTCTTCCACTAGATGGCCCTTAATATACCATTCACAAGGGTGACCAGGAGAAAAACAGCACTGAAAGAAATCAGCTATGGCAAGTTGTCCAGGCCCTGAGGAAGCAATGCACCCTCAATCACTTACACTACTACCCCCATATTTGACTGAATGTTGTGTTAGTTTTAGGCAGTGGTGAGCATAGCTAACTAAAAAAAATATGCTTCGCTAACCCATATTCCACTAACTAAAGTATTAGCTTCACTAATGCTAAACTGCTCAATAGATTAAAATTTACCTGTCACTGAGACTTGTGATGCAGACTGAGTCTGTCACTCAGTCTGCATCACACGCCTTCTTCTCCTTCACACAAAGATTCTACACTCACTCACAGGGGGCAGCTGCATGTGTGAGTGGATAGTTGTTTTTCTAATTCAGGATAAATGGCTTAAAGTTTTGGCTTTTTCCTTTTAGGGGTCACAACAGCGAGTCATCTAAACCATCTAACCCAATTTTCTGTATTTTATTCTCTCACAACCACTACTTTTATGTCCTCTTTCACTCCATTCATATATCTTCTCTTTGGTCTTCCTCTAGGCCTCCTGCTTGGCAGTTCTAGCTTCAACATCCTTCCATTGATGTACTCACTGTCCCTACTCTTTACATGTCGAAACCATCTAAGTCTGGACTCTCTGCCTTTATTTCCAACACATCTAACATTAGCTGTCTCTCTGATGTAATTGCTCTTGATCCTATCCATACTTGTCACTTCTAACTGAGACTTTTCTCCACCCATTCAAATCTGCTTGGACTAATTTGTTCATCTCTTTTCCACGCTCAAAGTTGCTCTGGACTATTTACCTTAACTACTCAAAATCCTTTACCTTCTTTATCTATGTTCCCTGTAAACTCACGGCTCCACCTGGGTCCCTCTCATTCCCATATATACATTTTGTCGTGCTCTGGGCAACATTCATTCCTTTCATTTTCAGGGCAAACCTCCATCCCTTTAGATTTTCCTCCACCTGTTCCCAAATCACAACATCATCTGCAGATATAGTCCATAGAGATAACTCTCTAACCTCATCTGTCAACCTGTCCAACACGACAACAATCAAGAAGGGACTTAGAGCCAATAAAGTAGTCTCACTTCCACCTTAACCTCCTCTGTCCCACCTACAGCACACCTCACCGCTGTCTTACAGCTCCCATACATGTCCTGCACCACTCTAATATACTTAAAACACAGTGCAGCTCTCTCTGATCTTCTCTGGACTTCTCTGTCAAAATCCTCAAAGCAAATATTGCATCAGTAGTGCTTTCTGTTGGCATGAAACCATACTGCTGCTCACAGATGCTCACCTCTGACCACAGTCTAACTTCCACCACATAATTGGCGAATATTTTGGGGAAAACCTGGTCTAATCCGGAGAGACGGCATCCATCCCACTTTGGATGGAGCAGCTCTTATTTCTACGAATCTGGCCGAATTTATTAGTTCTCCAAAACTCTGACAACCCAGGGTTCAGACCAGGAAGCAGGGTCGTAGTTTAACACTCCTCTCTGCAGCTTCTGTACTGCTACCCACCCATTACCCTATTAAAACAATGTGTCACCCAAAGCCAAAATTGAAAAGATTAAAAAATAATCTAAAAGGAAGAAAGCAGGAAAATCTCGTAAGAATAAACACAACTCAGACTAAAAAGAAAAAGAAAACAATTAAATGTGGCTTACTGAACATAAGATCTCTCTCTTCAAAGACTTTGCTAGTTAGTGACCTGATTTGTGACAAACAGATTGATTTATTTGCCTCACAGAAACCTGGCTGCAGCAAGAGGATCATTTTACTATAAATCAGTCAACTCCTACAAATTATTTAAATTTTCACATTCCTCGAAATACTGGGCGAGGAGGAGGAGTAGCAACTATCTTTCAGTCCGATTTATTGATTAGTCCCATACCAATCAATAGCTACAACTCTTTTGAATATTTAATCCTCAGTTTTCCTCATCCAAATTGCAGAGCAATAAAACCACTTCTGTTTGTTGTTTTGTACTGTCCACCAGGCCCTTACTCTCAATTTGTAGATCAGTTTTCAGACCTTTTATCTGATTTAGTGTTAAATAGAGATAAGGTTATTATAGTGGGGGATTTTAACATTCATGTTAACACTGAAAGTGATAGCCTAAATATAGCGTTCAATGCTATCTTAGACTCAATTGGCTTTGCTCAAAACATTAACAAACCTACCCACCTTTGTCTTCATTCTCTGGACCTTGTGCTGACATATGGCATTGAGTGCAAAGACATAACAGTATTTTGTCATAACCCTGTCCTGTCTGACCATTTCTTAATAACCTCTGAGTTTAATTTAACTGAGTACTCCACACCTGAAAGAAAATTTCATTATAGTACATCATTATCAGACAATGCTGTAACAACCTTTAAAGAATCTATTCCACTTTTAATTTCCTCATTTTGACCAAAAAGCACAGTGGAGGGCAATAATTTTGTTTCTGCCCCTTCACAAATTGATTCTCTTGTTCATAGTGTCACTTCATCATTGCGTGGTGCATTAGACAATGCAGCCCCCTTGAAAAAGAAGGTAATTATTCACAGGAGAGTGGCTCCCTGGGTTAATTTAGATCTGCATACTTTAAAGCACAATGTTAGAAAATTGGAGAGAAAATGGCGCTCTACAACCCTAGAGGATTCCTACTTAATCTGGAAAAATAGCCTACTGTCGTATAAAAAGACACTTTGCCAAGCCTGAACAGCTTATTTCTCATCATTAATAGAAGAGAAACAAGAATAATCCTAGGTTTCTCTTTAGTACAGTTGCTAAACTTACACAGAGTCAAAGCTCTTTTGAGCCACCCATTCCCTTTAGCTCTCAGCAGTCATGACTTTATGGATTCTTCTTAAAATAAAATGATTCTTTTAAAAAATAAAATCTTTGACAACCCCCAAAGGGGATTACTTCATCCTCAGCAAGTGAGAAAAACATTGGAAATAACGGGCAGAACCGATTTGTGTTTGGACTTTTTTTGATCCTGTGGAGCTTCCTGAGTTATCAAAAATTAGCTTCATCCAAACCCTTCAACTTGTATGTTAGCCCCAACCCCCCAACCAAATTATTTAAGGAAGTGTTCCTCTGTTTTACCACCCCATTTTAGGTATGATTAAAACCTATCCTTAGTAACGGATATGTACCACAACTTTTAAAGTAGCTTAAAAAACCTTTACTTAAAAAACCTTGACTTGATCGAGATGACTTGAAAAATTACAGAGCTATATCCAATCTTCCATTCTTATCTAAAATTCTTGAGAAAAGTTGCTAATGAAAAGGGAGCATTTACACAGCAATGACATGTTTTAAGAGTTTCAGTCAGGCTTCAGAGCTCATCATAGCCCCGAAAAAAGCTCTGCTGAAAGTCACTAATGATATTCTTATGGCCTCAGATAAGGGCTTGTGTCTGTACTTGTCCTGTTAGATCTCAGTGCTGCATTTGATACAGTCGATCACAAAATTCTCTTAGAAAACGGAAATATTCTGTAGGGATCAGGGGAACAGCGCTAGGCTGGTTTAAATCTTATTTGTCTGACAGATTCCAGTTTATTCATGTAAATGATAAATCATCTTCAAACTCCAGGGTTAATTGTGGAGTACCACAGGGTTCAGTACTTGGGCCAATTCTCTTTTCTATATATATGCTTCCAATAGGTCAAATTATTAGCTTTCCTTATCCATTAATCCTGACAAGCCCAACCAGTTAGATAGATTACAAGCATGTCTTGAAGACATAAAAACTTGGATGACTTTAAATTTTATGCTTCTAAATTCAGACAAGACAGAAGTTGTGGTCTTTGGACCAGAGTCTTTAAAAAAGAAACTGCTTAGTCAATCACTTAACCTGGATGGCATTAAATTGACCTCCGGTAATAAAGTAAAAAACCTTGGTGTTATTTTTGACCAGGACATGTCATTTAAATCCCATATTAAACAGGTTTCTAGGATTTCCTTCTTTCACCTCCGGAACATTGCCAAATTTAGAAATATCCTATCCAGGAGTGACGCTGAAAAACTAGTCCATGCATTTGTTACTTCAAGGCTGGACTATTGTAATTCTTCACTATCAGGATGTCCACAAAATGCAGTTAAAAGCCTTCAGCTGATTCAAAACACTGCTGCAAGAGTTCTGATGAGAATTAAAAAGAGAGATCATATTTCTCCTATTTTAGCCTCCCTTCATTGGCTCCCTGTTAAATCCAGAATAGAATTTAAATTTCTCCTCCTCACATATAAAGCCCTTAATGATTTAGCTCCATCATACATCAGAGATCTGATTGTTCCACATGTTCCTAACACAGCACTTCATTCTCAGACTGCAGGTTTACTGGTGGTTCCTAGAGTCTCTAGAAGTAGAATGGGAGGCAGATCCTTTAATTATCAGGGTCCTCTCATGTGGAACTAGCTCCCGGTTTTGGTCCGTGAGGCAGACACCCTGTCTACTTTTAAGGCTAGGCTTAAAACTTTCCTTTTTGAAAAAGCTTATCGTTAGAGTGGCTTAGGCTATATTCCTTATTTTTTTACCTCTGCCTTCCTCCCTACCTGTTGGATGGAGTAAGGGGGAGTCAGGTTTAGCCTAAACCGGCTCAGTTATGGTTGAGGTGCAAACACACCCTCCATTTCTACTACCTGTATGACCCCTTCTCTTTTCCAATGGTTATAATCAGTCTGACAGAGAGAGGTATCTCGATCCTTGTGGTTTTTAGTATAACAATGGCCATCAGTGGGCTCTAGATGGACAAACTTTATCATTTCTGGGGTGGCCGGGCTCTGGCACTCGGTGGTTTGGTCTGGCCTCCCCAGCAGCCCCACGCCGTTCCAGACCCTTTGTGGGGTGCCTTGAGACGACACTGTTGTTAATAAGCGCTATATAAAGAAATAAACTGAAACTGAAACTATCTCTGTAGTTATGCTGCTATAGGCTTAGGCTGCTGGAGGACATAATGATCACTTTCACCCTCTTCGCTACATTCTCACACTACTCTCCAATTTTGCATTATTTGCTGTTATTTCAGCTTTTAACTTTATGTTCTCTCTCTTTTCTCTTCCTAGAAGCTACACCTGGCCTGACTCTGACACCTTTCTGGAGAGGGGCATCGTCCAAGCTTCTGCTGGCAACAACTTAATGCTCACCTTCTACAGATGATCCACTTGGCCCTGTCTTTCAGAGTTTAACCCTTTCTCTCTCCTAGATATAAGCAATTGACTGAGCTTTTACTGTAACTAATTATATGTGCTCTCTTTCAGACTCTAACCTTGAAAACTGGCTCAAAGTTTATCTGTTCTTTCTTTCTAGATAAAACGAGTACAGGACCTACATCCACTAACATTTACTTTTCCTTCCCATAAAAAGTACTACTGGATCAGTGCTTCTGTCTTATTTTTGTGTCTCTGCTCTTTTCTCTCAAACCCCCAGTCGGTCATGGCAGATGGCCGCTCACACTGAGCCTGGTTCTGCTTGAGGTTTCTTCCTGTTAAAATGGAGTTTTTCTTCTCCACTGTCGCTACATGCATGCTCAGTATGAGGGACTGCTGCAAAATCAACACCAGTGACTGTCCACTGTCTCTACATGCTCATCCAGGAGGAGTGAATGCTACAAGTCACTGACTCGATGCAATCTGCTGTGTTTCCTTAGATAGAAAAACGTTTTATCCAATTTGAATAAATAACTGAATGTGACTGCACTGTTCAATGATTAGCATTAATTGGTAATGTATGTACCTGATGTTTGTGAAGTGCCTTGAGACAACATGTGTTGTGAATTGGCGCTATATAAATAAACTGAATTGAATTGAACCACTCCTTCGCAAAACTTCATTGTATGACTCATCAATGTTATTCCTCTGTAGCTGCCACACCCTCCAACGTCTCCCATGTTCTTGAACATTGGTACCACCACACTTCTCCATTTCTTAGGAATCTTCTTGTTTTCTAAGATCCCATAAAACAGCCTAGTCCAAAGCTTTACTGCTGTCTCTCCTAGACACTTCCATACCTTACTGTATGCCCTCCGTTTGGCTTTAGCTACCTGTGCCTTCACTTTACGCAGTGTCTACCTGTACTCCTGGCGACTCTCTGTAGTCCTCACAGTTTCTCACTTAACTGATTTCTTTCTTCTTACACACTCCTGTACTTCCTCTTTCCACCACCAAGTCTCCTTGTCAATTTTCCTTTCAGAAAGTACACTTCTACAGGTCTCCCTGATAGCATTACCTGTAGTTGTCCAGTCATCTGGAAGCACCTCTTAGTCACCCAGAGCCTGCCTCAACTCCTCTCTGAAAGCCACTCAACTTCCTTATTTTTTTCAGCTTCCACCACTTTTGCTTTGCCTTAGTCTTCTTCATCTTCCTCCCCATCGGAGTGATTCTACACACCGCCATCCTGTGCTGTCTGGCAACACTCTCACCTACCTACTTTGCAGTCACATAATTCCCTTAGATTACTTCATCCACATAGCATATAATCCACCTGTGTGCTCCTACCTCCACTCTTGTAAGTCACCTTGTGTTCCTGCCTCTTATGGAAGAAAGCATTCCCCAGTGCCATTTCCATCCCCTTTGCAGATTCTTCCACCATATGTCCTTCTTCATTCCTTTTCTGGATACCAAACTTGGCAATTACTTCCTCATCACCTCTGTTACCTACTTCAACATGTCCATTAAAATCTACACCAATCACAATGCTCTCACCTGTGGGGATAATCTGCAGGCTATGGAGGACCAATACTGCCATAGTTAAGAATATACAGAAATAAATACATAACTCAATAAAATAAATACTGGTCCAAAAAGGATACTACCGAGGGGAAGTATTGGGTTTTAAAGGCCTCCCTGATCTTCTTAAAAGATCTCAAAGCCGCCCCTTTCCAACTGCAGGCCTTAAACCTACCTTTTTTTAAGGGGGCCTCGTAGATGTAGCCAGTGCGGTTGATGCAGCGGCCGAACTTTCCAGCAAACAGGTTGACGCCCATGATGCTGAAGATGAGCCAGAAGATGAGGCAGACCAGCAGCACATTCATGATGGAGGGGATGGCCCCGATTAGAGCGTTCACCACCACCTGCACACAAAGCGGCCCGAGTGACTGAGCGGTCTGAAGGTTCAGGTTCAGTCCGAGGGCTGGACAGAAACATCACAGGGTGGGGGTTTGATGGTCAGGTTGGAATCAGGAGGTTCCCCCAGAGTTCCTGCAGATTACTGAGTGTCAACCTTATATACCTGCAGCCCTAGAAGTGATGGTAACGTTGGAATTCATCAATTTGGTGGTGGGCTCTAACACTCTTGGCTATATAGTGTACACACACACGCACACACACACACACACACATACATACACTGCTCAAAAAAATAAAGGGAACACTCAAATAACATCCTAGATCTGAATGAATGAAATATTCTCATTGAATACTTTGTTCTGTACAAAGTTGAATGTGCTGACAACAAAATCCCACAAAAATCATCAATGGAAATCAAATTTCTTAACCAATGGAGGCCTGGATTTGGAGTCAAACACAAAATTAAAGTGGAAAAACACACTACAGGCTGATCCAACTTTGATGTAATGTCCTTAAAACAAGTCAAAATGAGGCTCAGTATTGTGTGTGGCCTCCACGTGCCTGAATGACCTTCCTACAACGCCTGGGCATGCTCCTCATGAGACGGAGGATGGTCTCCTGAGGGATCTCCTCCCAGACCTGGACTAAAGCATCCGCCAACTCCTGGACAGTCTGTGGTGCAACGTGACGTTGGTGGATGGAGCGAGACATGATGTCCCAGATGTGCTCAATCGGATTCAGGTCTGGGGAACGGGCGGGCCAGTCCATAGCTTCAATGTCTTTCAATGTCTTTCAATGCATTTCTTTGGAGGGCCATGCAGCCCTCCAAAGAAATGCCACCCCACACCATTACTGACCCACTGCCAAACTGGTCATGCTGAAGGATGTTGCAGGCAGCAGATCGCTCTCCACGGTGTCTCCAGACTCTGTCACGTCTGTCACATGTGCTCAGTGTGAACCTGCTTTCATCTTTGAAGATCACAGGGCGCCAGTGGTGAATTTGCCAATCCTGGTGTTCTCTGGCAAATGCCAAGCGTCCTGCACGGTGTTGGGCTGTGAGCACAACCTCCATTTGTGGACGTCGGGCCCTCATACCATCCTCATGGAGTCAGTTTCTAACCGTTTGTGCAGACACATGCACATTTGTGGCCTGCTGGAGGTCATTTTGCAGGGCTCTGGCAGTGCTCCTCCCGTTCCTCCTTGCACAAAGGCGGAGGTAGTGGTCCTGCTGCTGGGTTGTTGCCCTCCTACGGCCTCCTCCACGTCTCTTGGTGTACTGGCCTGTCTCCTGGTAGCGCCTCCAGGCTCTGGACACTACGCTGACAGACACAGCAAACCTTCTTACCACAGCTGGCATTGATGTGCCATCCTGGATGAGCTGCACTACCTGAGCCACTTGTCTGGGTTGTAGAGTCCATCTCATGCTACCACGAGTGTGAAAGCACCACCAACATTCAAAAGTGACCAAAACATCAGCCAGAAAGCATAGGTACTGAGAAGTGGTCTGTGGTCCCCACCTGCAGAACCACTCCTTTATTGAGTGTGTCTTGCTAATCGCCAAAGATTTCCCCCTGTTGTCTTTTCCATTTGAACAACAGCAGGTGAAACTGATTGTCTATCAGTGTTGCTTCCTAAGTGGACAGTTTGATTTCACAGAAGTTTGATTTACTTGGAGTTATATTGTGTTGTTGAAGTGTTCCCTTTATTTTTTTGAGCAGTGTATATATATGTATATGTATATACATGTATGTATATATATAGATATATATATATATATATATATAAATAAAATATAACATATAAACAGTTTTTGGAGACTCCTTATGCCTGTGGCCGATGCAGTGCACTGATACTTATCAATATGTTTACTTTGAGTCCTCCATCTCATGTGATGTTGGTGTCATTAATTGTCCACCTGACCATCAAACACGCCACCATAATCCATGCTGAGAAGAAGCAGGCCATGCAGTCAACACTGAAGGCTGGAAGATATGAAGACGGGTTCACTGTGATACAGCAGGAAATTTCAACTCAGATGTTCGGAGAATCATATCTGCTCTTTTTTAAATTCACAACAACATGAAGAAGATAGAAGTCCATTATAAGCACTGTTGGAAGATCTTTAAACTGAGGCAGAAGATCAAGGTCCTGTATGTGAGAAAAGCGAAGTGTTTTCCCTCGTGGAGCTAATGTGAATAATATGAATCCAATCAGATTCCAGCAAATATGAGCATTTCTAGTCCTTTAAAGGTCATTTAAACCCACCCTGACTGAAGGTCATTTAACAGGAAATCAGAGCAGGTTTCTGCAGCACAACCACAGATTAAAGCTGCTTCATTTTACCGCAGACAGATGGAAACATTTAAATCAGCTGATTCATATTTGCATAATTTCTACCCATAATGCATCTCTTCAAACAGAAACCCCAAGCAGAGGGAGCTGATCGCTGGACTCAGCACGGATTCTGAGCTTCATGTGAAGCCAAGTCAGCGCACTGCAGAACTCACTGCATTTAATGTGTTTCAAATACTGGAAAAATGGAAAAAATATAGATTTGTCTCCTCATTTCTAATTCAAGAGATAGGATTATTTTACTTATTTGTTTCTGGTGATGGACAATGATTTTATTCATCATTTTAAAATGTTTTAACTGATTTAAGTTTAGATTTTATTATTGCATGCAATATTATAATAATAAATAATAATTTAATATTGTTATTTATGCTGATGTCTCATAAACTTTAATATTTCATGCCATTTGTTTCCAAATTGATATTTTCTAACATACAGAAATGTATTTTTATGTTTTAGTTTTAGTTTTATGCAGCACCAGCGATGAGCAGATCTGGGTTTGGACACGTGGTCTCCAGCAGGTGAAGATGTTTACCACATCATAACGTTTCTGGTTGCTCTGCAGAAAACCGACTCTGTTCCACTCTCAGTAATACTGACTGAAAACGGGAAAACAGGAAGTTTCTGCTGATAAAAAGTGGATTTAAATACTGACAGAAGAAACTTTCAGGTTAGTCTGAAACATCAGAAGAAACAAAGCTCAGAGGGACATCAGGACCCAAGGAGATGGGCAGGTTCAGACAAAGGTGAGGAAATGCAGGATGAAACTTCTGGAAAATATTTAAATGTTTCATTTCAAACACACCTGAGCACCAGAACGCTGCTGTATTTCAGCCCGACCTCACAGAAAAACACGGATCTGGTTCCTTCTGATTGCATCAAATCAAATAAAAAGTACCAGAACTTTTACCACAGACTGTACATTTATGTTTTATAATGAGCCTCATTGGATCAGTGACTTGGACTTGTTAGGTTTTATAATGTGGACTTGATGTAACTGAATCTGAATCGGATCAGATTCTAGGGAAATTGTCAGGATCTGCCATTTTGGTCTTTGTTGTAGTTTTGTGTTTGTTTACTTTTCAGTTACATGTTTTTATTTTTTTTGGTTTAGTAGTTATGTTTGTTCATTCCTTCTGTTTCCTGATGTTAGTTTTGTTCTCTCTCCTGCCTCCTAGTTTTAGTCGTTCTTTCTCCCTTCGCCCATAGTTCCCTTGGTGGTTGCTTTCACATGTATTTATTACTTAGAATGGTTTTCTCCTCTGATTATTATTATTGTTATTATTATTATTATTATTATTATTATTATTATTACAGTTCTCTTCGCTTCTTTGGGGTTTCTAGTTTAGTTTCTCTTTTAGTGTTTCTGTGCTTGTTTATGGTTTGGTCATTTGTTTCTTGCTGCATTCTTCTTGTTTATTAGTCTCTTTTCCCTGTTCTTCCTCTTGTCCTCTTGTCATTAATTCCCCTTCAGTTATTATTTACTCTGTGTTCATTTCCCTTTAATTTGTAGTTCTTCCCAGCCTTATCCCAAGTTTAGTTCCCCGTGTTAGTCTCTATTGTTTCAGTTCCCTTTCTGATAGGTTAACTTTTGGTTATTGTTTGCCGTTTACTTAGTTCCACTTATTTTACATTTGGTTTGATTTATTCTGGTTTCTTTTTCTCTGCTTCCCTCCCGTTATTCAGTCAGTATTTGTTGGGTTTTTTCCCTTTAGTTAGGTCTTCCTCTATGTTTTTATGTTACTTTGTTAGTTCTTATTTCCTTTTTAATTTTTCCCAGATCTGCTTCTCTGAGTTTGTTATTTAGCCCCTTCCCCCCAGGGTTTTAGTTTTAATTAGTTTCCCCTTCCTTCACCCTCCCTGTAGCCATTCAAAAGGTTAGGGGTACCGCCATTTTTCCACACCACCCCTTTTTAGGGTTTGTTTTCCCTTTGTTCTGTCAGGGTTGAACCCTCTTCAACATTGCATGGCGGTCGGGGACATAGCTCTGACTGGCAGCCCGGGGGGTGGCCCCCCTCATAAAAATGGTTCACATGTGTTTTGGGGGAACCGGGAAAGGCTTCGACTGTGCCCCTCGTGATCCCTTTGTGGAGGGTGCTCCAGGAGTATGGAATGGGGGGCCCTTTTTTGGGGCCACCCGGCCCCCTGTACAGCGGGAGGATTTTGGTCCGCTTTTGCCGGCACTAAGTGGGCCCTGTTCTCGGTGCATTTGGGGCCCCGGGCAGGGCTGCCCTTTCACCGGTCCTGTCAAAATTTTTATGGAAGGATTTCGAACACCCAAAGGGCCCGAAGGGGGCGGTTTTGGGGGCCCAGGGATTTCGTCTCTTCTTTTTGAGATGACGTGGTCCTGCGGGCCCCCCTTACCCAAACCTACCGCATGCGCGGGGGACGTTCGCGGGGAGGGGAAAAAGGGCTGGGATGAAGATCAGCCCTCCAGGAGGCCATGGTACTAAAAGGGAAAAGGGTGGGCTTGTCCTCTTCGGGTTGGAGGGGGTTCCTCCCTAAGTGGGGGAGTTCAAGTATCTGGGGGTTTGTTCACGAGTGAGGGAAGAAAGGAGCGGGGATGACAACGGATCGGTGCGGCTGGCGTATGGGGGCCTTGCCGGTCCCTTTTGGTGAAGAGAGAGCTGCCGAAAAGCGAAGTCTCTTTTCCGGTCGGGCTACGTTCCCCCCTCACCTATGGGCATGAAATTTGGGGCTGACCAAAGAACAGATTCCGGATACAAGGGGGGAAATGACTTCCCCCGTAGGGTGGCCGGCACTCCCTTAGAGATAGGGTCAGGAGCTCGGCCCTTCGGGAGGACCGGAGAGAGCCGCGCTCCTCCACATTGAGGGGGAAAACCCGTTGAGATGGTCGGGCATCTATACCTGATGTCTACTGGACACCTTCCTCGGGAGGTGTTCCAGGACATCCCACTGGGGGAGGCCCCAGGGGGCGGCCCAGGAGACGGGGGAGGGCTATGTCCCGGGTGGGCCGGAAAGCCTTTGGGTCCCCCCGGAGGACTGGAGGAGGGGTCTGGGGGAGGGGCGTCTGGGTGTCTCTCTGAGTCTGCCGGGCCCTCCGGCCCCCGGTTCCGGGTAAACGGAAGAGACGAGTACGAGTACAAAATAATAATAACAAAAATTAGAAGAAACCATTCTAAATAAAAAATAAATGAGAAAGCAACCACCAAGGGAACTATGGGCGAGGGGAGAAAGAACTACTAAAACTAGGAGGCAGGAGAGAGAACAAAACCATCAGGGAACAGAAGGAATAAACAAACATAACTACTAAACCCAAAGAAATAAAAACACGTAACTGAAAAGTAAACAAACACAAAACCACAACAAAGTCCAGAATGGCAGATCCTGACAGAAATTAACTGAACTGAATCTGGATCAAAATGGGAGATCATCCCTGAAGGTTGGATGAACCATCCTCTATGATCTTCAGAACCAGGTTTGGTAAACCTCAGCCTAAGCCCATGTTGTGGTTACGCTTTCATGTTCTTCTTGTCGTCGCATCACGAGGAACGTCTCATTCAGTAACTGTTTGATCTGTTTTCTTCTGAGGTTTTGTGGAGGATCATAGAGAGACATCATGTTGTTCATCCCAGGGTTCCTTTAGCCAGAAGGCCAAATACCACCATCAGAACTTCACAGGAGGCCAGATATCACCACCAGAACGTCACTGGAGGCCAAATAATAGCACCAGAACTGCAGATTCAGAGGAACCTATCAGCCGTCCTATGCAGCACACTGACCCATTTCAACGGGGAGATAGCTTCTTGGGGGCCAAAAATCCCCACCCGAATTCACAGAAGGCCAAATACCACCACCGAACTTTACAGGAGGCCAGAAAAAAAAAATTCACTGGAGGCAAAATCCCCCCCAAATGTCACAGAAGGGAAAAAACCCCCACCCCGAAAATTTACAGGAGGGGAATATCACCACCAGAACTTCACTGGAGGCCAAAAACCACCACCAGAACTTCCAAAAACCCGATACACCACCAGAACATCACGAAGGCCCGATACCACCATCGAAATCCAGAAGGGCCAGAAACACCCCCGGAACCTACAAAAGGGCCAAAAACACCACCAGCCGTCACAGAAGGGCCCGATACCCCACCAAACTTCCCCCCGAGGCCAAAAATCCCCACCAGAATGTCACGAAGGGCCAAAAAACCCCCACCAGAATTCAAGAAGGCAAATACCCCCCAACAGAAAACACTGGGGCTCAAAGACAACCACCAAACTTCACAGAAGGCCCGATACCCACCCCCCAGAACTTCAAGGAGGCCAAATACCCCCGCCAGAACTTCACAGAAGGCCGATACCACCACCAGAACTTCACTGGAGGCCAAATACCACCACCAGAATTCACAGAAAGGGCCCAATACCACCCCGAACTTCACAGAAGGCAAAAAAACCCCCACCTGAACTTCACAAAGGTCAAAAACATTTCCAGAAATTCATAGAAGGCCAAATATCACCACCAGAACTTCACTGGAGGCCAAATACCACCACCAGAACTTCACAGAAGGCCAGATACCACCACCAGAACTTCACAGAAGGCCAAATACCACCAACAGAACTTCACTGGAGGCCAAATACCACCACCAGAACTTCACAGAAGGCCAGATACCGCCACCACCAGAACTTCACAGAAGGCCAGATATCACCACCAGAACTTCACAGAAGGCCAGAAACCACCCCCGGAACCTCACAGAAGGCCAAATACCACCACCAGACCTTCACAGAAGGCCAGATACCACCACCAGAACTTCACTGGAGGCCAAATATCCCCACCAGAATGTCACAGAAGGCCAAATATCACCACCAGAACTTCACAGGAGGCCAGATATCACCACCAGAACTTCACAGAAGGCCAGATACCACCATCGGAACTTCACAGAAGGCCAGAAACCACCACCGGAACCTCACAGAAGGCCAAATACCACCACCAGACCTTCACAGAAGGCCAGATACCACCACCAGAACTTCACTGGAGGCCAAATATCCCCACCAGAATGTCACAGAAGGCCAAATATCACCACCAGAACTTCACAGGAGGCCAGATACCACCACCAGAACTTCACAGGAGGCCAGATATCACCACCAGAACTTCACTGGAGGCCAAATATACCCACCAGAATGTCACAGAAGGCCAAATACCACCACCAGAACTTCACAGGAGGCCAGATATCACCACCAGAACTTCACTGGAGGCCAAATACCACCACCAGAACTTCACAGAAGGCCAGATACCACCACCAGAACATCACAGAAGGCCAGATACCACCATCGGAACTTCACAGAAGGCCAGAAACCACCACCGGAACCTCACAGAAGGCCAAATACCACCACCAGACCTTCACAGAAGGCCAGATACCACCACCAGAACTTCACTGGAGGCCAAATATCCCCACCAGAATGTCACAGAAGGCCAAATACCACCACCAGAACTTCACAGAAGGCCAAATACCACCACCAGAACTTCACTGGAGCTCAAAGACAACCACCAGAACTTCACAGGAGGCCAGATACCACCACCAGAACTTCACAGGAGGCCAGATATCACCACCAGAACTTCACTGGAGGCCAAATATACCCACCAGAATGTCACAGAAGGCCAAATACCACCACCAGAACTTCACAGGAGGCCAGATATCACCACCAGAACTTCACTGGAGGCCAAATACCACCACCAGAACTTCACAGAAGGCCAGATACCACCACCAGAACATCACAGAAGGCCAGATACCACCATCGGAACTTCACAGAAGGCCAGAAACCACCACCGGAACCTCACAGAAGGCCAAATACCACCACCAGACCTTCACAGAAGGCCAGATACCACCACCAGAACTTCACTGGAGGCCAAATATCCCCACCAGAATGTCACAGAAGGCCAAATACCACCACCAGAACTTCACAGAAGGCCAAATACCACCACCAGAACTTCACTGGAGCTCAAAGACAACCACCAGAACTTCACAGAAGGCCAGATACCACCACCAGAACTTCACAGGAGGCCAAATACCACCGCCAGAACTTCACAGAAGGCCAGATACCACCACCAGAACTTCACTGGAGGCCAAAAACCACCACCAGAACTTCACAGAAGGCCAGATACCACCACCTGAACTTCACAGAAGGCAAAATACCACCACCTGAACTTCACAGAAGGTCAAATACCATTACCAGAACTTCATAGAAGGCCAAATATCACCACCAGAACTTCACTGGAGGCCAAATACCACCACCAGAACTTCACAGAAGGCCAGATACCACCACCAGAACTTCACAGAAGGCCAAATACCACCACCAGAATGTCACAGAAGGCCAAATATCACCACCAGACCTTCACAGAAGGCCAGATACCACCACCAGAACTTCACTGGAGGCCAAATATCCCCACCGGAATGTCACAGGAGGCCAAATATCACCACCAGAACTTCACAGGAGGCCAGATATCACCACCAGAACTTCACTGGAGGCCAAATAATAGCACCAGAACTTCAGATTCAGAGGAACCTATCAGCCGTCCTATGCAGCACACTGACCCATTTCAGACGGTGAGATGAGCTTCTCGTAGTGGTTTTCTTTGGTCCTAAATGAGGCCCGTTAAAACTAAGCTAATGCTGGAGTTTTATACATGGAAGTCGCAGCATCATGATTGGTTGTTGGTCTCCTAGAGCCTGCCCCCAGCTCCCAATTAAAGAGGTTCTGTCCTCTGGCCCAGCTCAGAGTTAGTGGAAACAAGGCAGAGGTGCTCAGCAAACACCAGTTTAGCACTGGAACCGGTTTGGTGGACAAGCTCCTGATGGTGCTGGTGGCTCCCAGTTGATGCAAATGCTCCCACTGCTGCCACCACGCTCCAGATGATTCGTCTCCACCATGAGGTGGAACTACCATTCACCATTTTCAGACTGGCTGGAAGTCCAGTTAAACATGGACTTACTGACTGACCCGATGGTTCTGTACAGCTGTGGTCAGCTGGAGTCTCATTCATCTGAAGACTGCAGGTTTTACCAGCAGCATGTCTTCTGCTGTTTGAGGTGCAGTGAATGGCCATAATGTTATGGCTCAATCCTCCAATCGTCATGATGTTCAGCTTCACATTTACTTTTGTTCAATGGTAAATGGCCTTTATTTGTATAACTCTTTATCAAGTCAGAGACCCCGAAGCACTTCACAGTCCACCCATCCATCCACCCAGTCATCCTCCCGTTCATCCACCCATTCATCCACCCAGTCATCCTCCCAGTCATCCACCCAGTCATCCACCTATTCATCCACCCAGTCATCCTCTTATCCATCCACCCAGTCACCCTCCCATTCATCCACCCAGTCATCCTCCCAGTCATCCACCCAGTCATCCACCTATTTATCCACCCAGTCATCCTCTTATCCATCCACCCAGTCATCCACCCAATCGTTCATCCATTCATCCACCAAGTCATCCTCCCATTCATCCACCAAGTCATCCTCCCATTCATCCACCCAGTCATCCACCCATTCATCCAGTGACAGTGGTGAGCTACACTGTAGCCATAGCTGCCCTGGGGCAGACCGATGGCGCCACCGATTGTATGGCAATGGGTAAATTGTCTTGCCCAAGGACACAACGACTGAGACACCGTCGGTTTAGAGGTCGACAGATTGTGGTTCTGATCCACAGAATGAACAAAAATAAATGAGTCATAACTAAAAACACCATGTCCTCTGCGGACATACAGCAACTTCTCAGTAAAAATCCTTTATTCACTTAGTGGCTCTGACTCAGGGAAGCAAAGCCTTTAAATGGAACCAGACACTGATCTAAAATCTGTTCTCATTCTGTTTAAAGAACCTAATTTTAATCCAGATTTCTGTTCTAGATCTGAATCTTTGAGTCTGTAATCAGCTACAGGCCAGAATTATTCATACCCCTGGCAGATTTAGGTTTATGTAATATTTTACAAACATGTGTCTTCTGACTGTAATTAACACAGAAGAGCCTCTGAAAACCCATGTATGAAGGACAACCAACTTCCAGTATGAGTTACACAAAGTCATCATGGTGTGTTCTCCACCCTAGGGCATTCTGCACTGGGCCCAAAACTACATAAAACCACCACTAATTTCAGAATTACTGGCATCCCGTACTAACTGCCTGGAAGCGCTGGCAGGTTTGGGTGAAGCTGCAGACAAAGTTCTTGGCATGGGATATTCGGACCACCTCTTTGATGTGTGGCAGACACAGGGAAACCGCACAGCAGGAAGATCCACATGTAGCAGCAGCAGCAGCACATGGAGGAGGGACTGACTCAACCAAGGCAAGGCTGTGGGAACCACGCGGGCCATCCAACACTTATGAACTGTCTGTATTTGGTTTCACTGTACTAGTGTTCTGGAGTGGTCCAGTCAGGGACCGGCTTTTAAAGATTAGGGTGAAGCCCTTTCAACCTCAAAGTCTTGGAGCACCAACAAAGGATAAACCTTGGATCTGTAAGGGGAACCATGCAAAAAGCTGCTCAGCAGTTAGAAGAAGGGCCTTAAAGCCAATAATGATTTTTCCACTGATGATTGAGAAGGTTAGAAATCATTTATAACTTGACGTTTTTTTATTAAAATGTAAATAAAAACAGCTTAATATTTCTTTATCCTACTTTTCTGTTGTTTTATTTTCTGCTGAGAGACGCGTCTCACTTCCTGTCAGAAACCAACTTCTTTGTCGAATGAAAACTCTGCCAGAGGTATGAATAACTTTGGGCCTACCTTTACATATAAAAGATTGTGATGAGATGCAGAAACTGAACATGAAGCGGTAAACTAGAAACAAACATTAAATTTAATCAATTAATTACTTAACGAGGTCCAGTTTGTTCTTAAGGTGCAGAAAACTGTTCAGTTTGCTTCTGTTAAACTCCTGCAGGTGGTCCATCAGGGAGACTTCTTAAACTTCATGTTCTAACGTAACTAAAACTGGACCTCTGGTATTATTCTGCAGGCTGCTGTTTATTTCACCCGCCAAACGATGCTGCCGTGTAAAATAATCTGTAAATCTGTTACTGAGGAACTCTGTTAGTTGCACTTCAGAAATAGGTGGATCAGGATCAACAGGCAGCTCCAACATTATTCTGCTCTCCTTCAGGTTTATTTCAGTAAAACAAAAGCTGTAACAGTCAAACTAGTTGCTGGCAGCTGGTGCTCGGGTGTGTTTGCTCAGATTAATACTGACTCTTACCCTCATGCCTTCAAATCTGGAGAGGGCTCTGAGGGGCCGCAGGGCCCGCAGTGTCCGCAGGGATTTGATGGCTGCCAAGTCGGAATAACCCAACGTGTTGGCCACCAAACTGACCAGAGAAACCTGGAGGAGCGAGAGGGGAGGAGAGGACAAGGAAAGAGAAAGGCAGGAGGAAGAGGAAGGGAGAAAGAAAAGAAGGAGGACTGTTAACCTCTATTCTAACTCAGTTAAAGACCGAGAGAAGGAGGAGAGCTTAATTATCAGCCGATAGCAGCATCCTGCTGAAGAGAAAAGAGGTGAGAGGATGGAAAGAGTCAAAGATTTCATGTTACTGCTCTGCCCTGTGAAACAAGAAGGATGTGATGTTCCTGAGGCCATCCAGGAGGTGCTGAAGGTCAGAAATAAATCATGTTTGTTTGAAAGGAGGAAAACAGTCCTGAAAGGAATGCCACTTACTGAGAGGTTTGAACGGACGAGTCTGTGAGCTCTGGCTAAGGTCAGAGGAAAGATTTCAGATTGTTCATTCTGATTTAGAAATCTCACACGATGATAAATATTTACAGCATATTTCCTCTGATCCAAGCCAGGTACCACAGAGTGTGTGAAGCTCTCTAAAACCCAACAGAACCGCAGCAGGTCTCAGCTCGTTCAGCTGGTTCTTACCCTGATACCAGCGAAGCGGGATGCGGCCCGGAGAGGACGGAGAGCCCTGAACATCCTCAGCACCCGCAGGTTGGTGACCTGGTTAGCCATGATGAACTGGGCCAGGTAACCCAGCACTGAGATCTACAGGTCAACATTTTAGCCCCTGAAATCACCCGGCGGGTTGAAGGTGGATATTTTAAAAAAGAACCTCTCAACAATGCATTTTTTAAAACCCAAAAACGGGGCAGAGAAATTGACGGGAAATGCTGGGTGTTTTTTATTTAAAGGGGCCTTTTTACGGGGGAAACGATTCTCTTTAAACCTCCAGAAAACATCGGACTAAGCAGAACTAAGTCATAGTCCCATTCATTTCATCAAGTGCTTTAAATCCTCCCTAAAGAAAAGAAATTATGAAAAGCTACAATATGGAGCCCCACAAGGACGCCTTCTCGGATTCCTTCTCGTTTGCATAAAACCCGATAAATCCAGGGGAACCTGAGTCGCTGGGGCCTTTCAAAAAGGGCCCCAAAAGGAGGGAAAACCAAAAACTTTTTCCCAAACCCTAACTAATTTTTTGGGGCTTTAAATAAGAAGGCAGCATCCCCTGATTTTTACATGTTTAAATTTGTGCCAGTTTCCGGGCTAGCTTTTTTTTAAAAATGTTCTTCCTTTATGTATCGTTACTTTCTTTTTGCTAACAATGGCTTCCCATAAACTTGCCAGTACAAGGAGTCCTTATAAACTGCATTACCCAAAGGTCTCTGTAATGAGACATATTCATGTGAGCTAAACATCATCTTGGCCTAAACACAGGTGACGTTTTGGTTAACAGGTGATGCTGGTTAATGATTGGTTTAAGTTTGGCGCAAGGAGCAAATCAGAAGCAAAACTGGCCTGAGTTTGACTCTGGCTGAGAGTTTTTTTGGAAACAGTAGAAGGAAAGGGGAAACAGTAAATATTTAAAGAATTTTGGTATTTTTTTGGGAAATTTTTGTGCTTCAGGGTGTAATAATGGAAAACATCATTTTTGATGTGGACCAAGCCCCACCTGCTGTTATTTAATGATCCTTCAAGATTCAATGCAAATCAGTGAGCTTAGAGTCCACGAGTCTTCTCTGCATTTAGTGTATCGGATATAAATGACTTTAATAAATCAAAAGAAATCCCTTCAAACAGAGAAAATATGGGTCAAATGTCACCATTTCAGAATATAGATCGTTACTTTGGTGTGTCCATGTGTTTGGTTGTTTCACTGCCCCCTAGTGGTAAAAAGTGACCTATCACAGTTTAAATCGGGTGTTTCTGTCACTAATTTCTGTCGCAAAAAATAAAAGCGAGCCCTGTTTCCCATGTTGCTTGGATCTGTGTGACTCAGAATGATGCTGCCCTCCAGCTGCTGCAGTACGATAAAAATGTCACAACATGAGCTGTCATTCCTGAAGACTTCTGGGTGGAGAACACCCAGAGAGTGATGGAGAGCTGGCATACGTGTGGTCGGCATGTTTCAAGGAGAGTCAGCAGGATCCTGGGTCACTTAACAGTGACTGCATCTCTGCAGAGGTGGTGCTCATTGTTTAAACCCTTTCGCTCTTATTTCTATAACTGACTGAAAAAGATAAGCAGGTTTAACTCCAACCAGGTGGTTCCTAAAGACTTTTGGGGAAAAACCCCGGGGGCCCTTCCGGGAAGGATGATGAAATCCCCCAGTACTTTCAGGTCTTTCCCATTTTGTTTAACCCTGCGGGGAAGGTTTCCACCCAAAAAACCCTTTTTTAAACCCCAATGGGTCGGGTTTTGAAGGCAGCTCCCCCCCCATGCAAGTTTCCCCCAAAAGTTTGCTTCCAACTTTTAACCAGAAAGCAACCCATTTATAAAGAAAACAACACATTCATTCCCTGTTGCCGATATTTTCCCCCCAAAACAAAATTTATCACCTTTTAAAACCCCCCCTCGCTGAGTTTTTATGAAGATCTTACTCAAACGATGAGGAAGCGACCAGCACCATTTGGTGAAGAAAACTTTTTGGGAGCCGTAGGCAAGCCCTTGGCACCCTCTCCAGGTTTGAAGATGTAGGTGAAGATTTGTCGGGCCATTCGGCCCCCCTTTCCCGCCCCTTTCTTGCTCGATGTAGATGCCCCCAAAAGGGCCCGGAAGGGGGCGTCAAAGGGAGGAAGAAATCAAAGTTAATCTTTCTCATAAAGTTTCAATCTACAGAAGGATTTTTAAAAAGGGGAAATCCCACCGACAAGGTAACCGGCCCCATTTCCCATTCCCGTTCACTGACATCATCTTGTTTAAAAAGGTCATCGGCCCGGGAAAATGGGGGGTTTTTTTGGATTTTTTCCAACTCTGCCCTTTAATTTTAAAAGAAAACCCCAAACTGAAATCCCTTTTTTAGGAAAAACCAAAAACCTATTCAGGGGTGAAAACATTTCCCCTTTGGGCCTTTGATTCTTTTTTTCCCCCCATCCCCGGGAAACCCCCGGGTTTTTTGGTTTTTAAAATTTCAAAAACAGATCAGCAATGTTTGAAAAGACGAGAGTATGGACCCGTCACCCCTTTTTTAAAACCCAAGGGGCCTGCACCCTCCTAAAAATTACCTCATAGTCGTAGACTTGAGCTTTTAATGTAAAACAAAAATCAGAACCACAGAAAAACAATTTGTAACCCAAAATTTCTTCATAACAAAATATAAAAACAAATTTAATTATATGTGAAGTTTGAACATTGCTGTTATTATTTATGTTCAAAATATGAAGACATGGGGATGACCTGGTGAAGGAGCAAACTGCCCGGGACCCAAGGGGACTCCTCCAGCCAATAAGGGGAAAATGGGGTTTAAGATGGAGACATGTTATACCAGAGCCCCCGGGGCGGGAAAAGGGGCCCTAAAATGTTTAAAGGGACTGAACCAGCGGGTGCCCCTAAAAATTCGGGAAACCCAAGGTCTTCCTGGTTCTCCACCACATCTGACCGAGGCCCGCCGTTGTGTCGATGTCGCAGCACTGGAACCTGGACACGCACACTGTTGGTGAAAGATGACAGATGGGACATCAGCCTGGAGAACAATTGATTCATGTTGGTTTTTAACCTCAACCTAAAGTATCAGAAACAGAAACAATCCAGACAGTTTGGTTTCCCCAAAGTTCCAAAAAATAAACCTGATTGGGAAGAAAATTTCAGAGGTCGCAAAACCTCTGGTTTAAGGGCACGGGAATGGGGGTTGTGAAAGGTTTCAGCGCAAGTTTTTCCCTGGTTTGAAGGATCCGGTCAAACAACGGGAAACGCCACTGAGGCTCGTTTCCAGCTAAATTCCCGCGAAAAAAGCAAAAAACCATACCCCCCTCCTCAGTCTGATGCATCACAGTATGAAGACATGCACTCTGTGTGAATGTGGGGCTGAAAATGTTCGCATGTTTGTTGCATAAGTTCTGACTCTGCGACAGATGTTGTGCTCTTTTTTCTCCATCCAAACCCTCCCTGTGGGGGTTTTTGGGGTGTAATGGAGCGAAAAAGTAGCGATTGCAGCTTTTTTCCCCCAACTTTCTGAAAGGCCCCCTTTTTACTTTTATTTTTAAGGCGCCCAAGCTCAGAGATTATGGCGTCAACTCGGAAAATTAAAGCAATTTCAAAAATGTCCCATATTGACTTTTTATTTAGTTCCACTTTGTTTTGAATTAATATAATTTACCAGTCTGAAAGCAGAGTATTGAAAACGTTTCAAAAACTTGAAAAAAAGGGCTGATCTTGATGGGAAACGCTGAAAGGGGAAACGTAAATGGCCGCAAAAAGAGAAAATGGGCTGCAGTGGTTTTAAGCGTTAACTGGGTAAATTTCACTCCCAAGGGGGGTGAAACGGGTTTTTTAAACCCAAGGGTTTTTGATCAGTTTTGTCAAAAGAATATGGGGGACGACTTAAACCAAAAGTCAAACCCAAAAGAAATGCTGAGTGGTGACCCTGAGAACCCCTCGGGGCGGGGGAAAATAAATGAGGGAATTAGAAAGTTTGCCCGGGAAGGCATTTCAGAGGGGGAAAGATTGGCGGGAAAAAAAACCCAAAAGGGGAAAACACGCCCCTGAAAGGAGAACGGGTTTATAGAACATTTTGAGTTTTTATAAATTTTTAGGAACAACAGCTGCTCGAGCATGGAGCCCTGAGGAACACCATCTTAGTATTATTACAACTCACCAACACTCCCCAGTCACCCTTAAATTTTTTGAGAAAAACTAAAAACGTTTTGGGTTCATCAAAACTTTTCTGGAAACATCTGCCCAAAGCCCCTTTTTTTCCCAGAGAGAGGGGGGAAACCATTTACGCTCCAAGTTTATTGAGCTTATCTTAATCTGACCCCTCTCCTAGGACCAGGTTTCCATGGGTTCCCTCTAAATGTAAACCAAACCCCCAAATCCCCCTTTAAAGAACCCTCGAATTTAAAGTGGTTGGATGAGGGGTAAGTCCTCTAAATCTCGGGCCCATGGAAATCTAAAAAGAAAGGGGGGACTGGAAACTCCTATTGGTTTTTACCCTTTGCCTAAAAGGGTTTTGGTCCCCAAACCCCAATTTGTTCCTGAGTGATGGCAGGTAGAGCGGGAAAACGGTTTTGAAACAAGGACTTGTCTTGAAAGGTTAGGTCTAAAGGCCCTGGGGTGTTTGAAATGAAGCTGAGATGAAAGGTAAAAAAATGTTTACGGCCCCAAATAAATCCCTTGACCTTTTAAGGACAGAACAACTCGGCCCTTGAAGCTCTCTGAGTAACTGAACCATTTTTTTGGGAAAAGGGGGGGGGGTTTTCCGGGGGGGAAATGATTTTTTTTTCTTTCCCCCCCGGTTTTTCCCCCCCCCCCCCCCCCCCCCCCCCCCCCTTTTTTCCCCCCCCCCCCCCCAAAACCCCCCCCCCCCCCCCCCCCCCCCCCCCAACCCCCCCCCCCCCCCCCCCCCCCCCCCCCTTTTTTTTCCCCCCCCCCCCCCCCCCCCCCAAAAAACCCCCCCCCCCCAAAAAAACCCCCCCCCCCCCCCCCCAAACCCCCCCCCCCCCCCCCCCCCCCCCCCCCCCCCCGGGCCCCCCCCCCCCCCCCCCCCCAAAACCCCCCCCCCCCCCCCCCCCCCCCCCCCAAAACCCCCCCCCCCCCCCCCCCCCCCCCCCCCCCCCCCCCCCCCCCCCCCCAAAAACCCCCCCCCCCCCCCCCCCCCCAAAACCCCCCCCCCCCCCCCCAAAACCCCCCCCCCCCCCCCCCCCAAAAACCCCCCCCCCCCCCCCCCCCCCCCCCCCCTCCCCCCCAACCCCCCCCCCCCCCCCCCCCAACCCCCCCCCCCCCCCCCAAAAAAAAAACCCCCCCCCCCCCCCCCCCCCCCCCCCCCCCAAAAAAAAAAAAACCCCCCCCCCCCCAAAACCCCCCCCCCCCCCCCCCCCCCCCCCCCCCCCCCCCCCCACCCCCCCCCCCCCCCCCCCCCCCCCCCCCCCCAAAAAAAACCCCCCCCCCCCCCCCCCCCCCCCCCCCCCCCCCCCCCCCCCCCCCCCCCCCCCCCCCCCCCCCACCCCCAAAAACCCCCCCCCCCCCCCCCCAAAAAACCCCCCCCCCCCCCCCCCCCCCCCCCCCCCCCCCCCGCCCCCCCCCCCCCCCCAAAAACCCCCCCCCCCCCCCCCCCCCCCCCCCCCAAAAAAAACCCCCCCCCCCCCCCCCCCCCCCCCCCCCCCCCCCCCCCCCCCCCAAAAACCCCCCCCCCCCCCTCACCTGTTGGAGATGTAGATGCCTCCTTCAGATGGACTCTCTGCTGAGTGAAGCATTGATCTGGTATTGAACGCTACCCAGAACATGTTCCTGAATGATCTCCCATCAGGGGACTGGTTGGTGCAGATAAACTCACTCAGAGCCGTGCAGGAAGAGCTTGATACGTTTACGGTTTTAACTATTAAGCAACGTTTTCACCGGGGAAAATGTTTCTGTTCAGCAGCTTCAACCGTAATGAAGAACCATATTTCCTCCAAACACTGGACTTCTTTTCAAGGTCTTCCAGCTCTGGCTTAACAAAGAAAGTCCAACTGGATCAGCACCATTAGATCCTCTCTTTGTGAGGGTGTCTGTTAGCCTTCTAGTTCTTAACCACAAGTTCATCTTGTTCAGTGGTGACACTACGGCCGGGTCCTACTGACCAACAAACACTCATGAGGTTTGTTTGGTGACCAGCAACATGAAATCATGTTTTTCAGGAAAAAAAACACATTATCTTTAACAAAAATGCCTTAATAGGTTATTTTTCAGACTATTTGGTGTTTTTAGCTTTCCATCTATCCATCCATGCTTCTATCCCTTCATCTTTTTGTCCATCCCTCCATCCATCCATTCATCCTTTATTAATCTCCACTCAGTTCTATTATAGCCACTTTTTATGATTTTCTTTTGATTGAAGTGAGGTGCCAAACCTTGATTTTTGTTCCATGACCTCGTTACTGTATTTCTAAATAAAACCGAGTTCCTTCTGTCATCCCTCCGGCACCAACCTGTCACAGTTTGGTGAATATAATACTTGGAATAAAACTCCTATCTGTGCAAAGCTCCCTGCAGAAGAGGATGCTAGGTTGCATGTTTCCAGGCGCTGCATCTTCTAGTCCTCTGCAGGACTTACATCTGCTTCAGTGACACCCAGTGAGTTTAAAATGTACACAGCAACAGAACCGACTGAGAACGGGTCGGTTCCAGAAGATCTCTCAACACCTCAAATCTTCCTTGACATCACTTTAAATCAGGGGTGCCCAAAGTGCAGCCTGGGGACCATATGTGCTCCTGGGCTGATGAGGCCCCCAACTGCAACTCAGCCATGATACAGATTTGGTCCCTCAGCACAGGTGGTTGATGAAGACTTTTTATTTTTAATGAAAATAATTATAGACAAATTAACAGACTAGAATCTGATTTTTGTGGTTTTAGTTTTTCAAATTAATTATACTTTTTGGGCTGTAAATAGTTTTGTAACAAGTTAAATAAATCTTAATTCATCGACAGAAACATTTTGGCACGTTTGTATTTTAAGCTGGAGCTCAGTGCATGAACTGCAGAGGTTATATAACGGAGAGGCTGCAGGCCTGTGTGCTCCAGCATTCAGCTGCATAATGGTGGGAGGTCATGACCTTCCACTCTAAGGTGTTCTCAGATTAGAAACGGCTTCATTTGCTTCTAGATACACGTTTCTTTCTTTTACTGGAAAATTAATTCTCTGCAGTTTTCCAGAGGAGAAGTTTTTAAGAGATCAGGACAAACTGAATGAAACGAGGCGACGTGTCGTCTCTTTGCTCGAGGGCACATCAGCAGCCAGCTGATCAGTTTGATTCAGGAGTTTCCACCTGAGACCTTTCAGTTCCAGCTCATCAGCTCAGTGAAAACAGGAGGCCCACTCTGCCCACTGAGGCAGAAACACTCCCACTCTCAGCATCACAACATTAACCAATGAGCTGGCATTTAGACGCCTAATGAGGCGGCTAACGTGACGCTGAGTGTCAGCGCTGATCAGAGGGTTAAACCTGCTCATTTCTGACTGGAATAAAGCTGAGCTGCATTTCTACGGCTGAAATAATCACTGCCTGTGTTACGGGTGAATTCAGGGCTTTGCTGCCCAGCTGTGTGCCTGATAAAAATACATTTGTGCAGGAAGAAACTGCCGTTGAAGCAGCAACCTGCTGATGGAGGAGTGAAAAGAAAACGACCTCCTCTGTGGTTTTCTTTCTCCTCTAGAGGAACTCTAAAGAAAAATGTTCCCTTTGCACATTTTACTTCTACCTCAGTGACGAGCGCAGTGAAAGGGAAAAAAGGGCAGGAGAGACGTTTGTTGGAACTGCAGCGGAGGTGGAAATTAAATTCCCATTTTTCAGCTTTATCTAAGTCAGCAGTCACACATGTGCAGAAGGAAAGCTTTTTATTATTGACAGGAAGGATTAAAGTCCAATGAACCATTCTCATCCTGGCAGCTGCCTGTCAGCTGGAACATCGCTAAACGAATGAAGACTGATGAACAAAGACCCAGAATTACCGAGGTCTGCTGTTGCTCACAGAGGCTGCTTTAATCAACGAGGTCACAATCAACATGAAAAATTAACTGCACTAAACGTTTCTCATCGCTGACCTGCAGCAGATCTCTGGCTGGGTTCATGCTGATGTTTTCTTTAAATAATCAGAGGAATTCTATGGGGTAAGAACGCTGTCAATTTGACAATTTGTTGCATACCGCCACCTACTGTACATCATTGTATAACTCCACCCACTATATTCTATGTTTTAGTTTTGTATTTCATAAAAATAAGAACAATACTTTATTTATACTCTTGATTTCCACCCTATTTCCCCTCTGTTGCTAATATTCCTTTTAGACTGAATTATCTCCCATAACCTTTTTCCGTCATCCGATCCCGGCACTACGTTTACTGGCGGTGAGGAGTGTGACAGCGCATGCACAACATGAATCGAACAAACTCTGTGCTCCACTAACCAGCCTGAGATCACGTGACGCCAAGTCACTGATGTAAATTCGTATTCTCATAGAAAGGAAATCGTATTCACAGTTATAGCATATTGTATTCAAAAAGAATAAATCACAACTGTAAACTTGAACTTTGTCAAAAACATAGAATTCCTGCAGAGAAATGATGAACATGTGAAGGAACACCTGAGTCTGGGAACAACTTTAGCAGATTGTTTTATAGTTTTTAAACCTGAACACTTGTAAAGGATCTGCTTGTAATGATTACTGCCACCTAGTGTCCAACCTGAAGCTGTTTTAAAGCAAGTTAACAGCATTTCTATGCGGTCTGGCTTTAAACTCAACTACAGTAATTATTTCTTCATCTGATTTATATTTTCATTCATTTATTTTATTTATTGGAAAAATCTTAACAAGTAGTTTGTTCTAGTAGTTTATTTATTTGTTCTACAAATAAAGTCTGATTGACTGACATCGGTAAACTGTACTCTGATGATATTTGGTCCTCAGTTTTTTTTGAGTCATTTTTTGTTTCCTGTTCCTCAATAAATTCAACAAGGATGATCCTCAGTTTCTAAGCCGTCAGATTTCTAACAACTCAGATCAGCTGATTGCTCTGCTGTTACTTTCTTCATCAGTTTCTCAACAGCATTCATTTATCATCTGTTTTTATTTCATGAATCATTTCCTGCAGAACTTAAATGGAGACACATGAACATAAAATGTATCAACGCAAAAAGGGTCCAATCAGATTGGATCAGGGTCACATTATCATGTAAAATAAAAACTAAATCAGACAGAACACAAGAGACGAGGGTCTTGGGGAGGTTCTCAGGGGCGGATCAGGAACCCAGCGGGTTCCACATCATGTCTGATTGGTTATGAAGATCCTTCTATAGGTTGTTCTGGTTGTGGCGGCAGCATATCAGGGTCCTGACACAGAGCCTGATAACTGGGAACAGGACAGACTATGTCTTTGTCATTCCCAGACTATGACATCATCACACCTTTGGTGACCATTGTCTCAAAGCCAATAAAGTCCCACAGTATGGCTAACTGCAGCGGGATTTTCATAAAAATACAAACAAGAATCCAAACAGTTCTGATCAGATGGCTCTGTCAGTAAAAACCCATCGTCTGTTAATCCTTCACTGAAGGTTACAGTAAATACATGTTTCCATCCAGGCCTCAGATAACACTGGGAATGTCCGTCCATCCATTTACTATTCCCACTTATCCATTCTGGGTCGCGTTGGTTCTGGTTCCTGTCTCTGCCGGTTAATGGACGAGAAGCGGGATCCAGCCTGGAAAGGTCACCAGTCCATCACAAGACAACACAGAGACTCGCAGGACCAATGGGATTAAGTAAAATGGAAATAATGTTCCAGTCTAAAGCCTCAGGTCAGTCCCGGGTCAAGAAGACCTAATGGACCTGTCAGCGTTTCCTTTCCTCTTTACACACTTAATTATGTTACCTTCTAAAGCAGCAGAAAGGAGGCTTTATTGGCCTTCATCAGTGAATCCATGACCTTCATTTATCTGAGGACCGTCTCCGGCTCATTAGTGCTCAGGTTTTCCTTTTCATCCGACTGTTTTTCCAGCGAGATAAAAAATTATGAGCGAGACCGGCAAGCTAACTCTGTCTTCCTGACAGGTAGGGGGAGCAGCAGGGTTGAATGCTCCTGGCTCTGCTTTGTGATCACAGCATGGACCGAACCACAAACACATTCATCAAGACACAGAAAGTGGACTGGAACCACAAACTAAAGGATGACAGTAAATCACACCGGTACCAGGGTGCTGGACAGAGAACCTTTAATAACCATGAGGAAGTTGTGAAGACCAGAGCGGTTCATAAACGATGCATGGATGTGAAAACTGTAAAAATGTGAGCATATGTTGATGATGTGGTAAACTCAGAATGCAGCTGATCTTCAGGCTTATATAATGTTGTCCTGCAGGCTGAAAAAGCCCAAACATCCCTTTGGAAAAGGTCAGAACTAACGTGCCATCTGGCATAACCTGACCTCAGTGGTTCCGACGTGTTCAGTGTGAAGTGATTTTACCTCAACAACTGAATGTAACACAGCCGGTCACAGAGCTCTCATAAAGCTGATGGATTGATAAAACCTTAGTACACAGACTGGACCTGCTGCTTCAGTCCAGTTTAATGCTGAGAAAGCTTAACTAGAACAACTCTATGACCTGCCTTCCTTCTACGTTCTCATGTTGAGGGTGGAGATACTGAAGTACACTTTTCTTTTGTTCTGACTAACAGGACCGGAGTCAAAAGGTTTGGAGAATGTTGGCTTGCTTGCTCGGGTCAGTATCTGCAGTTAGAACAACCTTACATCAAACACACCAGTCATGAGTTTGTCATTGGAGAAGAACTTGTCCACCTAATGATCCAGCTGCCTGTAGAACCTGGTTCATCAGCCGGGTTTCATGGTCGGACCTCTTCAGTCTCTCAGATTTTGGTCCAAGTCTTCTTGAGATTTGCAGACATTTATTTCTGCTCAGCTCTCTGAAGGTCTCATCACAGCTTTTTACTCAGGCTGAAGTCTGGACTTGGACTGGGCCATCGGGACACCTTGATTCTTCTGCTGCTGTTTTTGGGATTATTGTTCTGTTGATGACCCAGTTTGGACTAAACTTCAACAGTTGGAAAGACTCGATGACTAAAAGACATTGTTGAGCTTCCTTCAGATGTAGCTTTATAACCCTAAGGCCTGCTGCCATCTTGTTTTTAGAGAGAAGAAATGTTTTCCTTCCACCGTTTCAAACAGCCATCCTGGTTCAGTGTCATGACCCTTAACCTTTAACCTGCTAACTGAGGCCTGTAGAGTCTGAGATGGAGCTCTTGGGTTTTGGATCCTTTTCTCTGTGCCGTTATGATCCTTAGGTGTTTAAGTTTTCATAACTTCCCTGCAGTTTATGTTCTCTAAGGTGTTTCCATTTTAGTTCCTTCTGTTCTGCTTAGCTTCGTAGTTTCTTCTTCTGTTCTGTTTTTTGTACAGTTACTTACTTACATTTTAGTGTGGGAGGTTTCATGGCTAAATTGGACCAGCCTGGTAGCCAGTCTTCATTGATTGCACATTGCACCAGTAAGAGCAGAGTGTGAAGGTTCAATTAGCAGGGTAAGAGCACAGTTTTGCTCAAAATATTGAAATGCACACAACATTATGGGTGACATACCAGAGTTCAAAAGAGGACAAATTGTTGGTGCACGTCTTGCTGGCGCATCTGTGACCAAGACAGCAAGTCTTTGTGATGTATCAAGAGCCACGGTATCCAGGGTAATGTCAGCATACCACCAAGAAGGACGAACCACATCCAACAGGATTAACTGTGGACGCAAGAGGAAGCTGTCTGAAAGGGATGTTCGGGTGCTAACCCGGATTGTATCCAAAAACATAAAACCACGGCTGCCCAAATCACGGCAGAATTAAATGTGCACCTCAACTCTCCTGTTTCCACCAGAACTGTCCGTCGGGAGCTCCACAGGGTCAATATACACGGCCGGGCTGCTATAGCCAAACCTTTGGTCACTCATGCCAATGCCAAACGTCGGTTTCAGTGGTGCAAGGAGCGCAAATCTTGGGCTGTGGACAATGTGAAACATGTATTGTTCTCTGATGAGTCCACCTTTACTGTTTTCCCCACATCCGGGAGAGTTACGGTGTGGAGAAGCCCCAAAGAAGCGTACCACCCAGACTGTTGCATGCCCAGAGTGAAGCATGGGGGTGGATCAGTAATGGTTTGGGCTGCCATATCATGGCATTCCCTTGGCCCAATACTTGTGCTAGATGGGCGCGTCACTGCCAAGGACTACCGAACCATTCTTGAGGACCATGTGCATCCAATGGTTCAAACATTGTATCCTGAAGGCGGTGCCGTGTATCAGGATGACAATGCACCAATACACACAGCAAGACTGGTGAAAGATTGGTTTGATGAACATGAAAGTGAAGTTGAACATCTCCCATGGCCTGCACAGTCACCAGATCTAAATATTATTGAGCCACTTTGGGGTGTTTTGGAGGAGCGAGTCAGGAAACGTTTTCCTCCACCAGTATCACGTAGTGACCTGGCCACTATCCTGCAAGAAGAATGGCTTAAAATCCTTCTGACCACTGTGCAGGACTTGTATATGTCATTCCCAAGACGAATTGACGCTGTATTGGCCACAAAAGGAGGCCCTACACCATACTGATAAATTATTGTGGTCTAAAACCAGGTGTTTCAGTTTTATTGTCCAACCCCTGTATTTTCTATTAGCTCTTTGTTAATTATTTTCCCCTTGGCTTAATATTTTCTTCTGCTCTGTTCATGGTAATGAGTCTCTCTCCCTCAGCTTCCCTTTTGCCACAGCTGCTCCACATATCCCCTGACTGACACACCTTTATCCAATGTCATTCACCACACCTCCCTCAGTATTTAAGCTCTCTGGTACTTATGGTTCTCCACTGGATCCTTCCGATCCATTACCATGCCTGTTCCTTCCTTGGTCACCTCCTGTTCCTCCATCCATGCTCCATGTCCTGTTCTTCTCGTGCCATGCTGTGGTTTTCATAATAATAATTATCTCACATTACTGTCTGCGCCTTGGTCCTTCACCTAACATATCCAACAACATGACATGCGTGGTCTGACTCTGGGCTGAATCTACTGGGACATCCACTGCTGGGAAGACTGGCAGCTGTCTGAGATGTTTTCTTCTTGGGAATAATCTTTCTCTCTGTAGGATGACGTTCTTCGGATGGTTTGGAGATGACCTTATGACCCTTCACAGGATGATGGGCAGCAACAGTTGCTCCTTTGAGGCCATTGCTGATGTTTTTCCAACTTGGCATTGTGTTAAGACACACCTGAATTCTCCAGAGCAGAGGGACATAATCAGCACAGTTAAATCTAGTTCCCAGATGATCCTGATCATTTTCTCTCATTATTTTCACTTGAATCTTTACATCTTCCATATATTTGGATGCACATTGGTGTCTTCAACACCTGGAGTCAGAACTTGGATAAGTTTGTCTTGATATTCCACTCATTTTAAAGTGAAGACAATCCTGAAACTTCTGCACAGTCTCAAAAAGTTTAATATCAGATCACACATGAAGACCCCCTGACCAAAGGTTTAAATATCCAGCATTAACCACCTGGCTCTGTGGAAATGATCTGGAATCTTCTGGTAGTCCCAAACATCTTTAGATATCTAACCCTTCCAGCTGCTGCTCTCCACCTGCTCCAGCTGCTGCTGGACAGGTTCCTGGTGTCCTTCTGCAGCAGCAGGATGCTCCCACAGCAACACGCAGAGCTGTGTCAGCATACTGGTGCTACTGGTCTAGTTTGAGTGGACTGTGAGCTGAGTCAGGCCAGCTGCTTGCTGGAGGTCCAGATCTGTTGATCCAAGTGAGAAGAAATGTGGACAGGCAGAAACCTTCTTCCTTTAAGTTTTTTCTTGTATTTTACACTCACTGTTTTTGCTCCACCAGGTAGATTCAAATGTTTCTTCACACAGATATAGGATGATGTCACAGGCGACATCTTCACCTCCATCTTTCATGTTTCCCTAATCTTGTTTTCATCTTGCAGCATCTCTTTTTTTTCCTTGCTTTGTTCTTCATCCTTCTCTGTCTCCTGTTTCTTCACCTTTTCTCCACCAACTTTCCGTGTTTCAACCACTAAAACAGATGAGCCAGAGCCGGAGACGAGGCACACTTCCCCCTCCCTGTTTTACCCTTTTCCTGTCGGCGCTCCAGCGGCCGATCTGAGTCCAGCCGGTGACAAACGTCCGCCTGCTGTGAAGGACTCTGCTGAATCAGGAAGATCGGAGCGCCGTGTGGGGATGGAGCTGATGGACGCATCCATCTTCTAAATGAATCAAAGCTAATACAACATCTGCTGCTTGGCAGAAGGTTTCATCCAAAGAGGCTGATGTGGGAAGCGAGCCCGAGACGGGCTTTTATTTCTGCCAGTAATTTTTTATGCTTCTGACCTTTTTATGTTTCCAACTGCTGGCTGCATTTCAGAGCTTTAGTTCTGAGTGTTTCTGTGTAGGTTCTGGTCCCAGTCGGAGTGGCAGAAACACTGTTTGGTTTTCACAGTTTCCTCACGCAAATGCAGGAGGACCAGTAAATACTAACATAATAGAGGCTGAAGGAAAAAGATCTGGCTCAGAATTAACATGATTCATATTAAAATGAAGCCTTTCTGCTGGTCCATCACAGGGAATTATGGGTAAAATGTGGTAATTAGGTCCATATAGTCCCCATTTAAACCTGGTAGGTTCAGAAGTCACATGTATTTTTATTTAAAGCTAAGAAGTAGTAATCAGGCTGTAATAGTTTTTAGAATGAATACTTGTTTATAATATTATTTCCTTGTTTTAGGCCATTTTTGTGTGTTTTGTTCCGGTGGTTGTTTTACCTGGTTGTACCTCTGTTGATGTGTGTGTTTAACATTCAGCCACGTACATAATACAGGAAATCAGCATTTTTCTAAAAAACTAATGTGATTTTATTGAATTTGAATGGTGTTGATACTGTTTAGATGACTGAATTTCTTTGTGCTAATAAAGAAATATCTGTTGCAAGAGGAGAACTGATGAGTCAGTAAAAGATGTGAGAAGAGCCGTGGTTAACGCTGCCCACTAGAATCGGAACCACTCTTTGTGTTGCTGTTTAGTTTATTTTAATCCTTACTATCTGGCTGTATTTGTTTATGGATACAAATGCTAGTTTTTAAATATTTTATGTGAATAAATCATTAACTAATCAGCAGTGAAAGACAACAGCACCATGTTTCACGCCCTCCTCCACCTTTGTGCCTTTATTCCCTCGCTGCCTCTGATTGGTCCCTAACAACACGGTGTGTGAGCATCCTTTACAAGCTGGCAGCACCAATCACACTGGGGATGAAAGGAGGTTAGAAATCTCCACCTTGGACTCTGTGTGATGGAGTTTCTGCAGGTGTTTGGCTCCGTTCTGCTTGTTTTTGTTCTTCAGAGAGGGTTTTCCAGCTGGCTGTCCTCATTGTTTCTTCCTCTCGAGGGTTTATGAGTAATAGGCTTGAAAAGCTCATCTAAATTCCTCAATATTTCCCTGTTTTTATCCCAGTGTGGTCATTCAGAGGGTGGGTTTTATCCATACTGAATCTATATCAAACAAACTGCTGCTTTGTCCCTGGATCGGATCCATGCTCTCCACGCTGACAAATCTCTGCGCTACAGGAGAAAAGCGGCTGAGTCAGGAAGGAAACAAGGTGTTTGCTTTTCACCTGGGCCCTCAGAAGAAAACCATAAATCTATTCTGAAAGTATCAGGCCAAGTGGAGGGGCGGGATGGGAGTGTGGTTGGGGAAACCTTCATGTGACTGCAGATACTCTTCTTTAAAGAACAAACTGAGTTCAGACATCCGGAGGCTGAGCAGGAAGTCATGATGTAATCTGGGTAATTAGGCAGAGAAAGACGACCGCGGCCGGAGTCTGTCACCATCTTTACATCACAACTGTTTGTCAGCTTCATACAAACACCACAGAACAGAAGAAGAAAGCTGTTGGAACGTTGTAAAAAACAAAAATGAGAGAGAACCGAGTTGCTTCTCTGATTAATGCTCTGCTTCTCCAGCCTGTCAGTCTAGGTGGACATCCATGTCCTGGTAGGTTTGCAGTTGGTCCATCCTCTCTCCATGTTCAGATGATGGATTAAACAGAGCTCTGGGAAATGTAAAAGCTTGGGACATTGTTTCAGAACCTAAACCTGCTTTAAACTGAACCAGAACTTCCTCCCTGACCTGTTTGCTGGGGTTCTTGGTCTTCAAGATGCTGGTTGTTCTCTAATGTTCTCTCTGAGATTAAATTACACACAGCCAAAATATGTCCAGATGTTTTAACCACTGGTTCACACAGACACAAGATCTATTCTTTATAAGGTATGTGCGTTTCAGTGGACTAGAAAGACACCCTGCCGTAGATAAATGATGCTCCAACATTGCTCCCTACATCGTTAACACAACTGCTAGTGAGATGTCTCACCGAATAAGTCACGTAGTCCCACACTCTGACTGACAGCAGATTTAAATGGCAGGTAGAGCATTGAAATGTTCCTTTCCAGAAAGTCAGTTCGTCCCTAGAAAACAAGACAATGACATAAAAGTAACATACCTCACCCTGACACAGCAGGACACTGTGAGTTCCACAGAGTCGATCCCAATACGCATGGACTGATCAGAACGGGAGCACATCCAGAGTGATTCACATACTTCCAAGACATGACATGACTTAATGTTTCACCAAATCCCCTTCATTTCCAGGGGGTTACACCCATGTAGCACCCATTTTTCAACATGCCAGCATCCATGACAAGGCAGGAACCAGTTTGTGGTGTAGGAAGGCGCCCCATAAATGGAGGCTATCCAGAGTTTAATTCCTGACTCTGGGTACCTTGCTGCTTGTCATCCCCACCTCTCTCTCTGCCCATTTCCTGTCTGAATACAGTAAATACAGGTAAAATTTTTAGAGGCTATTTCCAACATTTGCCTCAGCAAAACCACATAAGTGCTATCTCAGCGTAATGGCTACAGCTTTTCCTGCCTTTTCTTTCATCACTAAGGTGAGATGATGCAGCAGTTAGTCATAGCTGTTCAATCATGTAAAAAGCAAACTGCAACATGAGGGTGTTCAAAGGGTTTTCATCTGAAAATACCACCAGAGACAAAACGACGGGTCACTATCTAGATGACAATCTACTTCCTGTCAATGCTTAAGCCCAGCTGTTATAAAAAAACACTAAAGTCCATTACAAACCAACAGCAGCAGATCATCTACATAGAAACAACAATAACCTTTATTTATGTTCTGACAGAACATCATACATCAGTTTTATTGGTTATTGTTAAACCAGCTACATCTCAGTGTGTCTCCTGCTTCCTGTGTCTGAGACAAATGTCTGCTGGAGGAAAGCGGCTGAGTCAGGAAGTACCAAGACGTTTGCTTCTCACCTGGGTTAGTAGGAACACAGTCATAAATCTGCTCTGAAAGTTTTGGGCCAAGTGGGTGGTGGTAGTGGGGGGGGGTCTCAAGGTTAGAGAAACCAAAGGAATCTGTGGGGATACACCTTCACAGACGTACTAATAAAAAGGTTCATTTTTCTCTGAGGATTCGCTGCAAGTTTTCTCTTTGGATTTTGTTTTAGCTTCATCTTTTTGTCCTGATTCTCCAACACATTCACAGCTCACTATGAATTCCTATTGTCATTTGTTATACTTTAATTCAGCAATATTTGAACTGTGCTCCTTTTTGGTCTTAAAATAAAATCTGAAAGCGAAGGCAAACAGCAATTACCTGATATAATGTTCCTTTCCAGCCAAACAGATTCCTAATTCTTCAAGAAATATCTTTAAAATGTGCAAAATTCAGAAAACAAAAATGATGTCTTGACACATTGCCACCAAGACACACTAACAAAATTAATGATAGTAAGAAGAATTAAGCAGCCCACCACAGATAGTCAAACGGATCGGTGCCGCATCCGTAGACTGTCTGCAGAACCATCCTTCAGGATTTGAACGGTTTTCTCAGTTGGTCTCAATTGTCTACTATTTTTGAGGCGACTGATTCGGAAAAATCCTTAAACTGGACCAGAAGTTCTACGTCTTGGTAAAATTTCTCTTTGTGACAAAGCAGAGCGAGTTATTTAAGGAATGAATGAATGAAACTCTATGACTTCCCACCTGATGGCTATGCATAACGTTGTGTTGGTCCATCACAGAAGGTTGTTAGAAAATACTCTGAAGCCTGTCGTTGTTAATGTGACTGAACATAAAAAGGTTTCAGGGGTATGGACATTTAACAAGGCTGTATCCCCGTCTCAAAGTCCAATTGGACTTCCACCATCTCCTCCCACTAAACCTTAACTTCCTTTATGGATGTTAATGAGACCAAGGGTCAATTAAACCGTGGTTTGATTAGATGTTTCCTGATTTCCCAGATCTAACCTCACAGCCCAACATCTTTTTCTCTCATGATGATCATTAGTGTCTGTGCATGTTCTGTAGAACTGGACCAAAGGATCTATGATGGATGTGCAGACCCAACAGTGACATCCCAGTTTCTGTTCTTACCATCTGGGAAGCAGTTTTCAGGGTCCATGGCCTCTTCAGCCATCTCCGAGAACTCATCCTCTTCCTCTCCAGGCTTCCTCAGGTCCACCGTGCTGCCTTCTGATAGGCTGATTTCTTCCTTCTGCTGAAGGAAATAAGAAACAAGGAGATGATGAACTCACTCGATCAACAACGTTAGTTTAGATTTAAGAACACAACAAAGGGAAGAAGAGCTGATCAACAGAACCAACAAATAAAACCCAGTTAGTAGCATGTAAATATTCAGGAAAACATTCTGCCTCCTGCCTTACAGCCTGAATTATTTTCAATATTGTTGTTAATCTAACTTTTTATCATGTTTATGTCCCCAGTGCCGCTTTGTTTCGCTGGAGTCCAGCTTAAATGAGTCAGATTTGTTCAGAACCGGCAGGATTCCTGGCTGAGAGAGAAAAGAAGCTTCAACTTCCAAACGCTCCGTCGGTCCGCCAGGAAAACCACCGTCTGTTCACTTTAAATCAGGACAAAACTCCCCGTCAGGAAACCCCACCACCGCCACCCCCACTACATCAATCCCAGCTGACTTTAAAGGTCCCTGTTTGCTGAGCATCATGGGAGTTTAACTCTACAAAGAGACAATGAAGGGATGGATTTCTGCTGAGGACGGAGGGAGAGAAATCTGGCCAGTGTGTCTTTTGTCTGGACAAAGAAACGGCAGGAGTGTGTGTGCGTGTGTGTGTTTGTGTGTGTGAGAGAGAGAGAGAGAACAGGTGAGCTAACTACCTGAGTCAACAACCACTCATGAATACATTCAGAGCCCGAGAACAGAGAGCAGCGACTGTGACAAATGCCAGCAGCCTTGGACACAAACGCAGGCAGAGGTGAAGCCAAACACACACACACACACACACACACACAGCTCTAATCTCTGACACACACGCATCCACAGACGTGCACACAGAGATTGGATAATGTAACGTGCACCGGCAGCAGCCTGGAGCCAAAGCCTTCCTGACGGCTGACGTCTGTAATGAGGAGTTTAAATGTATTTCAGTTTGTGTGGAGCTGAGCTGCAGCCAGAGAGACTCTCAGGGACAGCAGAGGAATCTGATTAGTGCGGGCCGATCGCAGCAGAGGAGGGAAACCAGGTTACATATGCACATGTAAAAAAGATAATAACCTGAATCACTTACTAAAAGTCTTCCTGAAGATTAATGGCATCAAACCCAGCTGACAAACACAGAATAATAAAACCTACATTAGGTTATAATGAAGCCTCTGCACTAAAACCTCTGCCGCAGGTTCTAACAGGCCCACAGCATCACAGATGCTCTGCCATGCCTAACAGTGTGTGTTTTTCATCCTCTGTTTTATCCCAGACCCATCTGACCATAGCGCACAGCTCTGGTCAACATTCCTGTTGTGATGGTAGGACTTGACCCTAGAGTCTGATGGTTGTTATGGAGATGCAGTTCTGTAACGGTGAGCGGTCCTGGTCCAGCCTGGTTGGTCACGGTTCCAGTCGGTTTCAGCATTTACTGCTCAGACTGGAAAGTGAGTTTACTACAGTGGGTGATTTCCTGTGGTAAGATCAACTCAAATCAGCGTTACTTTAAGGGAATGTTTCCTTGTTTTCCCCATTTTGAAGAGTGCCATAGAGTTATGGACCTCAGTGCCAGGTTATATTTATGCATATGGGAAACAGGAAGTTGGTAATTACTAATTAAACCCTAAAAATGATTCTTCCCAGTAAACACGTGCTGAAAATAACGAATGGATTTTTAATGTAAGATTATGTTGCTGAAATATATTTTGTAATTTATTTTGAAGTGTTTTTTTTGTAGTATCTTTACTTGGGGGGAAGAGGATGAACCGTCTAGTGAAGTGCCGGTACTGCTCCTTTACAAGATGCCACCCTGGGCGGAGAGCCATGTAGTTTATATCAAAAACTACATCTGGGTCCAAGCAGGAGAATCTCTGACTGTTTTAAATGTTCCATATTATATGGATGTGTTCACTGCCTTCAGTTACAGGACAGCCAAGAGTCTGTGGTAAGTTCACTGTCTGTTAGGCCAGCGGGAAAATCAGGGGTTTGTCAGGGAAGCTTTAATGACTGGAGAGATCCAGAACTTTCTTATTCAAGATCCAAAGTAAGGTGAACATTTCTCAGATGTTTTAAAATAAATACATCCTCCTTTAAAAGCCTTTCGTCCCTGAATAAACCTGGCCAGGCATCAGAGTCCGTCTCAGCATCGGTTGCCATAGGAACCGATGTTTATTTTCCTTCGCATTTATTGTCACTTAAAGGCACAGAGGACCGCTAACAGGGACATCCCAACATCACTCAGTGGGCTGTTTTCTGCTTACAGGGACGGAAATGGGACGAAGAAGAAGAAGAAGAAACTAAGACAACAAAGAAAGCTCAGGGATGGTTGGAGGCAGATGTTCAGACCGCTGAAGGTCCCCAAACTCAGCAACATCATGAGGAATATAACAAACGGAGGCAACAATTAGACCCAAAATCACTGCTCAGCCCCTCCATAACTTCACAGAACATCACCTGAACACAGCAGAGTGAGTGGAAACAGAACCGAGTCCATTTGATGAAATAATTCAATCCCATCCAGTTTATTTACGTCCCACTGATTCACAACAGATCATCTCATGGCTCAGGTCCAGTTCACAGTCAGTTACATAGAACGATAAAGAATAAATCAAATTCATTTCAGGTCGGTCCGAACAGACGGTTCAGTCCGGTTCAGCATAATCAGATTTAATGAAATACGTGTATTGGTGCCGTTTTAGGATAAATGTAAAAGTTCTGGTTGTATTGCAGTAAAACTATTGTTGTCATAATTGAAAGGTTTCCTCGCAGGAAGTGTTTGTTGTCTCAGATGATGTTCTGGATGTTTTGATGTTGCTCAGAGGAGAGGAATCAAAGCCGGACTCAGGCCTCCATCTGTTCCTGCAGACACCACCTGACATCTGTTAGTCTCTGCAGAGGTCAGAGGTCATTAGACCCTCACTCTGACTCACTTTCAGGTGCAGAAACCACACAAACCAGTACAAACTGGGACATTTCCAACCAGCAGATCAAACCTGGTTGCTTCTAACTAACAGAGCTGATTTGAACCGGTAACAGCAGAAATGATTTCTAACCTCACAAAATTTCACATTAAAAATCATGAACCCAGCTCCAGTTTTTATCTCTTTTTCTGACCATTCTCTGTAAACCTGAGAAGGTTGTGGGTGAAAATCCCAGCAGATCAGCATGTTCTGGTACCAACAACCATGCCACATTCAGTCATTTAAATCCCCTGTCCTAAATATTCTGATGTTCAGTTTGAACTTCAGCGAGTCAAGATGCCTGAACACACTAAGCTCTGATTGGCCGACTGTCTCAAACAAGAACTGCAATTCAAGATTACAAACCAGCAGACTGGGTCAGAACCTCAGTCTGTTTACAAGATACCAGCCCTAACTGTTGTCTGATGTAGAATCTACTGCAGCTGTGTTGGTAAAACATCGTTTATATTCCAACCCTAACATTTGTTCTGATGGGGTTTGGATCTCCAGAATCTGACCTCCATTTATTTACTGTCAAACCCAACTAAAATTCAACAATTAATCAAAGTTAATGAAACAAATCACCCAGAAGCCCATAAATCCCACTTAAGCCCAACAAAATTCAGCCAGACTGGTCCTAGGACCAACATCCAGATGGTTGTTGCTCTGCTCGCTCAGCGAACCTGCACACAGAGACAGAACCACACCTGAAGCGGGCTGCTGACTCATCTCATCCACGTCTCTGCCCTGCAGGAACATTCCTCACCTGCCTATCTGGGTCAAACTCGGGCTAACGCTCGCCACCTGAAATCATTTTTCACCGTTATGTTGCTGATCCAGCGAGGACGCTCGACCAAACCTCCCTGAAATATTTGCATGTCAAAATATTACTTGTTTAAGATAAAACAGAGCAGGTGGATCTATTACTCATGGAAAAACTGCCGGTGGGGCTGAGCAACAATAGTCAGTGATGACGGTGAGGAACATCAGCTCGCTGCAGCTGCAGAACCTTTTCCTCTGACGGGTCTATGTTCAGGTGAGGAGGATCCAACCCGAAATTTCATGGATTTAAAATTGTAAGCATCACTGGACTGGACTGGACCAGAATGGACAGGACTCGAGTGGACTGAACTGAACTGGAATGCTTGGAATAGGTCCAGGTGGTTGATAGCGGTCAGACTGGTTCTGAAAGATGAGAGAAGATTGTATCATATAACTGTCCCGCATGTTGCTATCACAGTGGACCGGTGTTGGTTCAGGAGGGTTCTACACAGACTGTGAGTCTGCTGCTGTAAAGTGATCTGAAATTAAAACTTATTAACAAAAATGAAACCAAACAGTTAGAAGAAGGTGCCAGAAACCCAGCAGACACCACCTGAAACAGGACATCCTAATGGAACATCCAGCCTGATGGAGAACATGGGCAGAACATGACTGAAGAGCAGAGGGACGGTGGACTGGATCAGCACAGGTGTGTGCACGCTCACACAGAGACGTGCACGACCCAGATCTTCTCATTTCATGTCAGGAACAAATAAAGGAACCACCAAACATCTCCTGCTGCCTCGCTGCCAGCAGCTGCTTCACCTTCCTGAGGGACACGCCTCAGTCTAAGTTTCTGTCTGAAACACATCCAGCAGAACCACACCCAGCGGAACCACACCAGGCAGAACCACTCCCAGCAGCTGTAGATGTTTTATTAAAACCTTCTAGTTCGGCTAAAAACAAATAAAACCCAAATCAGCAGCAGAACCAAGGAAGGAATGTTTAATGACGTAGAACCACTGAGCTCAGAGCTGTCATCAGCGTTTACTGATCGGTGCTGATCATGAAGAAGGTGAAGAACGAATGCGGGTTCAGGTCATCAGGTGAAGTTCTGATGAAACAGGTCGGATCACTTGTAACACACTCACACTCTCAGCTGTTAGCAGCTCAGACACACCCAGGTGTTTCCTTCCTCCTCACCTCCTCCTCTCCCTCCTCGTCTCCTTCTGAACCCTCGCTCTGCTCCTCCTGACCCTCCTCCTCTTCCTCCTCCTCCTCCTCCTCTGGGAACTCCACGTCGGACTCTCCGGGGGCGATGGGAACGCTGATGGTCAGGTTGGGGTTGGTCATGTAGCTGTCGTCCTCCGGCACCACGTACTTCTCCACATGACGGCCTGGAACAGAGGAATCTCAGTGATGAGAGTGAATGTTCTGATCCCATCAGTTCTGAACCTGTGTGTGTGTGGTACCGATAACGGCTCCGTTGGCCTCAGTGTGTATGGTGCTCAGCCGTTTCAGCTTCATCATTGCTTTGGCCTCTTTCCGTTTCTGACGGCGCCGTTTCAGGTTCCCATTAAAGAAATCCACCACCTGAAACCCATCACAGGCCAAACTTCAGCTCTGCAACAGGTCAGCTAAACGGGTCAGAGCTTCAGATTAGACAGGTACGTACCTGTCGGCGGCACCAGCCCAGTCCTAGGGTGATTCTACGGATGGCGATCTGCAGGTTGTTCATCTCCCCGTCTTCATCTGGAGAGGAGAGGTTGTCGGAGCTGAAGCTGCTGAGGAGCAGAGCCAGGAAGAGGTTCAGCAGCTGCAGACAGAGCAGAGAAGGTGGAGTCAGTTCAGGTTTACAGCCTCTGCTCATCTGAGGACAATCTGAACATATCTGATCTACCATATCTCAGGTATTTTCCGGTGTGTTTCTACCAGCTTTGAACATCCACAGACTGAATATTTTCCAAGTTCTTCTCTATAAAACAGCTGAAGCTCTAAAAATGTGCTGGAGCTCCTGCAACCTGGGTGGGTTCAGGGAGGTTACAGAAATCAGCTTCTCACTCAGACTCAGACTCAGACTGAGCTTTAACTAGGCCATTGGTGAACATTTGAGTACTGAGACAGACTCCCAGCTCTGCTGTAGAGATTAGCCGTTTCTTTTAGGCATCAAAGTTTCATCTAAACCACTGGAAACCATTGACCAATTATTGGTTCTGGTAGCGTGACACTGAAGAGCCTCCAGCAGCAACCAGGAATCCAAAGTCCAAACCAGTACTGCTTCCAACCTGGAAGCAAGTAAAGACCTTCTCACGCTGTGGTTTTAGTGCTCTTATGATACTGTGTATGACACACTGTGTGACGTTGATCTGGGTTAGGGTTGATCCCTTGGTACGACATCAGGTTTGATGTGTGCACTTCGCACAATGATCGTTTACTCCTAAATCGGTTACGACGCACGGCAACAATCGACGTGCCATCCATCTGTTTGCCAGAGACAACCTCAACAAACATATGAAGAACGCCAAGAAGAGGCCAACCTGGGATGCCGGTTCAATGCTGTAATGCTACTGGCGGATTAGTAGTCGTAGGTCAGTGCTTCTGTCACAGAGGGAGATGGTCAAATTGCACAGATTGTTATTACGAAAATGAATTTGCTCAATGGAAACATGCCAATTTAGAAAAACAATTTCGATAGAAAGTTTTTGTGCATCTCACTGGATGTTACTACTGGCGAACAAGACAACGAAGACGACAGGAGGTAGTAGGAGGATGATGTTATTGCGTGAACAAACTAATGTTTTTACGACAGAAGCAGAACATCAACGACGTTTCGCACACATTTTTAATGGAAACGCAGCTAAAGTCACATATTTATCACAGGGTATCTTTGTTGGCAAGACGCCACCAACGGCCATCCTTCAGCCCGTCTCACAGAGAGACATAAGAACACAGATTTAGAGCCACGACCAAAGATTTCTACACGATTTTCCTACAATTCTCGTCCCCCCCAAGTCACACGAGCAGATCCGTTTCAGATGGAAAACAGCAGAGAGGCACAAAGATCGTTACTCAGACCAGAAACATTACCAATAATCCATCTGTCTGGTTTTTCCTCCACTAAACATGATTTACTTTCTCAGATTCAGAAGTCCTGATATGAAGCTGATGACAGAGGCTGGATGGTCCACAGCTGCTGGGTATTACCTAACAACCAGCAGCTTCTGATGGTGTTACTGGAAACCAGGCCACTGGGTCAATAATCAGCAGCAGGAACCAAACCCTGAACTCTCCATTGAGGCAGGGACTCCAACTGCTCTGAGAAAAGGTGAGATGTTTGGTGAAGAAACCCTGCACAGAAACTCATCTGAAGCTGGAGATGTTAGTGATTTGTTGGAGGATTTCAAACAGGTGACAGAAGAACTTTGTGGATCTTCTGTCTGAATTTACTGGGTTTTATTTAGGGTTATCAGAGTTTAATATAATATAATATAATATAGTATAATATAATATAATATAATATAATATAATATAATATAATATATAATTTTTTTTTTTTTTTTACCGTCTCCTGTCCAGCAGAGTAGCTCAGAATTGTTGTCTGAGTGCCAAGAAATTGCCCAACACATTTACTTTCAAAAGCGGAGCATCACAGCTATTGCTTTAAGGGTCTGCTTGATATTTATAAAAGAAACTTTATTATAAACTTCTTTCGGAATATTTCAATTGTTACGGACACGGAGACTGAAATGAAAAGGAAAACAGAAGCTTGACAAAGAGAGAAATGGGGCAAAAGGGAAAAAGGGGAAAAAAGGAGGAGAGAAAGAAGGATGAATAGAATAAAAGATTACACCCTGCTTGCTTATACACAAAATAACAAACGGTATTTATGAATGTAAAATGTACTTAGTGAGAAGTGCAGCCCAATATAGATCATCTGTGTATCTATCAACACCTGTGTGGATGCGCTTTGTATACAAGGTTTCTCCACAGAAATATGCAATAGCGAGTGTGAGGACCCACCGACCTGCCCCGTGGTCCCCGGGCGGGCACTGAGGAGATCCGAGCAACAGACGTCCAAAGGCCCCCCAAAGCACAGGAACCCCAGGAGAACCACCGCCGGGACTACCGCAACCCCCCCAGAGAAGAGCAGTGGAGAGTCCCAGGGGAGCCACCCAGCAGCGACAGTGCAGAAGTCCCAGGGAACCGCGGCGACGAGCCCACAGGCCCCGCCGGCAGCCGTCCACTCCCGAGCAGATCCAGCCATGGACCCAGAGACCCAAGACCCTGGGACACGCCACCCCGGACCAAGGAGGTGGTCCCCTTCCCTCCCGGGGCAGAGACTGGCAGACAGGCCCAGACCCGGGTGGTCTCGGCCCAGCCCCCGCCCAGAACCCAGTCCCCACCAACCCCCATCCACCTCCGGAGAGGGGGCTATGTACAAAAGAGGGGTCCAAATGGCCCAAATCAGCCCGCCAACCAGAGCCGCCCCAGGACGGAGCAGTCCCAACCCCCCAACGAGCTCCGATCCCGACCCCATGAGTCTCCCACCCCCAGTGAACCCCAACATGAACCTCGCCACAGGGCCACCCCCAACAGGGACACCGATATCGAACACATGTTCCCGAACCCAAACGCCACGAATCCCCCCCCCACAGGGGCACACTCCCACAGGTGAACTCTATAGCCGAGAGGCCGATGAGGTCACACCCACCCAGCGCAAGCTCTACATACAGCCCCGCTCTGAGCACCCCCGCCGCACAGTGCGCCACAACAGCAAGGCAAGGGCCCCGCGCAACACCACCCCTGCCCACTGGCGCAACAGGGCAGACCCCGCCGAGCACCGCACCCACAACAGGACCCCCGACCGGGACAGACTCATCCACCCCGATCCCCAGGGTCAGTGTCCCCACCACGCCCCCACAATGCCCCACTCAGCCACAAAAAAAACATTCCTGCCAACATTCCTGCCACTGCAACTGCCCAGGGAGAAACACTATCCAGCTCAGCTCCACCATCGCCACCCAGCCGATCCAAACGCCGGCGACTCCATATCCCAGAAGTGGATACAACCCCTCCACCCCACTGGCTGCAGCCCCTCCACGGCACCCCCCCACCCACCGCCCCGATCCCCCCCCTCACACATGACAGCCAGTAGAGCAGCCCACCACCAAGCCTGCCCAATCCCCCCAGGCAAGCGCCAGCAGCCTCAGCCCACCAGTCCACGAGAGGGATACATGCACTAGCCGGGTACCTGGGCCATGCAGGCCAACCGCGCCAAGCCAAGCACAGCCCACCAGCCGCCCCGGTGCTGTCACAAGAGGCGCTCCGCCGCCCCACCCACCCGACCGGCAACTGCAGCCCGGCGCCCCAGCCATGGGCCAGAATCACAGAAGCAGTGGAAGAAGGCCACGGCCGCACCAGTTTCCGGACACCCGGCCAACCCCACCCCCAAACCCCGGGAGTGCCCCAGCCTGCCGGCCACCCGCACCCCCGCATGGCGCACTACGGCCCACCAAGTAGTCCAGCCGGCCAGCCCCTCCATCGGAGCGGGGCCACATCCCAATCAATGCCGGCTAAGTCCCCCCTACCGGAGCCTGGCACCCCCCCCAGCCGGCAGACCAGGGCCCAAAGCCAGGGGCCGAGATCCAAGGGAACCCAAGCGATCCCGAGAGAGAGAGCCGAAACGCCAGCCCCAGCACCAGACAGTCCCCAAGACCTGACCCTCAAACCCATCCCAGACTAGAGGGCCCACTCCCTCTCCTGGCCTCCGACCACAGATGGGAAGTAGCGAACGGGGGTGTGAAAAGACCCCAAGCCTGCCTCCGCCAGCTCAAATGTGGTGTTGAAGCGTGTTTTTGTAGTGTGCGTTTAAAAAGAACGGTGGGGAAGAGGGTCTGACAAAAAGCCAGCGCCACAGCATCACCACACATCCTTCTGTGCACTCATAGGGGCATGGCGAAGACCGCTAACCCCGAGCACACAGAACCCACCAGGAAACATCCAGCAAACGGCAAACCCCACCCCAGTACGAGGCCCAGAAGCCCGACGCAAGCGCAGAGCCCAGCGACGCCCGCCCTGCCGCACCCACGCCCGGAGGTCAGAGCCGCCACGCACAGGACCACCGCCCCAACACCACAGCACGCAATACAGCGGAGGACGGAATGCAGCATAGAGCACCCAGAGCAAAAGCTGCACACAAAACTCACACTGTGCAAGTGCACCCCCACCAGCCCCCCAAAAACAAAGTCCCCCGTGAAAGCGCACCCCCACGAAAAGAAGATCCGCAGCATCCAGGTCCCAGAACATGCCCGACACCCATACCCCTGCCAGAAGCAGCCCCGCAAGGAGGCCCACCCCGAGGCCCACAAAAGGCAAGAGACCCCACAGAGCCAAAACCAAAACCCATCCGGAAGCCAAGACCGGTCCACCCCGAGACCAACCCCGGCCCGCCCGCTCACCTGAACCATGCAGACCCCTCCGAACCCCCTCCCCCAGACAGAAAAGGGACCGGCATCAGTAACTGGAACCTAAGACAAGGAACCAGAAATCGATATAACTGCTGTATGAGTTGAGGTTGGACCAACGTGCGGAAGGAGAAGCCAGGCGGTTGCAGGTAAATTCACGTTTTAATCTGTCTCACTCACAGGTTAGGCAGGAAAACCAGAATATTCACCAGACACCACACTGATCGTTGACAGGCAAACTACAACGACCACAACAGACTTGGGCAAGACTGAACCCCATGAACCAACACCCAACAAAGAACACAAGGGGCTTCAAATACAAACTGGGAGAGCAGGGAGAACCAATGAACAGGGGGATAAATCAATCAAGGAAAACACAGAGCAGGTGACATAGTTAAACAGAGGCCTGACCAGGAAATGAGCAAAAACACAAGCACACCCTTAAAAGCCCAATAAAACACTTTAAAGTTTATGATTCAACGTTTTACAAGGAGCTGAAAAAGATTCATTGGTCAAAATACTTTTTTACTTAAAATTAATGTAATTTTTTTTTCACATTAAATATAAACAAAGTTATTAGTTTTTTATTTTCAACATCAGCAATGTTGATCCCAGACTAACACAGGGAGGGGTTCATGCATGCAGTCATGGAGTATAGTGTGTGTGTGTGTGTGTGTGTGGGTGTGTGGGTGTCTATTGATTCCAGCTGGTACCATGTTTGTTGTTGTTTGTGTCACTGATCCCTGTTCAGCTGTCACAAGCTCTGGTTAGCTGACCCTAATCGCTGCAATCTGATTGGCTGTGAGCCGGAATCAAACACCAATAGATCAATGATTCTAAATAGTTAACATGGCAACCTGCAGTATTGACCAATGGCCTTTTCTGCTTTCCAGTCATCAATAACTAGACACTGACAGGTGTGCAGACAGTTTCCTCATCAATTCATCCGGAAGAAAAAATGTTTAAATTTCATGTTTGGCCACTTGGGGGCAGCAGAAGCAACCAGCGAAAGGTCATAATGTCAGCAAACAGCGGATTTTAGCGTCAGTCAAAGAATACAAAACAGGTTTTTCATGATCAAAAATGTTTTATCCTGGGTCAAAAGGGCCACAACTTGTCATATTTAATGTTATGTGTCATAAAATGTAAAAGAACATAAATCAATGCGAGCTGCGTGGTGGTACAGTTGGTAGCACTGTTGCCTTGCATGACTGTGAATGCGTATGTGTGTGTGCTTGGTTGCTGTCCTTTATGTCTCTGTGTTGCCCTGTGATGGTGATGCATGGAGACCTGGGTGTACCCTGCCTCCTGCCCTATGATCTCTACCCCCAGATAGGCACCAGCTGCCACACCTCCACCCCTAACCCTGTAAGGAAGCATAGATGATGGATGGATGGACGGCCGTGGTCCAGCTGCTTGTACTGAAATCAGAACCAAAAAAATAAACACTGAGGTTCTATTGATAGTCTGGGTTATGTGACTCCAATAAATAATCAGGGTTTGATCAGGGTCTTAATCTGCCAGGAGTCAAACGGTCCAGATAAGGTCTAAAAGGAGGTTTCTACAGCTAATTATCTCCATTAATCATGATAATACTTTAGTAATAAATATTTGAATTTCATGGGAAGGAAACGGCAGTAGGAAGGGAGAAGCGGTGGACTGGCTTGGAGCCGTTAGAGCGAAGCCAGATTCATGTTCAGGTTTCAGCAGCTCCACCGGAACCACAGAGGTGACAGAGGTGGAGGGATAGGTGGGTTTGGGTTTCTGTGGTGATGAATGCGCAGCAACATGATCCGCTCCTCCTCATCACAACAAACCCCGAGAGGAAAGCCTCCTGGGAAAACCCTCGGAGAGGTGGAGAGAGCTCAGTAAACCAGTGGAGGAGACCGACGGTGAGAAACTGGGGGAGCTGGGAAGGAGAACAGGGACCGTCTGGGTGGAAAATGGATCACATACAAAGATGCTCTAAAAGTTTAGTAGAAGAACCGGACCTGGAGTCAGAATGGAGTCATGATAAATCATAACTGAACTAAATTAAAACATTAAATACAAAACCATCAATAAAATGAATTTGCATTCAAATGAACTGATTTACAGTAATTTGAACTGAAATTAAATGAATTTAATTTAATTAACAGCAAGTCACATAAAATGAAATCAAACTGAATTGTAGGAAATGGATGAAACTGAACTCTGAAAACTGAATTAAATTTAACTGAACCAAACTAAACTGAACTGAATCAAATTGTTGTCCACTGTGGATGAATGTCCACAACCAACCTGGCTCAAGTTAGATCTGGACCACAGAAACGTTCCTCTAACGAGCCCACCATAGAAGCAATTCATCAGTGAGGCGGATCCAACTGCTGATCTGTAGGGTCTGAGACCAGTGGAAGATCAGAGAACAGCTGCTGAATCTCCACATGTAGGATGAGACAATCAGCCGGGAGGAGGAGGAGGACGAGGAAGAGGAGGAGGAGGGTGGTGGCAGGTGTGCTGCAGCTGAAGAGCCGATCAGCAAAATCCATTCAGCTGCTCGTTTTTCATAAAGAGAAGCAGAAACTAAACATCTGCTCACCTGCTTCATGGATGCTGCAGGAAGCTGACTTCAGACAGGAAGTGACAGCAGCAGGACAAAGACTGAAGGTCAGGATCAGAAGAACATCTCAGTGCATCCTCCCAGGTTTGATGGAACATTGGCAGGACATGTCCAGCTCCTAACCAGCACTGGCTGCAGCAGCTTCAGGTCAGCATCCTGCCAGGTTCATGCAGCCTGACCTGCACAGCTGGTTCTCCTTTACCAGAACCTGTCGGGTCTTCCTCCATCAGCACAGACAAGCCTTTAGGTCCTGTTTGCATGAAGCTGCTGAGGACCTCATGGAGGGACAAAAACAACACTGACCTCCACACATCTTATCTGCCGTTTCTGGGTGAGAAACCCAGGTTCAGCGAACATTTACAGTCATAGCGAAAAGTAAGTACACCCTGGTTATGTTCCACACCTTTACTGATTCTGGAACAGAGATGGAGCCATCGTGGAGAAGCTGTAGGTGGTCCAGCTGGTCCATCCTCACTGTTTCCACAGTTAATGAATCCCTTTATTTCTCCAGCTCTAACTTGATCATTTACTCTTCCTCTTCTTTCCTCTTTTCTCCATCTCTCAGTTCACTCTCCTGCTCTCTTCTTTCAATTCTTCTTTTTCTTCTTCTATTGCTTCCCATACTTTTCATTCTTCTTCTTTGGTTTCTGTTTTCTTCTGTTCTTATATAATTTACTACCTTCATCCTTATCTGCCACTTCTTCATCTCCATTGTTTTTCCTCTCCTCCTTCTTTATCTCCTTAACCAGTTTTCCTTCCCTCCATCTCTCCTCTGTTGTGTCTCACCTGTTTTATTCTATTACTTCATATTTTCATTTATTAATGTATTCTTTTGTTTTTATTTCCATATTTTATGTTCTGTTTTGTCTTTTCGTTCTTTTCTCTGCTTCTTTCTGTTCTTTCTACCTTCTGTCCTCCAGTTTTTGGCTTCACTTTATTTTTTATTTTCAGGTTATTGTTTTTTTTCCTCAAATTTTTCCATTGTTCCATTTTTTCCTTGTTTGCTGTTTTTTTTCTGGTTCCCATCTTGTTTTTTATTCTCTCGTTGGTTCAGATCAGTGGATTCAAGGTTCTGTCTGTTTCTCTGCAGCAGTGGTGAAGTTGGACCCGTCCAACGTGCTCATGACCAGAACCTGTTGCTGACTTATCGTTGGGTAAAACCTGCAGCCCCTCAATCCGTCCTTGCTCTGTTCTGGGCCCAGATATCAGATGTTGGTAGCGGATGGTTCCAGACTCATTTCACTGTGAAGTGAAGCTGAAACATGCAGGATGTTCTAAATGGGCCTGTTTAGAACAACAGCCTGAAACATTTTGTGTTGTTCTGATAATCAGGTTCCGTGCAAGCATCTGTAAAAAAGACTTTACTTCCTCCTGCAGACAGTTGGACCTGTCTTGCAGCTCCCTGGGACATCGTTCTACCTCTGTTGTCCACTTTAAACGTTCTGGTGGATTCTGGACGCTGCAGCTGCTTCCTGATATTTTCACGTCTGCAGTAAATGTTGGAGTAACAGACAAATACAACCTGATGATTTTTGAACATTTTTATTTAAGTTTGTTGTCGGTCTGACTGCAGGTTTGAAGCGGTGAAAGTTTCAGTCAGACTCCAGGTGTGTTTCAGGTGCGTCCGTGGTCCACCAGCATACAGTTCAGTTCTACAGAGTTCTGCTAATGACTGATTCAGGTGTGTCGAAGCAGATACCTCTGAAGGCAGCAGGACTCCACCCCTGATTTAGACTCATAACTTACTGCATAAGTTTGTAGGGGTGTAAAAACTTACAGACAGACTCTTTGACATTGAGGCGTCCTGAGCCTTCTAGCGCCTCCACTCGTCCAGCTCAGGTGATTTTCTTCCTTCCATCTTCTCTTCTTCATCTGTCCTCCTCTGCTGCATTTGGTTAATCTTGTCTGTTGTTTCCGTTTGCTCTTATTGGTCGGCCTTTTTCTGAATGGTTTTGGTTCTTATTTCCTCTTCTTGCTGTTTTCTATCAAATCTCTATGATTCCTCTCATTATTGCATAATTTGCTGCCTTTTTTCTTACATGTATCCATGCGCCTTAGCTCTGCTCTTCCTCTGATGATCTCGGTCTTATTTTTCCAGTTCTGGGTTTTTTCTTTCTTTAATTTTCTTTAAAATATTTTTCCTCTTTTGTTGTCGGGTTTTATTTTCTTCGCCTCATCTTCTTTTCTTCAGATGTACTTTAACTTTAATTAGTTTTTCCCTTCACAGGATGAAACACTCGACATCTCATAAAGGAAAACACACTCACACACACATGACTGGGTCACATGCCTCCACATGCACTTGGATCACAATGAGAACGTCCCAAACGGGGTAAATCAGATGAATGGGAGCGCTGTGGTCATCGTGACTCAAACGCACCGCGATGTGTTCAGGTACATTGGTTCGGTCAGGTCAGCGTAAACCTCTGCAGAAGGAGATATAAGTGCCGTTAGTGACAATGACTCTGAGCGTGTGTGTGTGTGTGTGTGTGTGTGTGTGTGTGTGTGTGTCCTGCCTGCTGTATCAGCCTCATTATTAGATCTCCATGAGAGCATTAAGCCAACCAGATGAGAGGAGCTGTGTTATTGCTGAGACTCGTTATGTTCCACTGACGGCTGGAGATGATGAACTCACTTCAGGCTGTAATAATAACCAGGAAGGACGAGGAAGAGGAAGAGGCAGACGGAGTGGAAACAAAAAGCTGCATCATTCCTACTGTGAAACAGAGATTTTAAATGCTCTTCAATAAAATTTTGACATAATTACTATCAGATAGACAGATGCTGGGGAACCAGCTGTTTGATGCTAGATGAAGAAAAGGACGTTGATGGAGTCCATCACACTTATATTGAGGAGAAACATCTGGAAGGACAGAGGCTTTCTGAGATATCAGAGTTAGTTTGAATCCAGAAGCAGCTTTGAAGCTTTTAAATAGAGGGAATAACTGATCCTGTTGTGAATCTGAGATTAATTTGATTAAATATTTCTGGGTAAAACACGGATCTTCTTGCCTTGTAGATGCCCTTAAAATTCACTATATTACTGTATTAATGAAAATAACTCAATTAAATTGTATGATATAGCTGTACTATGGACTGGTGACCTGTCCAAGGTCTACACTGCCTCTCACCCAATACGAACCAGACCTCACCCCAAATGGGTTGGTAAGTGGTGGGTTCGGTACCAGTTTCTTCCCGTCGCATGTCTTCACCCTAAGTGCCAACCAGTCTGGGTGTCTGAATGGTGTGATTGCTGCTGGGTGAATATACTGTAAAAGTACTTTGGGTGGTCAGTCTGGGAAGAAAGTTCCTATATACACTAGGTTTATACCATTTACATACCTGTGTGATTATTTTCCTGTTCAGTTGCAAAGTTTCAGGACCAATAGCTCAGACTGATGACTGCTTCATGGTAAGATATCATTTCTAAGGCAGGGAAAGCAGTTTATTTGACATGAATGAAGGTTTAAGGATCATTTATTCACTTGAACAAAATTAAAACATCTCAAAGCATCAGACGAAGCTTCTACAACAGCCTGTTCTTGTGGGTCGGTACCAAAAACCCAGCAATTAGGTAAAAAGTAATTTCACAGCTGGACCCACAGACATTAAACCCAACATGACCCCAAACATACGACCAAACCGGATCATTCTGATCCAGATGTAACTCAGCGTCCCAGCAGGACCAGCGGTCACTAAAAGCTTTGAATGAACTCTGTACCTGACTCACCGAAGGTAAGAATCCTTACAGGATGCTGCTGCAGTGCCCCCTACAGGTCAGAAAGCAGCCTGACAGCACATGAGACGAGTCAGAGGGAACTCACCACCAGGTTTCCGATAACCATGACCAGCATGAAGACGAGGATGCAGAGCGGCTGGCCCGCCACCTCCATGCAGTCCCACATGGTCTCGATCCACTCGCCACACAGCACTCTGAAGACGATGAGGAAGGAGTGGAAGAAGTCCTTCATGTGCCAGCGAGGGAGAACGCAGTCCTTCGAGATCTTACACACACATTCCTGAAGGAACAAAGCCAGGGGTGAGACACGTACATTTACTCTTCTGAGCCTCCAGAGACATCTGGGACCTCACCTGGTAGTTCTTCCCAAACAGCTGCATGCCCACCACAGCGAAGATAAAGACGATGATGGCGAGGACCAGCGTCAGGTTGCCAAGGGCGCCCATAGAGTTCCCGATGATCTTAATGAGGGTGTTGAGAGTCGGCCAGGAGCGAGCGAGCTTGAAGACACGCAGCTGAGGTCAGAGAAGAAGACAGAATATGTGGACATGGGTCAACTCTGGACAGCAGGTTGGTTCAAACAGGCTCAGCTGAAGATGTGTCTGCTGTTGATGGAAGGAACACCTTTATGGTATTTAACATTTTTTACAAATAAATCCAAAAAGTGTGGTGTGCTTTCAGCCCCTCTGAGTCAGTACCCTGTAGAACCACCATCGAGGATCTAATGGTGGTTCTGCATTGTACTGACTCAGGGTACTGGGGGGTTCGTCTCTACCAGCTTTGAACATCTACGTACAGAAATTTTTCCCCTTTCTTCTTCGTTAAACAGCTCAGCTCAGTCATGGTGGATGGAGAACATCTGTATACATCTGTTTTCAGGTCCTGCCGCAGATTCTCAATTCAGAGTTTAACCAGGCCATTCATAAATATTAATTTGCTTTGATTTAAACCATCCCATTGTAGCTTCAGTTGTATGTTTATGGTCGATGTCCTGCTGGAAGGTGAACCTCCACCCTAGTAGCTTATCCATGCTCTCCTTGACCAACCGGTCAGTTTAGGTGGATGATCATGTCTTGTATGTGTCATAGTCTGTGGTTGCCAACTGTAGGGTAGAACTTGGAGGGAGAATAGGAAGGGACAGTGACAGAGGTGGTGGACAGGGATGCTGATGATGCAGCTCACAGCAAGTCCAGTGAAAGTCACAGAAAGTCATGAAGTTTGTGGGACCATGACGAGATGTAAAAAGGTTTAAGGGTTGTGGACACATCTGAATGGAGCACCCTGCAGATCCGCCATCAGATGATGATCTTTGGTAAGTTTTCAGATCAATGTGAAGAGCAACAGAAAGAAAATGAGGAGGAAGAGAACAACGGCTATAAAGACCTTGTGCTTGTCATATGAACCCCACATTCTTTATAAAGACATGATCCTAGAAGCAGAACTCAAAGGAAAACCTGTTTACTCTAGTTACTTTTTAAGGCCTGTTGAAAAGAAGCAGAACATCTCCAGTCCTTCTGATTCTATGGAGAGAGGTTTTTATTTCTCTGCAGCTTGTATCTGGTCATATAAATCAGACACATGTGACTGAAAAGACGAGGACAAACAGAGGCTGGAAACAATCTACAGATCTAATCGCTGAGGAGGAAGAGCGGAGCTATGAAGGAGCGAATCAAACAGAGTGTGGTGTCCTGCAGGGGAGCCGGAGATCTTCAGATTGACGCTTCCTGAAATCTCTGAGGACAGATGAAGATCTGAGTTCATGTCCACGCCTACGTTCCACTTTGCTTTTCCTTGTTAATCGGTGCAGAAAACTGGGCCACAGCTGGACTTTTTGGGTAAACGACATCACTCAGCATCGGCCAATCAGCACACAGCCCGATCTGTCAGCAACGTCCTGTCAAACCCAAACATCTCACTGGTAGTTCAGGTTGAAACCATCTGGAAATTGGATGGGGATCCTTTTTCTGTGGTGTGTTTCTGCTCTCACCACAGGTACCACTAATTCAGGCAACTTTAGATCAATAACTTTGGACCTGTGTGTTTTACCACCAACAAGAACCACAGAACTCCCTGCAAACAAGAAGGTTTAGGCAGGACATCTGAAAACATACCAGCCTGAAGGAACGCAGAACGCTGAGGCCCTCCACGTCAGACAGGCCGAGCTCCATGAGGCTGAGGCAGACGATGATGCTGTCGAAGATGTTCCAGCCTGTCTGGAAGTAGTAGTACGGATCCAAAGCAATGATCTTCAGCACCATCTCTGCTGTGAAGATCCCTGAGAACACCTGGGGAACAACAAACACAAGTTTAGACGGACAACCAAAGAGAAGGTTCAGTCTTCAACACAGCTTCAACTTCTAAAGTTTCTCCAACATTTTATGGAATTGGATCTATATTTCTGTCAGTTCTGACCCAGACTCCTATCTGGAACATCTCCAGGATGACCTACCTACAGCTACTCCTCCAAGCTCCACCTGATTGAACATCCCTAGAACCTGTCAGCTTGGAGAAGTCCAAAACAAAATGGGTCACATGTCCATATTTACCTGAATGGTTCAGATCATGCACACAATTGGCCCGTCTTCAGCAGCATTTCTGTCTGATTATTTCCTGAGACCCAATGTAAAAAACCAACTACAAGAACATTTTACAGGATCTTCAGACACCTTCTACCTGCTGGGTTCTGAACGGACTTTGTTTCACACCAACACCAAGCCACAGAGGCTGCTGGCAATACGTGTCAAGTTCTCAGTCTAATCATCCGGGTCGAGTTCCATAAAACTCCTGAACCGAACCAAACCAACTCATAAAAAACTGAAACCTGATCACATCTTCTGAGCTTGCGTGGTTCTGGGACATAAAAGCTGGAGATGGTCCCAGGATGACTGAGATCCAATGAGTTCTGATGATGTTTGACTGAATGAATAAAAATGTTTAACCCTCCTTGGTTCCTGAAAATAGAAATCTGTGTCCCTCTGACATCTTGTTTTGCCTCTAGACCCACACTGAAAATTCGTCTTTCAAAAACACGACCACTGCCGTTCCATATTGGGTTTTTCATTTCCTGGTATTTAAACTCGTCATAATTAATGTTTTATTGTCTTCTAAGCATTGACGATCATTTTTCATTTACTGTAAATCTGCCAACTTGCTTGTTTGGGATGCAAAATCAAATTTTTCAGCTTTTGTCTGATAAGAAAGGGAGACTAACTGTTCAGATTGGCCTAACAGGGATAATATTAAGAAAATCTATGAATATTTGTAACGTTTGGTGAGGACTGCCTTATGGTCCTTTGGGGACCTTTGAAAGCACCTTTTGTGGCTCTCGTGGCTCCCACCGCCGCACTCACAGTTTTGTTTCTTTCTTCACTGCCTTTAGAGTTTAAATGTCTAGAAGGTCTGAAGCAGAGACCCACTTTCTGTCACTGTGACTTCTTCAGCAGCAGAACACCCTGGTCAGTTCCCAAAAGAAATAGAGAAATTCAAGTCAAACACTATGATAAATGAAAGCTATAGTCAGGGACATACAGAGAAATTACCCTGAGCCTCGCTGTCCTTCTTGTATCCATCATGATCTTTAAACTGCAGCTGAGAATAAAACCCAAAAGCTCCCAAAGGTTGAGACACACACAGGTAAACACACACAGTGAGGAAGAGGAGCTAAATGAAGGGCAGAGTGTGCCAAAGGGTGGGACGTTTCAGCCTGACTTAGGTTCACCCACATGTGCACACGCAGACGTGTCACCTCCAATAACTGCAGCTCAGCTACACAGGTTCTTTAAAAGCCAACAGGAATCCAGCAGCAGCTGCAGCAGCAGCACACTGACCGCTGCAGAAACATTACAGCACGCTTCACTGGGCTGCAGATCTGTGTCATACATGCTGCTGCTAGCATGCACATAGCTTCGTCTTCATGAACACAGAACCAAGGCGACAGCACAGGGAGGACAGTGCAGTCGCTGTGTGGTGAAGCCTCTTGCTTTTCGTCCTCTAGTCTACATTTCCCTTTGAGCTCTTTCAGTTTGTTTCTGTGTGATTTTCTATGACTGCTGAGCTTCCTAATCCCAAACATCTCCATCAATTTACCTCAAGTATAAAACATCACGCTTTTTAAAAGCTAAATCCTTACCGATTAATTTAGTCATTTGGATCCCCATTAGCTGTCATAAGCTTGACAGCTACTCTTCATGGGGTCCTTTCTACAGACCGTTTACATAATACAATATCAATACATCTGCATGTTAAAACCAAAAATAAATAAATAAATAAAATTCAAATGAATTAAACCAGAAAACAAACATTTTCCAAACATCACCAATTACTCAGAAAACAAAAACTTTCTCAGGAGTTTCTTAAAAGAGACTTTTCCAGATGCTTCAATAACTGCCGGGGGTAATTTATTCCATATAGTTACAGCTGGTCGATGCTGCGGCCCGTAGCTGCGGCCGTAAGGTCTGCGGTGCCTGTTGCGGCGGCAATCCCCGAACTCGGTGGTGGACACCGGCAGTAAGGGATGCTGTCAAGCTGAAGAAGGAGTCCTATCGGCTGTGGTTGGCTTGTGGGACTCCTGAGGCGGCTGACGGGTACCGTGAGGCCAAGCGTGCCGCGGCCCGGGCTGTGGCAGAGGCAAAAACTCGGGCCTGGGAGGAGTTCAGTGAGGCCATGGAGAAGGAATACCGGTCGGCCTCGAAGCGATTCTGCCAAACTGTCCGGCGCCTCGGGAGGGGGAAGCAGTGCTTCGCCCAACACTGTTTACAGTGGGGGTGGGACCTCGACAGGACCTCGACAGGACCTTATCGGGCGGTGGAAGGAGTACTTCGAGGATCTCCTCAATCCTGCCATCACGCATTCCCTGGTGGAAGCAGAGGCTGGGGACTCAGGGTTGGACTCTTTGATCACCCAGGCTGAAGTCACCAAGGTGGTTAAAAAGCTCCGCGGTGGCAGGGCTTCAGGGGTGGGTGAGATCCACCCTGAGTACCTAAAGTCTCTGGATGTTGTGGGGCTGTCATGGTTGACACGCCTCTTCAACATTGCGTGGCGGTCGGGGACAGTGCCTCTGGACTGGCAGACTGGGGTGGTGGTCCCCCTTCATAAGGGTTAACGGAGGGTGTGTTCCAACTACAGGGGGATCACACTCCTCAGCCTCCCAGGTAAGGCCTACGCCAGGGTATCGGAGAGGAGAGTCCGGCCTATAGTCGAAGCTCGGCTTCAGGAGAAGCAGTGTGGTTTTCGTCCCGGCCGTGGAACACTGGACCAGCTCTATACCCTCTACAGCCGAGTGTGAAGCAGCTGGGATGAAGATCAGCTCCTCGAAATCCGAGGCCATGGTTCTCGACCAGAAAAGGGTGGCTTGTCCTCTTCAGGTTGGAGGGGAGTTCCTGCCTCAAGTGGAGGAGTTCAAATATGTCAGGGTCTTGTGCACGAGGGAAGAATGGAGCAGGAGATCGACAGACGGATCGGTGCAGCTGCCGCAGTAATGGGGACGCTGTGTCGGTCCGTTGTGGTGAAGAGAGAGCGGAGCCGAAAAGCGAAGATCTCGATTTACCGGTCGGTCTACGTTCCTACCCTCACCTATGGCCATGAACTTTGGGTCATGATCGAAAGAACGAGATCCCGGATACAAGCGGCTGAAATGAGCCTCCTCCTTTAGAGATAGGGTGAGGAGCTCGGCCATCTAGAAGGGGCTCAGAGTAGAGCCGCTGCTCCTCCACATCAAGAGAAGCCAGTTAAGGTGGCTCAGGATGTCCCACCGGGAGGAGGCCCAGGGGACGACCCAGGAAACGCTGGAGGGACTATGTCCTGGGAACGCCTTAGGCTCCCCCGGAGGAGCTGAAGGAGGTGTCTGGGGAGAGGGACTTCTGGGTGTCTCTGCTGAGTCTGCTGCCCCCGCGACCCGGTCCCGTATAAAGCGGAAGACGACGGGTACGAGTACGAGTAGTTACAGCTCTAAAGAAATTGATCTACAAACGGCTTCAGTCCTGGGTTTTGGACGGACCAAATGACCATGAAAGGCTTGTCTGGTGGAATAAATGTGTTGATCCCTCACATAATGTCAGCACCCTTGTAAATAAGCAGGTTGTCTACTATGGCATTTATTTCTAAAGAAGCACAATAAATAATACTTAGGTCTTTCTTCTACCCTGAGCCACGACAGACGTTCATGAAGAGCAGCTGAGCTCTGTCTCCAGTCAAATGGACAACAACCCAGTGCCAATGTAGCAGCTGTATTCTGTGTAGTCTGAAGTTTAAACAGGTGTTTCTTGGATGCCCCAGACCACACCACAGAACAGTAATCCAGGTGGGATAATAGCAATGACTGAGCCACCAGGACAACTACATCTCTTTATACAAGACATATTTCTACTCACTTTCTTTACCATTGAACTGATGTGTTTCTCCTACAGCTGTTCATCAACTATTACTTTGAGGAGTTTTACCTCCTGCACTTGCTCAATTTCCATCCCCTTAAACATAATATGTAGTACGCACATCACTGGCCTGATGTCTAGATTTAAATAGCATACTCTTTGTTTTCGATACATTCAAAATCAATTCGTTCTCATTTATCCAGCCTTTTAGCAGCTGTAGATCAGATTGAGGTGTAAGTCTTAGCTCTGCCATATTACTTGCAGCATAATAGACAATAGCGTCATCTACATAAAGAGTTGTACTACACCTTTTAAAGACATGTGGCTGTCATTTATAAAAAGTGAGAAAAGTAACGGCCCTAAGCAGCTGCCCTGTGGCACACCACACTGTAAATATTTAGGAGAAGAAGAACTCCCATTGAAAAATACAGACTGATACCTACAGGTTAAGTAACTTATTTTCCAGACCTGTTACTAGAGAAACTATATGCAGATAGTTTCTCTAGTAACAGGTCACGATCTACTAAGTCAAAAGCAGACCTAAAATCTAGAGAAACTGCACCCACTATCGTTCTGTTGTCAACATTGGTCACCCACCGATCAATCATCTCTGGCAATGCTGTAGCTACTAGATGAGTGATTTTTTATTATTTCCATGCTGTGATTCAAAATTTAATTCATTTACGTTTAAATATTTAAAAATATGTACAAAAACATATTTTTCTATTAGTTTTCTAAGGATGGGAAGGATTCTAATTGGCCTACTATTTACTGCTGAGAAGCCATCACTTTTATTCTACAGGAGAGGCATTATTTTGGCAGATTTCCATGTCTGTGGAAAGATTCCTTGTGCCATACCTAGATTGAATATGTGACACACTGGATGATGGTTTGTAATCATTCAGATTATAAATTATTTTTTCCACTTCTCCTGGACTCAACAGATGAAACATGACATTACAATCTTTACCCCTCATTATTGAGTCCTTGATTATTTTAGATGAGGTGACATAACTCCTGTAATTTTATCAATAAAATTGATAAGTTTAGACAAGTTTAGACAAGACAAGTATTTATTGATAAGTTTAGACAAGATAAGTATTGATATTTTAGTAAAAAAAGTTACTAAAATAAGTTCCTATCTGTTTGCCTTTTGTTAGAAAAAGGTCATCCTCTTCCATGAATGATGGTGTGTTTGATTTTCTCCTGCCCTTTAACTCATTCAAAGTATTCCAGAGCTGTCTTCCATCATTCTTTTTCTCATGCAGTAAGTGTCTATAATATTCTCTTTTCTTTTTCCTGTTCAGTGTAGTCACTGTGTTCCTCTCTTTGCAGTAATCAGTCCATTTCTCTGGGTGTGCAGTTTCCCCTAAAACACATGCTTCCTTTTTCAATGAGTCTCTGTGTGCCATGCCCTGTCTAAGCTTGGCATCAATCCATGGACCCTCATTAGCTTTCACTGTAAACGTCCTTAACATTGCATGTTTATCCACTACAGAAAGAAACAACTCATTGAAAGGTTTGACAGCTTTATCTATGTCTTTGATCCCCAACACTTGGTTCCAGTCTATTTCCTCTATGTTACCAACAAAATCATTTTTACAAAATATCCTATAACTTCTCATCTGAAGTATTCTTGGACCGATTTTTGGTGCCTTAGCTTTCCTTACCACAGCTACTCCATTATGATCTGTCTATCTGACAGGGGCAGAATCTGCTTTTGAGCAAACAACACTGTTATTGGCATAAATATGTTCGATGCATGTTGAAGATATGTGCCCTGAGTTATCACAGAATATTCTAGTGGGGTGTTTAACAAGTTGTGTAAAGTCACAAAAGAGTGCAGTATCTCTTAGCCTTTTGTTAGGGTCATCCATTTTGAGGGACAGACCGGCTGGGCGGCGCAGTTCAACACGCGCAGCTCAACACGCGCAGCTCAACACGCGCAGCTCAACACGCGCAGCTCAACACGCGCAGCTCAACAACACGCGCAGCTCAACACGCGCAGCTCAACAGATGGCGCAGCTCTGACGTCACTCGAGATTATAAAACCTGCAGAAAATAAACTTTCGTATCGGGACAACGCAACGGAGTCGCATGTCTGGAGAGACAAAAGCTCGCAGGCGAACTTTTCCTCCACACGGCCATTCCTGGAAGAGCTTGAAAGCTGGAAATCTGTCCGATACGAGAAGATCAGAAGATTCATAACCGATCGAAGACCCTGCCGACACCCGGCTGAGGAAATGAGTTTCCCCTTGTGATCCAGGGGTTACTCGTATTTTTCCCGTTTTGGACGGATGAAAACCTTGTGTTTCTTCAGACCTGACCCATCCTCTACCGGTGGAGAGAAGAAATCAAAGTCAAAGTAATTTTGTTCTTTTTATATTAAATCAGATGTCTGGGCAGGGTGAGGCATAGTTAAGGTGGATTAGGATCACCAGTGGTTAATCCAAGGTATCAACTTGTTGCATGCAATAATGATTGAAGTGTTTTATGCTGAGTTTTTTTTTTTTTGCTGTGCGGCTGAATCGTAGAGTGTGGATCAGCAAGGTGCGCGTCATGTTTTTGTCCGACTGATCCCAGATCAGCCAGGAGTTAGAAGTTGGACTTTTGAAGTTTTTCATTCAAAGCAGCTGTGGTCTGGGCCTCGTCTGACCACTACTTTGTCCCAGTTTTATAACTGGAGTTTTTTCCACTGAGTTCCCGCCTCAGAGTTTTATGACCCTTTGTTTGATTGCCGCAGTCGAGACATCAGCACACCAGGAGGACTTCCCTTTCCAAGTTAACCCAAATTGCACAATTTGTCCATAAAACTGCTGGTTTGATTTTCATAGACACTCAATGCGTATATATTTTCTTTTATTATTATTTGTGTAGAACAGTACTTGTTAGTTAGGTGAAGGTTTTTGGACCAGAATAGTAGTTATATCAGGGCTATATGGTTTCATTACATTTTCACATATATATACTGTATATAAGCGTATAGAAGCGTTCGTGTTTATTTCGAGTAAGAGTGATTTATCTGTCAAAATAAGGTCGAAGTTCCCCCACCTTCGGTGAGGCGGTTGAATAAACAGTGACATTTAGTGGTTTTGGTTAATAATGATCAATTATTAATGATAAATAACTAATTGTAATTATTAAGAGCTTTGAGCCCATAATCACAACACCAGAGGACATCTCTGATTTCTATTTGTAAGTAATGGTTTGTGGTTAAGAAATTATTTTTCTGAATTATGATTTTTTATTATAATTTTTGATAAATATTAGTTAATCAAGAATTATAATCCTTACACTTCTTTTCAGTGGGCATGTTTTAGACTGCCAGTCAATATTTAAATCGTCTAATAAAGACATTTCATTGTCCAACTCTGATATCTTTGTAAGCAAAGAGCACAATGCATCTACATATAGTGCATTTGAAACTAGTGGCCTATAAATGCAGCCTACAATAATTGGTCCAACATGAGGACTATGAACTTCCAAACCCAAGAATTTTATATTAGAATCCATTAGGTCAGCTCTAACCTTAGCTGGTATGTGGCTTTGTATGTAAACAGATTTCTATCACATCTAAAAATATTATAATCTGCAATTGCTACAAACATATCGGTAATTGATTGGTCCAAATGTGTTTCTGACACAGCCAAAATATTTATTTTTTGTCAGTCAGTCATTTTCTACCGCTTCTTCCATAGTGGGTCGCGGGGAAGCTGGTGCCTATCTCCAGCAGTCTATGGGCAAGAGGCAGGGTACTTTTTTTTTTCATTACAACTAAAATTACCAATTTCATGAACTTCGAATATTTATATGAGCAATTCTAATCCCCTTTTTTGGTAGCTTTTAGCTGCATGTTTAAAACATACAAACTCTGACCATATATGGATCACATTCCTCTTAATCTCTGCTTCCCAATCAAGCGGTCGTAGCTGATCACAGCATAGTCTCCCCTTGCTCTTGCCTCCTTCAGTGCAGGTAAAAGCTCTGCTCTTCTTTTCACTCTTTCAGACAAGTCCTCGCTGATGTAGATGGAGGAGCTCTTGAGCTGAGATCTAGCACGACTCATTCAGTTGTTTGTCCTTAAAGCACAGCAGTTTTACAACTGTAGATCTTGGTCTATCATTTACACTTTTAAACGTCCCATTTCTGTGGGAACGTTCAATCTCCACTGGAGCATCTACTTCTAGCTTTTTATAAATCAACTCTCTTCCTTTAACTTCAGTCTCCTCCCAAGTTTTCTCTGCCTTATCCGGACCAAGTCCATTGACCACAATGTTATTTCTTTTAGACTGATTTTACAAGTAGTCTAGTTGCTCATCACATCCCTTCATAGACACAAGAGGTCTGAGTTGATAGAATTTTGTTAATATTACTTAAATCCACTTAAAACCAAACAGGCAGGTAACTTCAAGCAGATCTAGCAGCAGCAGCTTTTAGCAGCAGCCTGCCGGAGCGTCCTCCGTCTCCCGCCAGCTCACTCCCTGGCCGACAGCCGAGCTCTGGTGGACCGAACGGAGGAAGGAAGTGGTGGCGGACTTCGTTCTTGTTGGAACAAGTGTATCAGACTTGAGACTTCAGTGTGAATTATACTGTGTGTGTATTATAGTGTCATTTTTACAGTGTTTATAATAGCGTGTTCATTACATTGTGTTTATTATAGTGTTTATTATAGTGTGTATGTTTTAGCAGGTCAGTGCATGTGTCAGTGTGTAGGTGTGTGTTTGTGTACTGAGGTCTTCTCAGGGCTCATTAACTCTGCAGAGCATTGATTAGCTGCTCCACATGATTACTGACACCAGGAGAACCTCTCTGCTGCTCTCTGGGTTCTGGTGGAGATGCTGCTGCTGATGCAGGTCAGGGATAAAAATGTTGGACTTTGGATTTTGCTGGTTCCTTGGAGGAGTTTCGTTCACAGACATCTCTGTGCTTCAGGATGACAGGTCCAAACAAACAACATCTGTTGGTTTTAGCATGAGAAAGTTCCTTGAAAGTTCTCATCCTATGAACATGGACATATTTAACTGGGCTCCATCTGAACATGTTCAACTGTCTCCACAGAGAGGTTCTACCAGAGTAGCAGAGTTATTTATTGTTTAATAAAACTGTTTATCCTACGTTTGAGTCGTTTCTCCAGCAGAAGAAAGAGAGAACTTCAGGTTACTGCTGCTACTGGCTGATCTGAAGCTGCTTCTCCATCCAGCAGAGTGATGTGTCCCTCACTGCTTCTGTGGAGCAAAGAAAGGTGTCCAGGAGAATTGATCTAACTTCAGACCACCTAAACTGATTCCTCTCTCTTGCCAGACTCGAGGTCTATCTGGGTGGTTCTGCTTCAAGCCCAGGTCATCTAACAGAGGCCTGGGAGGTCGGGGGTTTTGGTAGAAATGTAGCTGTTCCTAGGACCCTAGAGATCTCAGAGGGTTTTCCTGGAATCTGCTGTAACCACTTGGTGGTTCCAGGTCCAAGATCTCCTATCTCCTATGACCAGTGGCACCTCCGAGGCCTCCATTCTCCAAAACTTCTCCATTTCCTCTTTGAGCCCTTGGTATTTCTGGAGCTTCATGGATTCTTCCTTCTTGATGCTTCTGTCCTTTACAATCATCATGTCCACCAGCACAGAGATTGGTTCTCCATTACGTGCTTATTTGTCTGGATTTGGAGGTCCCACAGGACCTGAGCCTTAGTGTTCTCCACCACTCTCAGGTAATCTGGGAGCAAAGAAGGCCTCCAGCAGATTTTACAATGTGGCAGCAGATGAAACGGCTTTGATTCAACTATGGTTTGTTGGGTTTCTTGTCCTCCTGTTTAATCATTCAGACTCAACCATGTGAACGTACCTCAGGAAAGAAAAATGTTTGATTTTTTCATTATTTGTTGTTATTTTCTTATCCCTTATTATATGTTCATTTTATCACCAGTTCAAACCCATTTTGTTTCTGTTTTGCTATATTTCATCCTGTCTCAGTGTTCCTGCTGTTGGGACGTCAGTCAGTTGGATGTTAATGAAGTTAAACGCAGCTCAGCTGTCAAACATCAGCAGCTGCTGTTTTACTCCAACCAAAAACATCACCGAGCAGAAAACCGGCTGTTTTATGCAACTCAGGCTTTTTGTCCTACTTTATTTCTGTCCTAATAAAAAAGTTATGCTCATTTCAGCTGTAATAAAACCTGTTTAAGCCGGAGTTACAGCCCAGAGACAGTGATCCTGGTTTATGGACCGGGCCAGAAGATGGTTCTGGTCCTCAGATCTGGTTCTGCTGGACATGTTGATGGGTTTTAACTTCTGATGTGGAGGAGAGAAACATGACTCTGACCAGCAGCTACATTCACATGTGTGTGTGCGTGTGTGCATGATGTGTGTGCATGTGTGTGTGTGTGTGTGTGCATGTGTGTGTGTGTGTGTGTGTGTGTGTGTGTGTGTGGGTGTCGGTGCGCCAGAGGCTCTTGAACGGGGATGTTGACATCAGCACTCACTAATAACAGTAACATCAGCAGAGAGAGGATGACTATGTGAGGAAGAAACGTGATTATTTTTGTCACAACCAGGCAGATGTAATGAGTAAGCACCAGTACACACCGACACACAAACACACACTTATTACTACACACTGTGAGTGGCGGCTGCAGGCTGGTGCAGAAACGATCATTAAGGAGATGTTTTAAGGCTTCGTCCTTCTTATTTTAACTCATTTATAGCATTTCTGATTATATTCAAAGGGACATTAAACTAACATTTATTGTTTTTATCATTAAAATTCCAAGTCTGAGCGTTCCCAGCTCTGCCCCAGTGCCCCTGAGCAAGGCCAGATTTACAGCAAAGGACTGGTGCGTAGCTCAGTTTTATCTACATCCCAAAAGCCCAGTTAGACTGAAAGCGGTTCTAGTAAATTTTCCAGGTCCACAGGTTCTGTTTTACTACCCTCCAGAGAAGCCATGAAAAACATCACATCGCTGTAAAGTAGGGCTTGACAATTTTCACAATATTATGGTTAAATATTGCCAAAATATTTGTGATGAAGCCACGTGTTTCTGTCTTTATCAGGCCTTCATCAGCAGTGAAGGTTTGTCCTAGTGGCCGAACATGTGAACTGCAGGCAGTGTTTTGTTCCGACACCAAGCAGTGCTTTGGTGTAAATATCCATCAGTTGCTGAACATCATTTGGACCTCCAGCCCTTTCAGTCTGAAGTTATTTAGTGGATCACAGAACCGTCAAGGTCTAACGGGACCAGGTCTCATGTGGGGGTGAAAACATAGACCGGAGCATCACCGCTTTTCCTGCAGATGGAGCTCTGATCCATCGGTCCATCTCCCACTCCATCCTGCCATCACTCTGGAACAAAATGATACTTGAACTAATCCAACTGAGGCAGAGATGGACCTCCAGCCCAGAGGTACTAGTCCATTTGGGTCCAGTTGAGAACATTGAGCTTAGACTTAAAGGAAGCTTAGCAGGATCAACACTTTTCTCCAAACTTTTTCTTCTTTCTCCTCTCACCCAAACAAGACAAAGCACCCTGAAAATGTGTGGAAACAGCTGCTCTATCATTTAAAAAGTGTCCTTTGGACCTACTGGAAATGAAATAAGTGAAAACAGAATCAGCTCGGCCATCCAGACATAAATCAGTATGTCAGGCTGCAGCCGTTACAAAGCCTTCCCTCCAACAGAGACATTAAAGGTTAGCTTCACTCAGCACAGGTCGCCTGCTCCTCTCTGGATAAAAGCCTCCTCTGAATGTTGGAGGTGTTTGCACGGATGGAAATATTGAAGAGCGCAGCTGAAAAGCAAACAGCAGCAAACAGCGAGAGCATTAGCTGACATTGATTGTGTCAGCAGGGAGGTGTCCTAACATGATCCAGCTTACATAACCCTCAGAGACGCACACAGCCGAGGCTCTCCTCCGACAGAAAGGCCAACTAAATGCTATGTAAACATCTGCCAGGATTAGAGGTTTGATCCTGTAAGGAACTTCAGACTGCGGCGGGTTCCCGGAGACACAACTCAACCTTTCTCCGACATCTCGCCGGCTCCAGATTCAGCCGCAGAACAACTTCAAAATGTTTACACAGCAGAAATCCGCGGCTGCATCAAACTGGAGGCAAGGCTAGAGCAACGTTAGAAGAACATTATATAATCTGCTGATTACAGCCAGGGCCCCTCAGGGTGGCTGGTGATACGGTCCAGACGCTGACACACAAAAACCCAGAGCGACCTTAGTGACACAAATAATGAACTTGATTTTGTTTCAAAACACCTGAAAGTCTGAGAGCTCAGAGGCAGAGGATGTTGGAGATCATCCCTGGGCTGATTCCCATCTCCTGGTCTTATCATGCATCTAATCCTTCACCCAACATGCCAACATGCCACCTCATTCCAAACAGAGATCAGATGTTCCAACATGAGAAGGTCCTGAAAGAAGCTGAAGAGAGATTCTACAGATGCAGTCAAAGTTAATGCTGCTGGTCCTCTTTATGAAGGTAATGGCTGCAGGAAAACAGCTTCTAACCTAAACTTTTCCAGATCTGCAGTCAGATAATTCAAAAGTTCGTAACAACTAGAACTGAGACAACAAAGCTGGACCAGGATCCGGGTATCATCTTCTATAGTGATGGAGGTTAAAAACATGCAGCAAACAGCAGCATCCTGGGGGTCACCAGGTCTCCATAGCAACCATCAGACTATCTGGCTATTAGGGAGGCATCCTGCCATCACAAACATAAACATGTGGAACCCCACTGGGACTTTAACTGGCCCTGTGTGTCAGTCAGACTCAGACTGAACACTCTAACTGGATGGACCATGGTAAAGGTAAATGGTGTCTTGCTCAAGGACACAACGACTGAAACAGGCGGATTTGGGGTTTAAACCGGCAACCTGCCTGTTACAGGATGAACCTGTACCACCTGAGCCAGCGTCGCCCAACCGTCTGGACCATCTGAAGAGATGCAGCAGGGAATGATCAAGGTCCCTCTCTCTGTGTGCTCCTACCAGGTGAAATGGTTCAGAACAGGTACCACCACAGTAAATACCGGGTTTTCCTACTGACAGCAGAACAGCAGGACCTGGTTAAAATGTCCAAGGTTTACGTTGGAATAACAGTGAAGGTCACTGGAAGTCAGATTTCCACATGGGAAAGTTGGAAGTTTCCCAGCAACCCCAAAATTGGAATCTAATATGGCCGACTTGTATATAAAGATCACAGTTTAAACGGCTTATATTTCATTTTGAATATTTTTAAAAATATAGCATCTTTAGATCAGATGACGCACAAAGTTTACTGAAGAACATGTATAGGAGCAAACCAGTTAGTCCCACTGGTGTTCTGAACTTGGACCTGGAAGTTTGGTGGGTTTCATGTAATTCCCAGGTCCAACTCCAGAAAGCTTTTGTTCACGACTCCTTCAGGTAACAAGCTGTAGGTTTGAAGTGGAACATCTTACAGAAGCATCTTTCTGAAACTATCTCTAACAGTGTCCCGTGTTGGGTCCCAGCTCCAGAGATTGAGCCCCACAGCTGCAGGCCGGTTCATTCTTACAGCTTCTACTTTTAAACCTCATTAGCAGTTGGTTTCCACGCAGCTGAGGACAGCTGATAAGGCTGGGTGCGTTTGCTCAGGTGTGCCGAGCCCATGGCTGAAGGCTGTTCACACCTCAGGTGAACCAATTAGCATACAGCATCAACCTATCAGCTCATCGGCACACCTGCTGGGTCAAACAACACAGTTAGTCATGCTGGTTTGAAGCTATCTGACCTGCTTCTGTCAGCTCCGATACTCTGGCTCACCTCCAGACAAAACATTCCTGGTCTTTCTCTGGAAAAAGCAACAAATCAGGATTTATTTTCTCTGTGTACGTCCTGAGGTTTCAGAAAGGTTTCAGCTTTTTTCACATGTCCACAGGTGGTTTCTTCTTCTTCTGTCACCTCTGTCCATGATCACAGCCTCCTCGGCCACATTAAAGTTAGTTTGTTGAAAAGTTTCTTCAGCAAATTCTCCCCTTTTCTCAGTCTAAAACCAGGCTGACCTCATTGAGCGAGATGAACCAGAACCCACTTCCTCAGCGTGACTCGTCTGCTTCTCATGGAGCCGATGGTCCATGACTCATAAACTACCCAGAGATTCACATCCAGACAGCACTGCTGAGATACAACAGAAGATGCCTGATGCATGCATCCATCCATCCATCCATCCATCATCCATCCATCCATCCATCCATCCACCCATCCATCCATCCATCCATCCATCCATCCACCCATCCATCCATCATCCATCCATCCATCCACCCATCCATCCACCCATCCATCCATCCATCCATCCATCCACCCATCCATCCATCCATCCATCCATCCATCCATCCATCCATCCATCCATCCATCCACCCATCCATCCATCCATCCATCCACCCATCCATCCATCCATCCATCCATCCATCCATCCATCCACCCATCCATCCACCCATCCATCCATCCATCCTACCAGGTTTCCGATGGTCAGCATTCCATTGAACTCCTCCGTCATGGGATAATGCTCCATCGCCATGAACAATGTGTTGAGGACGATGCAGACAGTGATGGCCAGGTCCAGAAAGGGGTCCATCACCATGATCTTTACCAGCTGTTTCAGCCTCAGCCAGGAGGGGGAGCACTCCCACACCAGGTAGCGGTGGGCGAAGACGTACCAGCAGGGGTGGCATTTCTTATGGGACTCCTCGAGTTCTGCTCGAACATTAAAAAAAGACGATCCAGATGATACGAGTGAAGAAAGATGAAGTTAATGAAGAAGAACAAAAATACGTAGAAAAAATGACATTTACAACTTTCAGGCATTACATTATGACCAGCAGAGGGCTGTGATGACCTGCATATTCTATCAGTACCAGCATTAACTTTTTCAGCAATTAATAGTTTCTTACTTTATAATCAGTTTAAACATTTCAGGATCAGGAGACATGATTCTTTTAGAAGAGCTCATAATTTATGGGGTGGAACTTTCTTTTGACTTGAGACGCGTGTTTTTGTGAGCAGCTTGAAATAATTTCAGCAAAGTGAGGAAGCAGGGAGTGAAGGGAGCAGAGATGAATCAGAAAGGACAGCAGTGGGTTTTTGTGTTTTCCTGTATAATGATCTGTTCTCTAAGAGCAGCGACCGCCGAGGGGGAGACGGTGACTCAGCACACCCAACAAACACACACACACAGGAAGCTGATTGCATGTTAAATGAGGGTGACCACGATGCAACACTCTCCTTCTCCTTTCTTTCATTCAGTTCCTGTGTGTCTCTCTCCTTTCTGACAAACAAAGCCAGTGTTCCCCTGAGGACGGCTGGAGCGACAACACAAACCCAGACTCTCTTACACAACCCAGTTTTAGCACAACCTGTTAGGGTCCAAGGATTGCTGGGCCGTACTTTATGGGTTTTGACATGTTTTTTGGTTCTGCTTGCAGTTTTCCATAATGTTGCATTAATAGAACCATTTCAGGTTTGTTTTGGAGTCATCTTTATTTGTGTTCAGTTCCTTTATTTCATGTTAGCCAGTTTTGTTGCTTCTCTTTCTGATCTTTCAGGACAGCTGGTTCTTGTTAATTATTGCACCGGTTCTGTGTCAGTCCATCACTTTGTAATCGATGGTTTAATTGGTTCTCTAAAAGTTTCTTTGGAGACGTCATAAAAAAACAACTCCACGTGCTGACATCTTTGCAGAGGAGTTTCTTTACAGCTCCCTGAAGGTCCCACCACAACCTTTCACTGGGGTTATGTCTTGGACTTTGACTAGGCCATTATAGCATCTGTTGTAGATCAGCTGCTTTGGTTGGGATCCATTGTTTTGTTGAGGACCCAGTTTGGTCCAAGCTTCATTGTTCCAGAAGTCTCGTGGTTCACGTCAGAGGCAGCAAATGCAAGTTGGGTTACTTTAACTGTCCTGTCATGACCTTTAACCTTTAACCTGCTAACTAATGCTTGTAGAGCCTGAGATGGAGCTCTTGGCTTTTGGTCATTTCTCTGAGCTTCACACTCTGGCCTTGGGCTGAATCTTCTGGGACATCCACTCCTGGGACTATCGGCAGCTGTCTGAGATGAGAATAATTTTTCTCTCTGTAGAACGATGGACTTCAGATTATTTGGAGATGACCCTATAACCCATCCCAGGTTGGTGGGCAGCAAACAATAGCTTCTACAAGGTCATTGCTGATGTCTTTCCATGCTGGCAAACAGCTAAAACTGCTGCTGTCGAGTTCGTATATTAAAGGTATTTTCTTATGACTGTCCTTGGAACATAAAGACAAACCTCAAACTCAGCTCAACAGCTGTGGTCATTCTGTAGTGATGACTCTGAGGCTGAGGTTGGTACAGTAGATAAAAAGTCAAACTAAAGGTTTACTACAGTGTTGCTCCTCACCCTCCATGACGTCTGTCAGGTAGCTGGCAGCACTCAGTGCCCTCCCCCTCCGCTCTGATCCCTGTGTGGATGAAGGTCGAGGTAACAGCATCGTACTGAGCTCTGTGGTGGACGTTGGGACCTAAGAAACACAGAGAGGAGGACATTAGTGGACGGACAACAGAAGTGTTTGGATGGTCTCTAACACCAGGAAGTGTCCTGAATCACTTCCTACTACAGGACAACAGGTTCATCAACAGACGCATCTGGACCTGATTTCTAACTCCTGGAAGGTTTTCATCCTGACCTTCCTGCTGTCAAAGACTCTTCCTGTTCATTCATGAGCATAAGCCGTCCTCCTTTCAGCTGCCAAACAACATACTTCAGTTTCTGTCGGGTCAAACAGCGCGCCGCCCTGTGTGTGTTGGAGTTCCCATCGCCACGGCAACAGATGATCAGGTAATGACTGGAGTTCAATGACTGAGAGGAATCATTGTGGAGCTCAGCCGCAGCCAGTTAAAGGACTGCTGAGAGGTCTTCAGATGAGCTGAAAAACATCCACTTGACTCTCAGCTTTAAACCTGCGGCAGCCGCAGCCTCTCCAGCTATCAGCTGTTTTAAACTCTGATCTTTTTATTTAATGTATAAAACAAAACCCTGTGAAGCAACAATCCAGACCAGCTGCTCACGTACATCAACAAGGCAGCCGAACATTCATAGCAACTCTCCCTCCTGAGGAGGAAGCCTTCTTCCTGCATACAGACAGGTCCGTCCTGCAGGACATACCTAACATTATCACTAACTGATCGGAGGTGTCCTCTGATTGGCTGCTGTTGGGAACATTCATTTAACTGTTAATAAAGTATCACCAATCCAAGACTTTTCAGCTGAACTTTAGTTTCTTCAGTTTGACGAAGAAACAAGACGAGGATTAACTAAACTAAACCAATATTTCAGTTTCTGTCATGTTTTTAATCTTCTCCATTCTGTTATTTTCCTTATTATAGCAGTCATTCCCACTGCTGTTTATTAACTGCCTCTGTTATGCTGCCGTTACTATTCAGTAACTGCAGCTCAGAAAAAGGAAAATGAATTAAATAAATCAGATTAATGCTCACCTTTAGAATTAAATGAACCCTTAAGGGTTTTTATATAGAGTCCTGTTCTTCAACCCCGATTTAAATCCAATTAAAACACTCAATTAAAAACATTCAATTTACTTCTACATAATTTAGATCATTTATAACTTTTGACATGCCATAAATGTATAAAATATAAATAAATCACATTTCCAAACTGGTCTTTCTATCAGAAGCAAGCTCCTTGTTTCCACCATCACTCACCAGATTAGTCAACGTTTTCCCACACAGCAAATAATTTGCTACCAGGTGAGGTGGAGCAACAGCGGAACAACGGACCCAACAGCCATCACATGCAGCTGCTGATTTTATCAATTATTCACTGAAACACAGAGCATCAGTCTGGAGTTCACCAACTGTATCAACAAACAGTTCAGAAGATCTTGAACTTTGATTAGAAGAGGGGAAAGAATACGAGACTGCTCAGCTAAAACCATCTCAGAGGCTGTGATCTGGAAGCAGATCTAGAAAGTCATGGAAGAAAACAGAAAACTATCATTCCAATGGATCCAATCACCGCCCAGCCAATGATCAGGCCCAGGGTGATCAAAGACGATAAGAAGCTATCTACATGAAGCTATCACCAAGGAGGACCCTGAAAGTCCCACTGCCAAAGGAATAAGGAGCAACCTTGAATAGACTGATGAAAGGAAGACTGTTCTTCTGGGGTCTATTTAAGACCTCCAACCCTGGATTCAAGCTACAGAACCCTGTGAAGCATGGTGGCACAGGCGTCATGACATGGGCTTTTTCATGCTACGAATACATCTTCAGGTCTCCTAAGATCTTTGATTGCTTTCACAAATGCTTAATGGTGGCAGGACCAGTTACTAGATTTAGGGGGTAAATACTTTTTCACATAGATTGGTTTGGATACTGATTTTTCTTTTTGTCATGAGGTAAAAACATTTCACAGCACCGTAGTTAACATACCAAACCTGGTAGTTGGTGAATAGGTGTGAAGTGGGAGGCAGCAGAAGCAGTTCTCTATTTTAACAAGCTGTTGGTTCAGTGATGCTGACTTTATTTGTGAAAGCTCACATCATGATGGGATGCTGATGATTTCTAATGAACGAGATGTGAGCAGCCAGGCAGCAGGACAGGATCAGTTAATGTTAATTTCATTAAAGGTCCATGTTAGTGTGGACAGGACCTTAAGACTGAAGACCAACTCACAGGTTCTGACCTGACCACAGGTTCTCTGCAGCTACTGTAGCTGTTGTTGTATTTTCATGCATTCACCCCAACCATTTAAATAATGTGCAGTTTGTAAAGCTGAGCCATGGAGTGGTCCCAGGAATACGGAGGGATAAAACGCTCCATTTTAACCAAATGTAAGTTGTCTTTTTCTGCCCTTGACTCCAGAACTTCTCCCACCTGATAACTCTGTAAAGGTGAACCTCACAGGGTTCCCAGGTGAGTGTCTGACCTCTTAGTTATGCATGAACCTGCAAGAACCTCACCTGCACAGGTGTAATTACATAACGCTTCCTGACAGAACCCCTCCAATGAGCCGTGACGCACGAAGCTGAAGGTCGCCGCCCACACTGACGCCTCCGTCCTGTCTACGAGGCGGCAGGAAAGCACCAGGGAAACACTCTCACAGCAGTGAACTCCCAACAGCCTCCATCCCAGCACTAATTCAGCTTCCTCCGGCTGCTGCGGGTCGCCATGGTGACATTTCTCTGCTAATAAAGCATGTGCTGTCTCCATCCTCCTCCCACTCAGATCTGCATCGGTCTGAGCAGCAGGACGACAGGTCTGTGTTGTTCGTGGACAAGAGGAGGCAGAAACGCTTTGTGTCACAACATGACACCATGAACTGAGCTCAGACCAGCTGAGAACTCCCACTCAGCCCCTGCAGTTCCCCTCATGTTTGTTAGGAAGGAACTTTTCTACACTAAGCAGGAAGTCTTTATCTGTGGCAGCCAGACTCAACATGGAGGATCAGCCTTGTAGAGCATTTCTAATATAAGAACAGCTGAGCCAGGATTTAGCAAAGTCTGTCCAACTTTGTCTTCATCACTTTCCCTCAGCTCTCTCTTGGCTGCTTGGTCAGACGTTGATGCAAACAATTAGAAACTGGTTTTTGTGGGTTAAAAAGCAGAGTGTTCTCCCGGTGTTGGATGGGTTCATGTTGTTGGGTCTTAGGCTGGGCAGCTGTAACCAAACGCTGGATGAAAGCTGGTACATTTCAGACTGGACTCATTAGCAAACTAACTAACAGCACCTGGGTGGACCTCTGGCCCAGGACAAGAAACAAGAAGATGGAAACTGCAAAAAGCAGAGTCACAATCTTTAAATTAGAATGGTCTAGTCAAAGTTCAGACTGAAATCCAGCTGAGAACCTGTGGCAAGAATTGCTTTGTTCTTTTACAAAGAAGAAACAACGTCTGTAGGTGTTCAAAGTTGGTGGAGATAAACCCCGAAAGACCTGCAGCCAGAGGAGGTTCTGACTCAGGAAGATGATCAAATTTTTGTTTCTAAAAAAATATTGGCCAATCACATAAAATGTCAAATAAAATACGCTGAAGTCTGTAGCTGGAACATCATAAAACGTGCAAACATTTAAGGGGTGTGAATTCTTATGCTCAGTAAGATAATGAAGTAAACCAAACATTGAAACATAAAAATGTTTCTTGAACCTTTCATCTGTATTGCTGAACATATAAAACACCATAGGGTAACATTATCCAAGGTTAAGAAGCATTATCTCTCGGAGATGGCCTTCTTCAGCCTCCTCTTCATCTCCTGGTTATATAACGGTGAAGGTCAGCAGGGCAGCCTGTGTGCAGGTGGAGGAACCTGAACACCTGCAGGCTGCTGTGTTTGTCCTCATCATGCTGTATTTACCGTCTGATGGAGGAACTTCACAGAAAAGTTGGAAATAAATACAGTCCCTGAAGACCTGGAGCTCTGAGGATTCTCAGCTCCTCCTGGGTTTCTTCAAGCTTGATTCTGAGAGTCAGGATGAGACTGAGAAAACATCCTGGTCGGGAAAATAAATCTCTAACAACAAACCAAACGAAACAAACGGATATTTCCTTTGCTTTTCCCTTAAAACTCATCAACAACTCTTTCAATTTTGATGGTAAAAATACAGAAAATAAATTCTCTCATGCTTTCCTGTTCAGCAATTTTCTTAGATGCTGGCGACATTTCAAAACTAATATTTATCTGATTATAAGAACAATCTAGAGCTCAAGCTTTATCCACTCAGAAATCTTAAGCTCTGTGAACTCTGCATAGAAAAGATGTTGGTTTTATTACATAATTCGCCTTAAAAAAGCAGCCAGCTTAAGGTCAACAGACATAAACACATGTCCACACATTAGCATGAGCAAAAACAGGGTTTGTCTGCATTTCTGCATGAGTCATGCAGCATTTTCACCTCTGCTGCATAAAGCACATCATACATGAACGCAGGCAGCGCTGATCTGCTGGAGAGAGGAAGCCAACAGGAAACACTGTTGGTGGTTCTTCAGTAACATCTGGTCAAAGAGCAGACACCATCTGAACTAATCCTGCCAGAAATTGCAATCTGTTAGGAGACTGAACCGATCCCACAGTCTGTTTCTAAGCATCATTGCAAAGACAACATCTAAATGTGGTGTTCTCCAAGGTTCTGTACAAGGCCCTCTTTTCTCCAACACATAAAAATGATTGTAAAAACTTTGTCATGAGGGCAGATCGGTACCTTTTTCACAACCACTGTCAGGCTCATAAACTTATTTTCAAGCCAATCTATCCATCTGTAAAATACCAACCTGAAAACAACCCTTTATAATGTTAAGGTGCTTTTGGAAGACCTACTGTACAACGCAGGAGTCCAACAAAAAGCATACGATGAAGAGACAAAGGTCTGACAAAATGTTTCATCCAAAACTAACACCCATCTCTAACTAAGAGACCCTTAAGATCTTCCCAGACCAGCAGAGATAGTGGGTGTGTCCCAATTCAGGGGCTGGATCCTTCGAAGGCCGTATTTGCAGGCCGATTACGTCACAGCGCGTCAACGAAGGCTGTCCCAATTCATGAATCCTTCCGAGACTCCTTCAAATGCGGCGGACAAATGTGTCCTTCTTTTGACCGATTTGAAGGATGGGTCGTGAATATCCTTCGCGGTCCATCATTTCCCATGATTCATTGCGGGTGGAAGCAGATTGGTCAAGCAGGGGCAGCCATGGCGGCAAAAGCTGTGATTAAATTGTGAAAAATTACACTTTCTGTGACACAAATGAACTTCAACAATGTTTTTAGTGCGGGAATATAACTGTGTAGACGTGAAAAATCTGCTTGATTTATCAAGACATCGCTTAATTTCAAACGTGCTCCGACGTGTTTGGAGTTTTCCTCTCCCGCCGTAGTATCTGTCGGCTTGCCTCGCCAGCCTTCCCGGCAGTAAGGTTAGACCGTCCCAATCCGCAGCTGCTCACTTCCGGCCTCCGTGGTTTTAGCGGTTGACGAAGGACCCAACCCACATAGACCGGGTCCTTCGAAGGATCCAGCCCCTGAATTGGGAAATACCCATATAGTCGATCCCACAGAGTTCAGGATGTGCCCCCGGGATCTCCTTCAGCAGGATGTGCCCCGAGAACCTCCAAAAGGAGTAAATGAGTAAACCTTGAGGTTCTGTCTTTGAGGTTCTGTCCAGAACAGAATCAGTGACGGGCAGTAGGCCTGGAGGAGTCTAGCTTGCGCTGGGAACAAGGTCTTAACTTTCTCCAGATCCACAGAACACACATAGTCTGGAAAACTCAACTCCCCTGACAGGCTGAGATAAATCATTTGATTCAGGTGTGGAGGAGCAGCTTGGAAAGGTCCATCTCTGCAGCAGGGTAACCTTTGGTGGCATAATCACTTGAAATGCTGAGGAAACAACTTTATTGATAAAGTTGTTTATTTAAGCATTTTAAGTGTTGCCGGAGTCGTCCCTCACCAAATTTTTTTGTCCCTCTCAAATCACCTTGGAAGTAGATGAAGTTGTGCCAGAAAGTTTTGAATCTTTGTAGTAAGCAGAAGCTTTTGCGCCAAATCAGTCCAAAAAGGCTTCAGAACCATCAGCATTTCAGAGTGAATGTCATCATCTCCTGATGTCCTTCTGTGGAGGGCTGTTTAAACTATATTGGGGACTTCTGCACTGCGAAGGACTTGGACTAGTCCTTCAGGCCAACCAAATCAATGGCCATGGTTTACTCCACATCTCAGGAACCTGTGCAGGGACAAGGAAGAAGCTCACAGCAGTGAAGATTGGGCGCGGTGCAGGCAGGCCAGGAACAGACTAACAAAGGAGATCAAAGCAGCCAAGAGAAGCTACAGTGAGAAGCTGAAAAACAGCCTTTCTACTGGTGACACTTCGGCTGTATGGACTGGTCTGAGAAACCTGACTGCCTACAGAAGCCCCACCACCCTTCCTGAACAAAGTCCTCGCCTGGCCAACCGTCTGAATGGCTTCTACTGCAGACATGAAAAGAAGCCGTTCACACCTCAAACCATCTCCTCCACATCCCATTCAGGAACAAATTCTTCCCATAAACCAACCAACCCCCTACCCTCAGATCCTCTGCCTGCACTAAAGATCTCTGAGGAAGACGTAAACAGGCTCTTTCAGCACATGAAAACAAAGAAAGCTGGAGGACCTGATAACGTCTCCCTATCATGCCTGAAAGCCTGTGCACATCAATCTTCACCCGGATCTTCAACAAGTCACTGGAGACTCGTCCATGAAACTCCTTAAGTGTGCAGACGACACCACTGTCATTGGACTGATCCAGATGAGTCTGCATACAGACAGGAGGTGGATCGGCTGGTCCACTGGTGTAGTCAGAACTACCTGGAACTGAACCCAATCAAGACTGTGGAAATGGTGGTGGACTTTCGGAGAACACCACCTCCATACACCCCCCTCACCATCCTCAATAACACCGTGTCGGCTGTGGACCACTTCAGGTTCCTAGGAACCACCATCTCTGAGGACCTGAGATGGTCCTCACACATAGACACTGTTCGGAAGAAGGTCCAGCAGAGACTGTACTTCCTGAGGCAACTCAAGAAGTACAACCTTCCACAGGAGCTGCTGGTCATCTTCTACACTGCCATCATTCAGTCTGTCCTGTCTTCATCCATCTCCGTGTGGTTTGGTTCATCCACCAAACAGGACAGGTCCAGACTGCAACGAATAATCAGGACTGCAGAGAGAATCATCAGGGCTGACCTTCCCTCCATCCAGGACTTATACAGGTCAAGGGTCAGGAAAAGAGCTGCTAAAATCTCTGCAGACCCCACACACCCTGCACATAAACTGTTCAGGGTTTTACCTTCAGGTGGCGCTACAGAGCGCTGTTCACTAAAACCAGCCGCCACAGAGACAGTTTCTTCCCCCAGGCTGTTTCTCTGTTGAACATTCAATAAAATACAAAACAACAGCAGACAGATGTTGCAAATGCACCTTTTTATTTATTTATATATGTGTATATTGTACATTGTAAATATGTATATTTTGTAATGCAAAAACAAAACCCAGAGAGCAAAGTGTACCGGAGTCAAATTCCTTTTGTATGTACAAACTTGGCAATAAAGCTGATTCTGATTCTGAATTCCTTCAACACTCAAACGTTGGTTTCTGCAGCCACAGAAGCTGCGGTTCCTCGCCACTCAGCAACATGTGAGCTGCTCCAGGAGTCCTGAGAGCCAACCAAGCCCTTCCTCCACCAGTGGGTCATCTAGGGTCACCACAATAGGAACCATCATGAAGGTCTGGAACACGTTCAGTTCAGATTCTCTGTATTTATTTAGCTAATGGATAAAATGTATAATAATGAGTTACACAGTAGGATGACTGGGTTGACTGAAACCAGGGTTTCTCTACAGGAGGGACCCATCAGGAGCGTGTCCCTGTTGGTTTCTGGCCCACAGCAGAGACTCAGGTTAGATGTTTTTGATCCTGGGGGTTGGGTATACCATGAAACAATTATCTGAGCTGGTTCATATGAGTGTGTGTGTGTGTGTCTCCATGATATCAGAGTGCAGTAATGTAAAGCGCTGTTTCATAATTCACATATCTGGGTGGTGGACGGCTGCAGGCTGCACCTGTGTTTCCACTCTGAGGAAGCCATACTCACACTCTCCTCCTTGACCTTCTCCATAGTGCACGCAGACAACTGCCCCTGAAGTGGCGGAGGGGAAACCCCGTTCTGATCCATGGAGACAAACAGCTTCCCGTTGACGTTCAGGGTTGGATAAAACACCTGGAGACAGGAGTTAGAAACCTGATCAGATGTTTAGGTTTAATCTGGCTGATCTCCTCTGGTTCTACCTCAGTTAATCATCTCTAATCCAGAGTTCAAACAACACTCTGTCAGAGATTAATGAGTCATAAATGCCTGCCATGACTGGGGTTTGGTTACCAACAGCCAGGCAGGATTCACACGTCCGCTCTGTGATAACGACAGCGTGGACCTTAGTGACAGTCCTGTAGGACTTCCTGGATGGAGTCTCTGCAACTGGTTAAAGTGAATTATTCCCACATCTTCACTGCAGAACAAGTTAGCAAGGTCGAGCAAAAGGCTCGAGGTTAACTGCATGATATATGATGTCATAAAGAAGGAGGAGCCAAAGACTCATTTCTCTAAATAAGACGTTTAACAGAGGAATAATTGTTATTAATGTGATAGTGTTGATAACTTGATAGTTAAAATCTCAACTATCAGCCAAAGTTTAATGCTGAAAAGGTTTTCTATTCTTCCCCTAAACCGTTGACTAGCTTCATGATGGACTTCTCTGGACCTCTGAGGGTCTGCTGTGGTAACCGTCAGCAGTAGATCCTTTAGATCCTGGAAGGCACGAGGTGGAGCCTTAATGGAGCAGATTTATTTCTCAGTTGGAGGTGAGATCCAGAGAGTCTAGAAGCCTAAAACGTTCTTGAAGGTTCAGGTTCCTGGTGAGCTAGCAGTTTTCCAGGAATAAGGCGTAGAAGCACTGCTTTGTGGTCCTTAAACACAGATTTATCAGTGTAGCATTTCTTTGTTTGTCACAAGAATAAAAAGACAGAAATCACTTAGATTTGGTCCGGTGTCAAGTTCTTTTCTTAGTTTAATATGTGCTTTAACTCGTTCATATTTGGTTTTTAAGTTTTGTTCTTAGTTATTGTAGGTTTCTGGAGATTTCAGTTCCTGTTTTATTTTGGTCGTCTGTCTTTTTATGTGCGCTTGGTTGTGTCTCCTGATTGTTTGAGTTATTTCTCCAGTTCCTGAGTATTTAGTCACCTGTGGTCTTGTCTCCAGGTCAAGCTCGTGTTTGACCTGCTTAGTTATTGTCTCCCTGCGTTCTCCAGAGCTGCCTGTTGTTCGGCAGTCTCACCTGTTTTAGATCCTTGAATCAGTGTTGTCAGAACCTGTCCTGGTCGTGCCGGCTGTGCTCCTGACTCTTGGTGTCACCCAGCGTGTACCTTTCATTTTGACCTTTTATTTGATTCAATCAGTTCAGCCTACCTCCTGCTTGCAGTGAGTCCTACAACAACTCTACTACTGTCATTCTTCCGTAACAAACAGAGTAATGATCTCTGCTGGAAGACTGATAACGGTTTCCACAGGTGAGTTATGTCAGGTATGTTTCTGTAGCAGGAATCAGGGGGAATCAGGTGATGTTTGAGCTTCTAAGAAAAGTGTCCAATATCAAGATATTTGAACCACTACCAGAATTAGCTGCCAAAAGGACAAACTTGACCCTGTTTCTGGGGTTTTTCCTTCCTTAGAGTTTTATTGGCAGGTCCTGCGCACTGCATACCCGCCCTTAAGCTGTCATATAAGAATGGCCACCAGAGGGCAGAAGCGGCAGCATCTGTAGTAAAGTGATACTGAAGCATCTGACATTTAGCAGACACACAGGACGCTGGTAGATGCTTTCGAAGCTCCGCCCACGTGCATCACGCACTGCGCGTAGGGCGTCAAAAAAAATCAGGCTCGTGAAAAATCATCAAAATTAAAGTGATCATAATAGCAATATCTTTAAAATTAAAATGTGTAAAGTGTGTTATTAAATAAGCAATACAAAATAAAAATATTTGCAAAAAAAATAAATGGACCTCCCTTCAGCAGTACCCCCCTACCCCACCTCCCAGTGGTCTGTCCGATCTGCCTTACACCTGTTTGGACACACCTGTGTTTGGACATGGCCTCCACACGCATGAAGAGTCGGTGCGGAAAAGAGAAGAAAGAAGAGATAGCGGGATGATGCTCGCGCGTCGCTTGCATGTAAGACAATGTTTTAAATACCAACCCTTGTGTTCGTGTCTACGTTCATGTTCAGACTATTTCTGACCTCTATTAACTTGGGGTCAAGTTTACCTAGCATGCTGCATTCAGCACTTTATTTGCCGTGAGCTGTGAACTATGAACCCAGCATGTATTTGAACTGAAATGGCACGCTACAGGTGATATTTAAGTCCTGAGCTGATGAATGGAAAATGGCTTGGTAACATGAAGGTAGGAAAAACCTTGCAACTAGAGTTGTCAAAGTTAACACGTAAATGTTCGTTAATGTCATTTCCTTTTAACCCCTCTTTTTGGACCTCGTGGGCGCTGTAATTTGAACGTTATTTCGTTTTTCTCCCGTTTCCTAAAATGTCGGGGAGACAGCTTCACTCTGTCCCGCCTCCTGTCCACCTGTCTTACTGGGCGCGCTCAGAGCAGCTGTGGGCACCCCTCAGTAGCGGCTGACAGGGAGAGAAACAGAAAGAACCTTTGAGGCTTTTACTGTTGTAGACCAAAAAATGTAGCAAAGCATCAATTCACATGCAGTTGTTCACTACTGAAGCAACACTCAACATCCCCGAACAAATGAAAAATGATAAATACCAAAGCAACAAAGACAGGAGAAATGATCCCATGTTCAGCTTGTTATATCTGTCCTAATTCATAAATGATTTACTCTGAACAGCAGAGTTGAAGTCCGTTGATCGAAAATAATCTGGAGAAGTTCTGCAGACTTTGAGGGTCGTTTGTTCTGATAAACTCCTCCTAATGAATCAAATCTTGATCATATAGGTCAGTTTCCTCTGTAAAGTCAGACCTTTTTCATGTTTTTAGGCGCTTGCATCATGTTTAAACAGAACAAATTGGACTTGTTCTAACAGCACTTTATAGGATGACTCACCTGGGAGTTCCTGCTGGCTGTGCTGTAGGTGCTCAGTCTCCGTTTGGGCCATGGATTGGGCAGGATACCACTGAAAGTTCCCCCGCTGTATGTTCTGCCTTCGACAGCCTCCACAACATCACCCGGGACGCTGAATTCATCGTCAGCCATCTCCCCTTCGGACCCTCGGCTCCTCAGCCGGAAGTTAAAGATGGATGAGACCTGACTGCTTCGTCGAGTCCTCGTGGAGAAGGAGCGAGCGAGGAGAGGATGGAGGGCCTGAAGGTGGAGAGGACATAGGAAGCTTTTATTTTGAAGGATTCAAACTCCGACGCACTGAGAAGGTTATGACTCACCTTTCCTCCGTCCATCAAGTCCACCTGCAGCAGCTTTTCCTCTGACAGATTTCCCTCCCCTTCAGCCACACCCATCAGCGCTTGGCTCCGCCTCCGCTCCTCGGAACTGTCCAATGGCGGGCCAAGCGGTGAGAGGTCTGGAGATGTCAGGGAGTCAGAGTCAGGTGGTTTCTGTGCAGCAATCTGGTGGAAAAATAAATTAATGATTAAAAGGACTGAAACAGTAACAACAAACAGGCCGTAACGGTTCTACTGAGGGACTTATGGACCTCTTACCTGCTGCTCTTTCTTAAGTCTCTCCATTGCCTGCTGGAACTCGCGCTCCTTCTGACACGCCTCGGCGATGGTGGCCTGGTTCTGCTCCTCGTACGCCATGGCAACCACAGCTAGAATGAGGTTGATCAGGTAGAAGGAGCCCAGGAAGATGACCACCACGAAGAACACCATGTAGGTCTTACCGGCTGACCGCAGCGTCTGGAGTCCCATCAAACCCGACAAAACAAAGACACAGAAGAAGAAGAAAATGTGTGGTTAGCTTACAGGGATGTAATCATGTGATGTTTAAAAGCTGCTATGTTGAACTAAGCAAGTTAGGTTTGTGGTTTCTCTCCATAACGCTTCTTCTCCACCTAGTACTTCTCTTCTGTCACTGTCACTCCTCTGGCATTTCTATCTCAAGATTTCAGGAAGCTAATGCTGTTTCTAGTCTGAATCACTTTTCTAGTTGCAGGCAGGGGGAAGAGAAAACTGATCTTCCCGATTCATCTTCTATGAGAAAAACACATTTTAGACAAACCTAAATGTTTTTAAAAATATAAAAAGCAGAAGTCAGAACACATTTTTCTGGAAGGTTAAAAATGTTATAGGGTTGAAATAAGAGAAAGTCTGCAGGAGTTCCTGACCAACAGCAGGCCTTCACACAATGAATCCTGACACTTTCACCCAGGGCTGAATGTAGGAAGCATCAAAGTGTGCAAATAAATGAAAACATAACAGATTTAAGTCTCCTCTCTGAGATCCTGAGCATTACATGATGGTAGAGGTTCTCCCAGTAGTCCTGGGTCATCAGCCGGAACAGCGACAGGAAGGCCCATCCGAACGTGTCGAAGCTGGTGTATCCGTAGTTTGGATTTCTTCCCGTTTTCAGACAGTCAAACCCACGGGAACATTTTTCGCAAAAAAGAAGAAAAAAGGGAAGCGGGGTCTATTTTAACCTCCTCCCCTGAAAGCTTCTGTACTGTTTAACCCCCCCCATTACCCTATTAGGACGTGTCTCGCCCACCCCCAAAAAGGAAAAAGTTTTAAAAAATTATCTAAAAGGGGGATCAAAAAATCGAATAAAAAAAAACCCCAAAACCCTTAGACTAAAAATAAAAAAAAACAATTAAATGGGGCCTACTGAACTAGGATCTCTCCCTTAAAAGACTTTTCCCATTTTAATCCCTTTATTTGTGAAAATAAATTTTGGATTCATTTTTGGCCTGACAAAAACCTTTGGCGGGCAGCAAGGGGATTTTTGTTATTTAAAATGAGTCAACTCCTACTAATTTTTTTAAATTTTTCACTTTCCCTCAAATACTGGGCAGGAGGAGATGGGAAACCATCTTTCAGTACGATTTTTGATTAGCCCCAGACCAATCAATAGCTAAAAACTCTTTTGAATTTTTTAAATCCTTATTTTCCTCATAAAAATTTGGGCAAAGCATAAACCCCTTCTTTTTTTGTTTTTGTCCCGGGTCCCCCAGGCCCTTACTCTAAATTTTATAGATCATTTTTTCCAGACCTTTTTATCTGTTTTTTATTTTTAAAATACAGAAAAAGTTTTATATTGGGGGATTTTAACATTCATGTTGACACTAAAATGAAGCTTAAATATTCCCTTTAAAGGGTATCTTAGACTCAATTGGCTTTACTAAAAACCTTAAAAAATTTAAACCCCCCTTTTGTCTTCATTCTCTGGACCTTGTGCTGACATATGGCATTTTAGGTACCGACATAAAAATATTTTTTTCATAACCCTGTTTCTGTCTGCCCTTTTTTAAAAACCTTTTGAGTTTAATTTTAACCGGTACTTCCCCAAAACCTTTAAAGAAAAATTTTATTATAGTAAAATCCTTATCAGACAAGGGTGTAACAAACCCTTTAAAAAATCTGTTTTCCCCTTTTAATTTCCCCCATTATCAAAGAAAAAAACAGTGGAGGGCAATAATTTTTGTTTTTTTTCCCCTTCACAAATTTGATTCTTTGTTCAGGGGTGTTTACTTCATCATTGCGTGGGGGTTAGACAATGCCCCCCCTTTAAAAAAAGGAAATTTTTTCATAGGAGGCAGGCTCCCTGGTTTAATTTAGAGCTGGGTACTTTAAGCGCATTTTTTTAAAATGGAGCTCTACACACCTAAAGGATTCCTACTTAATCTGGGAAAAATAGCCTACTGTTGTATAAAAAGAAAACCCTTTACCAAGCTAGAAACAGCTTTTTTTTCTCATCCTTAAAAGAAGAGAACAAGAATAAATCCTAGGTTTTTTCTTTAGGTACAGTTTGCTAAAAATTTACACAGAGTCATAGCTCTGTTGAGCCATCCATTCCTTAGCTCTCCCGCAGTCAGGACTTTAATGGGATTCTTCCCAAAAAAAAATTGATTCTATTAAAAAAAGAAGATCTTTGACCATCTCCCGAGATGATTACTTCAAACCTCAACAAGTTTAACAACATTGGAAATAACTGTAAAAAAACCTGATCTGTGTTTGGACTGTTTTTTGGGGCCTGTGGAGCTTCCTGAGTTATCCAGAAATATTTAGCCCTTCATCTAAACCTTCAATTTTTATGTTAGACCCAAAATCCCAACCAAATTTTTTTAAGGAAAATGTTTCCCTCTGATTACCACCCCCCCCCTTTTAGATATAAAATTTAATCTATTCCTTAGTAATGGTTTTTTGTACCACAAGCTTTTAAGGTAGCTGTAATTAAAACCCCCTTTGCTTAAGAAACCTTCGCTTGATCGAGATGACTTAATAAATTACAGACCGATATCCAATCTTCCATTCTTATCTAAAATTCTTGAGAAAATAGTTGCTAATCAAATGTGTGAGCATTTACACAGCAATGACCTCTTTGAAGAGTTTCAGTCAGGTTTCAGAGCTCATCATAGCACTGAAACAGCTCTGCTGAAAGTCACTAATGATATTCTTATGGCCTCAGATAATGGACTTGTGTCTGTACTGGTTCTGTTACTGGTTCTGTTAGATCTCAGTGCTGCATTTGATACAGTCGATCATAATATTCTCTTAGAAAGGCTGGAATATGCTGTAGGGATCAGGGGAGCAGCGCTAGGCTGGTTTAAATCTTATTTGTCTGACAGATTCCAGTTTGTTCATGTAAATGATAAATCATCTTTAAACTCCAGGGTTAATTGTGGAGTACCACAGGGTTCAGTAACTTGGGGCCCAAATTTTCTTTACTATATAAAATGCTTCCATTAGGTAAAAATTATCAGGCAGCATAGAATAAACTTTCACTGTTACGCTGATGATACTCAGCTTTACTTATCCATAAATCCTGATGAGCCCAACCAGTTAAATAGACTACAAGCATGTCTTGAAGACATAAAAACTTGGATGACTTTAAATTTTCTGCTTCTAAATTCAGACAAGACAGAAGTTGTCGTCTTTGGGCCGGAGTCTTTAAAAAAAACTGCTTAGTCAATCACTTAACCTGGATGCATTAAATTGACCTCCGATAATAAAGTAAAAAACCTTGGTGTTTTTTTGACCAGGACATGTCATTTAAATCCCATTTAACAGGTTTCTAGGATTTTTCCCTTCTTTCATCTCAGGAACATTGCCAAAATTAGAAATATCCTGTCCAGGAGCGACGCTGAAAAACTAGTCCATGCATTTGTTACTTCAAGGCTGGACTATTGTAATTCTTTACTATCAGGATGTCCCAAAATGCAGTTAAAAGCCTTCAGCTGATTCAAAATGCTGCAGCAAGAGTTCTGAATGAAAATTAAAAGAGAGATCATATTTCCCCTACTTTAGCTTCCCTTCATTGGCTCCCTGTTTAAAATCCAGAATAGAATTTAAAATTCTCCTCCTCACATATAAAGCCCTTAATGATTTAGCTCCATCATACAACAGTGATCTGATTGTTCCATATGTTCCTAACAGAGCACTTCGTTCTCAGACTGCAGGTTTACTGGTGGTTCCTAGAGTCTCTAGAAGTAGAATGGGAGGCAGATCCTTTAGTTATCAGGCTCCTCTCCTGTGGAACCAGCTCCCAGTTTTAGTCCGTGAGGCGGACACCCTGTCTACCTTTAAGGGCTTAAAACTTTCCTTTTTGATAAAGTTTATAGTTAGAGTGGCTTAGGTTATCCTGAGCTATCTTCCTTATTTTAACTCCGTCTTCTTCTCCTCTTGTTGGATGGAGTAAGGGGGAGTCAGGTTTAGCCTAAACCGGCTCAGTTATGGCTGAGGTGCAAACACACCCTCCATTTCTGCTACCTGTATGACCCCCTCTCTTTTCCAATGGTTATGGTCAATCTGACAGAGAGAGGTATCCCAATCGTTGTGGTTTTTAGTATAACAATGGCCATCAGTGGGCTCTAGATGAACAAACTGTCTACTTTTAAGGCTAGGCTTAAAACTTTCCTTTTTGATAAAACTTATAGTTAGAGTGGCTTAGGTTATCCTGAGCTATCTCTGTAGTTATGCTGCTATAGGCTTAGGCTGCTGGAGGACATAATGACCACTTTCACCCTCTTCGCTACTTTCTCACGCTACTCTCCAATTTTGTATTATTTGCTGTAATTTCAGCTTTTAACTTTGTTCTCTCTTTTCTCTTCCTAGAAGCTACACCTGGCCTGACTCTGTGTCTACCTGTGACACCTTTCTGGAGAGGGGCATCGTCCAAGCTTCTGCTGGCAACAACTTAATGCTGACCCTCTACCGATGATCCACATGGCCCTGTCTTTCAGTGTTTAACCCTTTCTCTCTCCTAGACATAGCTACTGACTGAGCTTCTACTGTAACTAACTCTATGTGCTCTCTTCAGACTCTAAACTTGAAAACTGGCTCAGAGTTTATCTGTTCTTTCTTTCTAGGTGAAACGACTAAAGGAGCTACATCCATTAACATTTACTTTTCCTTCCATAGAAAGTACTCCTGGATCAGTGCTTCTTTGTTCTCTTTGTGTCTCTGCTCTGTTCTCTCTAACCCCCAGTCGGTCGTGGCAGATGGCCGCTCACACTGAGCCTGGTTCTGCTGGAGGTTTCTTCCTGTTAAAAGGGAGTTTTTCCTCTCCACTGTCGCTACATAAATGCTCAGTATGAGGGATTGCTGCAAAGTCAACACCAGTGACTGTCCACTGTCTCTACATGCTCGTCCAGGAGGAGTGAATACTGCAAGTCACTGACTGGATGCAATCTGCTGGGTTTCCTTAGACAGAAAAACTTTTTATCCAATTTGAAAAAATAACTGAATCTGGCTGCACTGTTCAATGTTTAGGATTAATTGTAATGTATGAGCCTGACTTTTGTGAAGTGCCTTGAGACGACATGTGTTGTGAATTGGCGCTATATAAATAAACTGAATTGAATTGAATTGAATTGAATTGAACTGTGATGGTTGGGCCACCACCTTGTTTCACAGTGAAACAAGGTGGTGGCAGCATCATGCTGTGGGGGATGCTGTCAAGGGAAGATGGATGGAGCTAAATCCAGGACAATCCAGGAAGAAAACCTGCAAAATGCTGGAGAAGACTGGAGACTTTTCAACTCCTCTCCAGGGGGGTTACAAATGGGCACTGTGAAGGACAAACAAGGCAAATAATAAATAAATAAGTACACCGTGTACCACTGCCTCCTCAGCCTCACCATGATTCATTCCTTTGTGATGTAATATAACATAATATCTGTTAATAGTGATGCAGCAAACAGTCACAAGTCGCTACTTCATAGTCCTTAAGGAGCATCTAAAGATTTATACATTTTTATAAATTAGTTTAATCAAAAATCCTTTTTACTGAAATAGAAAAGAATTTACAAAAAAAAATCAGCTTTTAGGGAGAAAGTCTAAAAAAGATTTCGATTTAGAGCTAAACTGTAATGAGGACCTCATCGTTATTCTTTACCAACCTTGGAATTTTATTATTACAGGATCTACATTAGTTAACATGAAACATGAATCTAATATCACAATCATTTTTATTCGCCAACATTGTAACACAAAGCTGGCACTGACCTTGGTTCTACTTTGCTTTTAAATCTAAATATATAAGCTGGGAAAGTATTTTTTATTGTAAATATGCACATATAAAGTGTTTGGATCTGGACCCCCTGACTGTTCAGTGTCCATCAGAGAGACCGCCTGGGGGGAGAAACTGTCTCTGTGGCGCCACCCGAAGGTAAAAACCTACAAGTTTGTGCCCAGGATGTGTGGGGTCTGCAGAGATATAAGCTGCCCTTCTCCTGACTCTACAAGTTCTGGATGGAGGGAAGGTCAGCCCTGATGATCCTCTCTGCAGACCTGATTGGTCCCTGAGGTCTGGACCTCTGGGAAGCCTTTCACGGAGCCGACCCGCTTCACAAGTGGGTCATGAGTCATCCTGGGCAGGATAATAAAAGGTAATGAAGCTGCCTGTCCAAACCACACTCACTGCTAATGTAGGTTAAATCTGGAACCATCTGGGTTTACAGAACCTCACTCTGACCCAAATGGTACAGGAACAAGGATCAATGCTAACTGGATCAAACAGATTCAGATCTGCTGATTCTACTCTTCAAAGTGACTGAAGCAGTGCATGATAAACACGCACACACACACACACACACACACACACACACAGAGTGAAGTGTGTGTCATTCCTGCACTTCCATCCATCCGTCTCCTGATGAGTGAGTCAATGTGGTGGCATGTGAGAGAGTGTGTGATGGCTCTGTCGCTTTCCATCATCACAGTCCTGTGTGTGTGTGTGTGTGTCTGTGTGTGTGTGTGTGTGTGTGTGTGTGTGTGTATGTAAAGTGTCACAGCATGACAGCTAGCAGTTATCTCCAACACACACCTCCGTCTGTGTTAATGGAGGGACGCCACTTCAGAACCACCACTCACACTGAAGGAGGCCCCTCAGTGGGGGCCACTAACACCCAGACAACACACACACACACACAGATATACGGTCTACACAGTCTGCTGCAGTGGAGACACAAACATTCAAACACTTCCAGTCTAAATGTAGACCCAGTCTCACGGTACCAGAGAACATGACCCATCAGCTTACATTAAGAACACACACTTTAGAGAAATGAGATGTTTTCAGTCACAGACCATCATGTTGGATGTCTGCTGAGAACAACAGCATGTCCCAGTGAGGTGAAGTCAGACCAGATTTACAGACAGGAAGCAATAATTTAGGCCCAGAGGTTCTGATGCGCTCATCCTGGACATGAATCAGGTCAAACTGGGGCTTTAAATGATTTATTTGAATGGTTCTATAAACAACTGCAGTAATGATTGACCCTCCTGGGTCTCTTCATGCCAGAAGGAAATCTAGATTTCCTGTTTTTCCACAAGGAATCCACCAATCAGCAGAAAACGAGTCAGCTCGTTGACGGGGATTTGTTTCAAATAAAGATTAATTTGAATTAATGTTGCCGTAGCCCCCCCCATAAAGCCCAAGGAGGATAAATGGGATGGGTTTTTTCAGTGTATTTTTCCTATAAACTGAAGGACTGAAGTTCATAATAGTATTAATGGAAAACATTGGGTAGTTATACCTAGTATTTTATGACATTTTGCAAAAAGAGCACTTCTTGTATCTACTGATTGATGTGGAGAACAAACTGAAAGAACCCAGAGGGTTAGAACAACAACCCAAGGTTAACTTGGTTATCGGTAGAACATTACACATTACACTTTACACAGGAGCCACATTCACCCAGACGCACTCACTAATGTGCACACATTCATACGCAGATCGGTGGGCAATTTGAGGTTAAGTGCCTTGCCCAGGGGCAAGGAAGCTGGAATCAAACCCACAACTTTCAGATTGCAAGACAACCACTCCTCCCACTGAGCCACAGTTGCCTCGCCTACATCCACATGGTTCTATGCTTTTATAGAAAGGATTTTTCATGTCTGGCACTCGTCCCAGAAATAAAAGGACAAATTCTACTTCCTGTGACCCTCTTGACCTCTCTTTGTGGCACCAGCAGAACAGAATTCTCACCTGCTTTCAGGAAACACTGATTATTTCACACAAACAGCGCTAGTCTTTGAGAATTAGACGCTTCTTTGCCAGAAATGTACTCTAAAAACATAAACATGGCAACCTTTAGGTAGAATACATCATTTAAATCATTCAACAAAGACAGATGGTGTTCGCTTGCCACCAGAACATGAAAAGCAGATAGATCTTTGTGAATTAGGCCCAACTCTGGTTTGGTGCTGTTTCGGGGAACAAAAACTCCTCAGTCTTTGCAAATCAGAACTTGCAAAGACGTCTGATCTCTGTTGGTCCCAGACAACTGAACAAAAGCTGCAGCTCTCTCTGTGCATGAAATGAAAAGTGTGCACGAAGCTGTGAGTAACAGAGCCAGAGACGGACCAGTGGACTCCGGGACAAACGAACATGATGGGGTTATACTGGGAGACGTCCTGGGGGTTTCTGTGTTTTCACCTCACACTCCTCCTGTTCCCAGTGACCTCCCTCACACATAAACACACACACCTCTAATTATAACACTCAGGTAAACTCAGGTCCACCAGGAAGAGAGAAACATACATCGCTATAGCAACTGTATCCCAGCTCTGGTTGCCGTGGGAGACTGTTTCTCTGTTGGGAGATGGGAAATGTTCCGTGTTGTGTTGTTGTTGTGTGATCCTGGGAATATTCTGGAGGCGTATCTCAGAAACACGTGAGCAGATCAGCAGGAACATCACCTGACCTCAGAGTCTGAGCTCTCCTCTTCATCACTGAGGAGTTTAATCCAGTTAAACAGACACCAGAGTTTATCACCGACTGTAATTCTATTTACAGTAGCTCGGTTCTGTCAGGTTTAATCTGGTTAATCTAATTCCGACCATCCTAATTTAATCCAGCTTTAATCTAGTGAACAGCTGTAAGATTGTCGGCTCAAACTGAATCAGTCTTGTCTCGGGTTTTATTTAGTCTGTCCAAACCCAGTTTGTTCTGTTTTCCCTTCAGGCCAGTTTAGGTTAGTCGGTATTAATCTGCCTCAACATGGGTCAAACATAGACTTAACTGATCCAGACTTGAAATGAATCCTGATCTAACCTGAGCAAACTCTAAACTACAGCTGGAGATGTAATTATATTCCACTCACCAGGTCAGAAAATGTAAAATATTCTATATAATTATTAAAGTTCATTTATGTGGACTGAGAGAAGATGACTTGGTCAGAATTAAACATAAAGTTGCATTGTGAAAATCTTACAAAATTAAGAAGGTTCATTTTACATCAAGTGACCAATAAGTAAAAATGAATGAGTTTGCTCAAATGAAGGGAGTTATCAGTCAGATACAAGCAAAAATCTCCACCCAGTAGTTTGATAAACACCTTCTATCTTTTATTTGAAGGAATTCTTGTCTCAGTGAACCAATAAGCTGAGCAGAGACCCCCCCAACACGTGCACATCAAATGCACAAAGACAACACTTCTTATCATGGTGTTCAAACTCTGCTGAAAGTCAGTTCAAACTGGACACAACTGGTGGTTGTACATCAGTTTTAACCTAAGGGTGTTGCCGTACAAACTCAGTTAAACTGTTCAACTTTCCATTATTCCCCCTATGGAGCATAGATATATTCTTGGCATCCATCACTGATCCATGTTGAACTGGTACCTTTAGCTCTGTAGATTGATTATTATGGTAACAATGCTAATCATGCTAATCGCTAGCAGTGAATTGATAGATGTTAGCATTAGCCTAGTGTTCTTGGTGCTAGCCTTTTGATCCATAAGTTTAAACATGCAAAGGATGAAATACTGCAACATGTTTAATCTAAAACATGTTTATTTTTCTCTTTGCGTGTTTAAGTTTTCCAGGGGTTCCCTCTTGAAGCAAACAAACTTTTTCCTTTCATTGAAATCCTGTTTATCCATCAGTCAAACTGTGCAAGAGGGTTCAGAAGGCACGATCCGAACCTAAGATGTCTGTGGTTACCTGAGGTGAAGAACGCATGCATGTTTTGTTACATTCACAGCAGCTATGGTAGAGTGAGGGTTTCAGCTGCAGAGGAACGTGTTGGGGGAACTAACTGGCACAGCTGTGGGAACCTGACTAATTGGTTTCTCAGCATTGAGTTAGATCTAGGAGGACGTCTTCTGGTGAGCTGAACAGCTTAGATCAGTGAAGCATGTCTTCACAGATAAACTATATCGATCATAAACATATCTATGATGTTTTGAAGGCATTCCCAGATCCCACAGTTCCTGAATGCAACAGCTGGAAATGTGTAGTCAGTCAGCACAAACCCATTTTGGAGCTGCAGACAGGTAGAGCTGAAGCACCTGGTGCTTCAGGACAGCTCAGTCAGTGTCCAAGTCCACGTCTTTTCTGCATTTTAAGGAAAATGAAGCTTCGACCTGCAGCTGTGTCAGAGCTATAACATCTGACGCTCGAGAATCAGCTCAGGTTGTTCTTCTAAAACAGAATGAAAAACATCTGGAGAAGAAATCAGGAGGAAACCAACAAACACAGGTGATCTGCATGAACAACATGAAGGTTTTTAAACCTCCATACAGGGTGTAGAACTACAGCATCAGGAATATGAAGCTGACTGTAGAAACATCTGATATATACAGAAACATTGAATCTCACTGAGACCAAACATTAAGGTTGTCTCCTTCAGGTCTGCATGAATATTGCAGCATCAGCGCAGCAGCAGATGAGGATTCTTCATGGTGGACTGCAGGAATCAGGCTGAGACGTTCTTCATGGTCATTAAGTCAGAGCAGCTCTCTGTGCTTCTGATGTTTGAACGCCTCATCAGTGACACTGCAGCTCCTGAAATAGCAACTGAACAACGGAGGCGGGTCAATGAGCTGTAAGCATCTCAGAACGGGCCGAGCCGGCTGCACGGCTCACATGACGTTAATAACAGAGTTCTGTCTGACGGGTTATCATTAGAACATCTAAACCAGCCGGATCAGCAGGAACACATAAAGGAACACAGATGGAGTCCAGAGCAGCCTGATGGAACTGTTCTGACCTGGTGACCAGAAATGTCTTCAGGGTGAATCTGAGAAGACAGAGGTTCTACCTTCTGACCCAACCATCACAGTTCAAGGCAGTTTGAACAGTTTTACAAGTTCTAACCCTCCATGTTGTCCTCAGAACCTCCTCAGTGTTTTTTTTTCTGGTATAATGATCCCAAAACGTGTTACTGCTCAGATTATTGATAACAGCTGGAATTTAATCAGTCTGGCTTGTAGCCGAAGTAAGAACTGATTAGTGAGTTTAAGTCATTAATGAGTGATTAATTCCTACAACATCTAACTGGAGGTCCCCCAACATCTAAACCACTGGTCCTCCAACATCTAACTGCAGGTCCTCCAACATCTAAACCACTGGTCCTCCAACATCTAACTGCTGGTCCTCCAACATCTAACTGCAGGTCCTCCAACATCTAAACCACTGGTCCTCCAACATCTAACTGCAGGTCCTTCAACTTCAGTCTGCTAGTCCTTTAACATCTAACTGCAGGTCCTCCAACTTCAGTCTGCTAGTCCTTTAACATCTAACTGCAGGTCCTCCAACATCGAAACCACTGGTCCTCCAACATCTAACTGCTGGTCCTCCGACATCTGCTTGCTGGTCCTCCAACATCTAAACCACTGGTCCTCCAACATCTAACTGCTGGTCCTCCAACATCTGTCTGCTGGTCCTCCAACATCTGTCTGCTGGTCCTCCAACATCTAACTGTTGGTCCTCCAACATCTAAACCACTGGTCCTCCAACATCTAACTGCTGGTCCTTTAACATCTAACTGCTGGTCCTCCAGCATCTGTCTGCTGGTCCTCCAACATCTGTCTGCTGGTCCTCCGACATCTGCTTGCTGGTCCTCCAACATTTAAACCACTGGTCCTCCAACATCTAACTACTGGTCCTCCAACATCTAAACCACTGGTCCTCCAACATCTAACTGCTGGTCCTCCAAAATCTGTCTGCTGGTCCTCCAACATCTAACCGCTGGTCCTCCAACATCTAACTGCTGGTCCTCCAACATCTAACTGCTGGTCCTCCGACATCTGCTTGGTGGTCCTCCAACATCTAAACCACTGGTCCTCCAACATCTTACTGCAGGTCCTCCAACATCTAAACCACTGGTCCTCCAACATCTAACTGCTGGTCATCCGACATCTGCTTGCTGGTCCTCCAACATCTAAACCACTGGTCCTCCAACATCTAACTGCAGGTCCTCCAACATCTAAACCACTGGTCCTCCAACATCTAACCGCAGGTCCTCCAACATCTAAACCACTGGTCCTCCAACATCTAACTGCAGGTCCTCCAACTTCAGTCTGCTAGTCCTTTAACATCTAACTGCAGGTCCTCCAACATCGAAACCACTGGTCCTCCAACATCTAACTGCTGGTCCTCCGACATCTGCTTGCTGGTCCTCCAACATCTAAACCACTGGTCCTCCAACATCTAACTGCTGGTCCTCCAACATCTGTCTGCTGGTCCTCCAACATCTGTCTGCTGGTCCTCCAACATCTAACTGTTGGTCCTCCAACATCTAAACCACTGGTCCTCCAACATCTAACTGCTGGTCCTTTAACATCTAACTGCTGGTCCTCCAGCATCTGTCTGCTGGTCCTCCAACATCTGTCTGCTGGTCCTCCGACATCTGCTTGCTGGTCCTCCAACATTTAAACCACTGGTCCTCCAACATCTAACTACTGGTCCTCCAACATCTAAACCACTGGTCCTCCAACATCTAACTGCTGGTCCTCCAAAATCTGTCTGCTGGTCCTCCAACATCTAACCGCTGGTCCTCCAACATCTAACTGCTGGTCCTCCAACATCTAACTGCTGGTCCTCCAGCATCTGTCTGCTGGTCCTCCAACATCTGCCTGCTGGTCCTCCAACATCTAACTGCTGGTCCTCCAACATCTAACTGCTGGTCCTCCAGCATCTGTCTGCTGGTCCTCCAGCATCTGACTGCTGGTCATCCAACATCTAACTGCTGGTCCTCCGAAATCTGCCTGCTGGTCCTCCAACATCTAAACCACTAGTCCTCCAACATCTAACTGCTGGCCCTCCAACATCTAAACCACTAGTCCTCCAACATCTAAACCTCTGGTCCTCCAACATCTAAATCACTGGTCCTCCTAAATCTAACTGCTGGTCCTCCAACGTCTGCCTGCTGGTCCTCCGACATCTGTCTGCTGGTCCTCAAACATCTAAACCACTGGTCCTCCAACATCTAAATCACTTGTCCTGCTAAATCTAACTGCTGGTCCTCCGACATCTAAACCACTGGTCCTTCAACATCTAACTGCTGATCCTCCAACATCTGACCGCTGGTCCTCCAACATCTAAATCACTGGTCCTCCTAGATCTAACTGCTGGTCCTCCGACATCTGCCTACTGTTCCTCCAACATCTACACCACTGGTCCTTCAACATCTAACTGCTGGCCCTCCAACATCTGACCGCTGGTCCTCCAACATCTAAATCACTGGTCCTCCTAAATCTAACTGCTGGTCCTCCAACATCAACTCAAGCTCAGTCAGATTGGATGGAGAACATCTGAACATCAATCTTGCCACAGATTCTCAGGTGGATTCTGGTTTGGGTTTTAACTAGGCCATTCTAAAACATGAATCTGCTTTGATCTCAACCATTCATTGTATATCTGGCTGTATGTTCAGGGTGGTTGACCTGCTGGAAGGTGAGCCTCCACCCAAGTCTCAGGTCTTCTGCAGACTCTAACAGGCTGGATTTAGCTCAAGCCATCTTCCCATCAACTTTGACCAGCTTCCCTGTCCCTGTTGAAGAAAAGCCTCCCACAGTATGATGCTGCCACCACCATGTTTTACCATATGGGTGGTATGTTGAGGATGCTGGCTAAAAGGTTTTGGTCTCATCTGACCAGAGCTCCTTCTTCCACATCTTTCTTTCAATAATGTCTTTTTTCAAACCACTACAAACCACTTTCAAACAACTACAGCCGTTCTTCACCTTCTGTCCATCTAACAGTTAAACATCACGTGTTGTTGCTCTATCACATAACGTCCCAGTAGAACACACTGATGTTGGCAGGGCCCGGTGTAAGAACCATGCAGACATGTTTTTAAACCAAAGCCAGCACTAATAACTGTGGTTTATTAACCAGAAGCATATGAGAGTCATCTGCTAAACAAACACATTTAATGGACAGATTTACAGTCCTGTTTACCCTGCAGCGGTTTCACTGAGGAGCTGCTAACTGCTGCTGTAAAATCCCTGTGAAATGACTCCTCCTGTGGCTCATTACTGAGCTCTGAGTGTCGGAATGAGGAGAAGCTCCGGCTGGCTCCGGTTCAGACACTTGTTGGCGTTCCTGGAGAATGCCTTGGAGCGCTAAGTCATGTTGGTTTCAGCAGCTGCGTCCCAGTGATTTATAGCAGCGGGGGGATAATGTGGCGCTACAGAAATAGAGCCTGAGGGGTCATCAGGGACGACGTCTCAGTGGGACGAGGAACCCGCCGTGGACCGAAGGCGTAGGCTGCAGATCAGCTGTGGAGCTGCTCCTTTCAGGAGAGAGCCTGAGAGCTATCCGTCTCTGCTGCCTTCAGAAACATTTAAGTTTACCTGCCGTCTCTGAACTGCTGATTTTTCTGAGGAGCAGAAAACATTTTGCAGGTGATTAATAGAACCTTCTGACAACCTGAGGAGGTAAGTGGACCATCTGAATAAGGTGCAATGGAGCAGGG
>JAHHUM010000329.1:510176-570211 GCA_036173005.1 Crenichthys baileyi
GAGTTCCAGTCAGGTTTCAGAGCTCATCATAGCACTGAAACAGCTCTGCTGAAAGTCCACTAATGATATTCTTATTGCCTCAGATAATGGACTTGTGTCTGTACTGGTTCTGTTAGATCTCAGTGCTGCATTTGATACAGTCGATCATAATATTCTCTTAGAAAGGCTGGAATATGCTGTAGGATCAGGGGAACAGCGCTAGGCTGGTTTTAAATCTTATTTGTCTGACAGATTCCAGTTTGTTCATTTTAAATGATAAATCATCTTTAAACTCCGGGGTTTAATTGTGGAGTAACCACAGGGTTCAGTATTTGGGCCAATTCTCTTTACTGTATATATGCTTCCAATAGGTAAAATTATCAGGCAGCATAGAATAAATTTTCACTGTTTACGCTGATGATACTCAGCTTTTACTTTTCCATAAATCCTGATGAGCCCAACCAGTTAGATAGACTACAAGCATGTCTTGAAGACATAAAAAACTTGGATGTCTTTAAATTTTCTGCTTCTAAAATTCAGACAAGACAGAAGTTGTCGTCTTTGGACCGAGTCTTTAAAAAGAAACTGCTTAGTCCAATCACTTAACCTGGATGGCATTAAATTGACCTCCGATAATAAAGTAAAAAACCTTGGTGTTTTTTTTTGACCAGGACATGTCATTTAAATCCCATATTAAACAGGTTTCCAGGATTTCCTTCTTTCATCTCCGAAACATTGCCAAAATTAGAAATATCCTGTCCAGGATTGATGCTGAAAAACTAGTCCATGCATTTGTTACTTCAAGGCTGGACTATTGTAATTCTTTACTATCAGGATGTCCACAAAATGCAGTTAAAAAGCCTTCAGCTGATTCAAAATGCTTCAGCAAGAGTTCTGATGAAAATTAAAAAGAGAGATCATATTTCCCCTACTTTAGCTTCCCTTCATTGGCTCCCTGTTAAATCCAGAATAGAATTTAAAATTCTCCTCCTCACATATAAAGCCCTTAATGATTTAGCTCCATCATACATCAGAGATCTGATTGTTCCATATGTTCCTAACAGGGCAATTCGTTCTCAGACTGCAGGTTTACTGTGGTTCCTAGAGTCTCTAGAAGTAGAATGGGAGGCAGATCCCTTTAGTTATCAGGCTCCTCTCCTGTGGAACCACCTCCCAGTTTTAGTCCGTGAGGCAGACACCTGTCTACTTTTAAGGCTAGGGTTAAAACTTTCCTTTTTGATAAAACTATAGTTAGAGTGGCTTAGGTTATCCTGAGCTATCTCTGTAGTTATGCTGCTATAGGCTTAGGCTGCTGGAGACATAATGACCACTTTCACCCTCTTCGCTACTTTCTCACACTACTCTTCAATTTTGTATTATTTTGCTGTTATTTCAGCTTTTAACTTTGTACTCTCTCTTCTCTCTTCCTAGAAGCTACACCTGGCCTGACTCTGTGTCTACCTGTAACACCTTCCTGGAGAGGGGCATTGTCCGAGCTTCTGCTGGCAACAACTTGGTGCTCACCCTCTACCGATGATCCACATGGCCCTGTCTTTCAGTGTTTAACCCTTTCTCTCTCCTAGATATAGCTACTGACTGAGCTTTTACTGTAACTAACTCTATGTGCTCTCTTCAGACTCTAACATTGAAAACTGGCTCAGAGTTTATCTGTTCTTTCTTTCTAGGTGAAACGACTAAAGGAGCTACATCCATTAACATTTAACTTTCCCTTCCCATAGAAAGTACTCCTGGATCAGTGCTTCTTTGTTCTCTTTGTGTCTCTGCTCTGTTCTCTCTAACCCCCAGTCGGTCGTGGCAGATGGCCGCTCACACTGAGCCTGGTTCTGGTTCTGCTGGAGGTTTTCTTCTGTTAAAAGGGAGTTTTTCCTCTCCACTGTCGCTACATGCATGCTCAGTATGAGGGATTGCTGCAAAGTCAACGCCAGTGACTGTCCACTGTCTCTACCTGCTCATCCAGGAGGAGTGAATGCTGCAAGTCACTGACTGGATGCAATCTGCTGGGTTTCCTTAGATAGACAAACTTTTTATCCAATTTGAATAAATAACAGAATCTGACTGCACTGTTCAATGATTTGGATTAATTGTAATGTATGTACCTGACTTTGTGAAGTGCCTTGAGACGACATGTGTTGTGAATTGGCGCTATATAAATAAACTGAATTGAAATTGAATTGAATTGAATTGAATTGAATTGAATTGAATTGAATTGAATTGAATTGAATTGAATGGATGGACGGACGGACGGACGGATGGACGGATGGGTGGGTGGACGGACGGGTGGGTGGGTGGATGGATGGATGGATGGATGGATGGACGGATGGATGGATGGACGGACGGGTGGATGGATGGACGGATGGGAGGGTGGGTGGATGGATGGACAGACGGCTGGATGGATGGACGGACGGGTGGGTGGATGGACGGGTGGGTGGGTGGATGCATGGATGCACGGGTGGGTGGATGGACGGACGGGTGGGTGGGTGGATGGATGGACGGATGGATGGACGGACGGGTGGGTGGACGGATGGATGGATGGATGGATGGGTGGACGGATGGATGGATGGATGGACGGTTGGATGGACGGACGGATGGATAGACGGATAGTGGGTGGGTGGGTGGATGGATGGACAGACGGCTGGATGGATGGATGGATGGATGGATGGGTGGGTGGATGGATCGATGGATGGACGGATGGATGGATGGATGGATGGATGGATGGATGGATGGATGGATGGATGGATGGATGGTGTGATGAGAATTTAAGCTCTTCTCTTGTGCAGACAGGTGTGTTTGGACCAAAGTCTCCGAAAACAGGAAGTTTTATCAGAATGTCCTGAAAACCAGCCTGGAAACAAATCGCACCAGTCTGTCCCAAATAAGTCTTCAGTCGCTCATATTGAGTCATTTATCATAATTTTAGAAGATGCTGAAGGAACATTCAGCTGTGTTCAAACCGTAGCCCGAGAACCTCCTCTCTGAAGCTGCAGCAGGTCTTTAGAAGGGACAAAGCTTTGCCTGGAGGACAAACTCAAGGAGCAAACCTCCCCCCTTTATTCATTTCTTACCAAAATGGAAACAGGGATCCAGCTCATCAATGCACTTTTAAATATTACGGCAAGTAAAAAGCAACACACAAGCGGATGGAGCTGCAAAAAGCCCCAGACAATACAACGGATGCAACACTGGGCAATGTCATTATACTGGAAAATCTGACCTTGATCAATTTATTAAATTAAGTAAAAATACCTCAGAAAAGCAGGAGGCCATCTAGTATGCTTCATCATTTCTTATTCAGTAGATACAAAGCCAACATTTAGAAGCTGTGTGTGAAAACTGCACTTTTACTGCTTCACCAGGACTCCAGAAACACACTAGCAGCCAGGTGCTGCTGGTCAGATGCATTCAGTAAAGAGTCATCACCACCTCTAGAAAAGCAGGAGTTTGGGTAGCTTGTTGCTTCAAAGCACATACATGTGTGGTAACACCAAGTTGGGTTTGGAAAGGCATAAGCAATGACCTCAGATAAGAAATGTTGCTCCTCATTGATCTGGAAAGGGTCATAAGGCTGTTTCCAAACCATCTCAAGTCCATCATCCTGCAGAGAGGAAGATCATTCTCAGGAGGGAAACATCTCAGACAGCTTCCAATCTTCCGTCCCAGCAGATTCAGCCCAAGGTCAGAGCGTGAAGCTCAGAGAAATGACCAAACACCCAAGAGCTCCATCTCAGGCCTCAGTTAGAAGGTTAAAGGTCAGGACAGGACAGTTAGAAAAACACTGAATCGGTATGGCTGCTTGGAAGGCTTGAAGGAGAAAGCCTCTTCTCTCTAAAGCCAAAATGGCAGCAGGACTTAGGTTAGCAAAGCTGCATCTGGATAAAGGACCAGATTTCTGGGACAATATCCCCTGGACAGATGAGACCAAAGGAGAGATGTTGGACCATAATGGACAGAACCATGATGAAGGAAACTAAACACAGCAGATCAGCACAAACACCTCATGCCAACAGTTAAGCACGGTGATGGAGGACTGTTGATTTGGGCTCATTTTACAGCCACAGAAGCTGGGGACCTCGCGGTGACAGAGTGGACCTTGAACTCCTCTGTAGACCGAAGTAATCTAGAGGCAAATGTGAGTCAATTTGTCCAACAACTGAAGCTTGGTCCAAACTGGGCCACCAACAGAACAATTAACCTAAAACAGCAGCAGATCTGCAACATAATGGCCGAAAAAGAAAAGAATCAAGGTGCTCAAATGGCCTAGTCAAAGTCCAGATCTGTTTGAAATGCTGAGGTCTGAGCTTAATAAAAACTGCCTGCAAATCTCAAAGCAACAATGGAAACTAGAGGACAGAAGGAGAGGAGAGAAAATGCTTTAAACAGCCTGTTACTCTGGCACACAGAGACACCCTGAGCAGTCCCTGTGGACCAGCCTTTTGGTGTTGGACCTTCTTTGTGTCATCGGACAGATGTCACGTTCACAGCCTCCCACAGAGCTCAGACCTCCAACTAAACACACAAACAGAGGCAGAAACAGACGCACTAACATGCACTCAGACAAAATCAAGCTTCATATTGGGAAACGTTATTGATACCACAGCTGAGTTATTGATCAGTGTGGCTTTTAACATAATGTTTTATCAATTTAAATCAGAGCTGTGGATGGGAGGGGGTGCAGATAGTTTTATGGCAGCAGCAGAAACAGAAACATCTAAAGTATGAATCTGGGCTGCAGGTGCATCAACGCTGCCTTTAACCAGCTCAGACAGACACACAGCAAACTAATTTAATGAAACTCACACTGAGTTTAGTGCATCAACATGGCAACCAGCAGCCGGCTAATGGAATGATGAATATCAGCTTTGTGACACAGCATATTCCAGGAAAATCAACCCCCTCGGCAGCTATTTCCCCAGACTGGGGGCGGCCATATTTCTCACTAAATCCTCTGATGACAGCAGAGTCTTTCTGAGAAGAAGCTGGGTCAATGATGATTAAAGACACCCCTCCACCTTCTTAACCTGGACTTGTTTCTCCGCACATTAGGTGGCCAATAAAAGCTGTTTCTGCTTATGTAGAAAAAGAAACAAATTCTTGTTTTAGGATATTTTCACTATAAAAACAATGATCAGATCAACCCGGGTCTCAACAGCTTGTTAATGACGTCTGGAAGAGCTACTTTCATTAAAAATACCAGGGTGTGGTCAGGAGGTGATGAAGGTTGGACCTTACATCACCACCTGATACATCACGTTTACAGAGTCAGATATCTTGGTTTGATTAGTCCTAAATAAAAAACACAAAATGCTATGAATGTTTTGGCTTCTCTGAACTAAACGGGTCAGAGGTTCCTCATGAAAATGCCCCCCACCAAATAATCAAAAAATATTTAACCAAAACCTTCAGCATGCTAGGAACAAAATATCAGTCTGTAGCAATAAAACTTCAGGAGAATAAAACTGCAGGGATGAAATGAAAAGTTGAAAAAGCCCCTAATGATCCTCAGTGGGGAGTAGTTTGACATGTTGATGGTGTTTAAGAAGAGTGATGCACACGGTCCAACCAGATTCCACGGTGATGGGAATTAACAGCCTCTGTCAGGATAACCAATAATCATTCAACAGGATTCAGTTTGTTAGATTGTAGAACGCAGAGATTGGACTCTGGATCAATGGAAACATGTTCTGGTGAGTCCAGACATGGGAATAATGGAAAGAAGAGCGTTATGCTCCTGCAGGTCAGTGGGGGGCAGTGTTCTGACCCAGGGTAGCAAATAAAATTCAATTCAATTCAATTCAATTCAAATATAACATGAACTGTCTTGGAGGACAAACTGCATATGTACTTCTATAATGGCCACCAGAGACAGAATCCAAAATATTCTTGCATGGTTGTGAGTTCATAGCAGCCTTCATCGCTTCAGCCTCCATGTTCTCAGATTTGCAAACCAGAGTTCAGTTTCTGTTGGAGATGTGGTTGAACTTTGAGAAAGATGCTGCTCGACTGCTGAGCAAGCATCTTTCATGGGCGTGCTTGGAGGCAGACGCTGCACAGGAGAGCCGTTAGCCAGGCATTGCTTTGAGGTGACCAGCAGCAAGCAACCACTGCGTTCTCACATGGATCTTCATCCAGCACCACCTTAACTACTTAAACATCCCAGATTGGTGGTCTGCATGGCAAGGAGTGATGTAGATCATCACCAAAGGGTTTAGCTGTTAGTATCAGGGGTAAAGAAACAGTGAGATCAGGCAGTTCCTGAAGCATCAGACAGTCTAGTGATGTTCAGTAGGCACAGAATATGTCTTATGGACTCATTAGACAGGATTTCCAGCACCTGATGCAGCTTCATAGAGGTCAAATTGTAGGTTAGCATGAGGGCTGGAGGTTTTATCCTAAATCTGTCCAGCAGAAGTGATGTACAAATGTCACAGTAATCTGATGTTGGAACCAGGGGATACATGACTGTGTCTGCCCTCCCCACCATGTCGTTCAGAGTACACCTCACATGCTGGGCCTCATGCAAACCCATAGCATGACCCCTACGGAAGGTCTGACGGACGGCTGGATGCTCCAGTAACCGCATGATAACTCTCCAGTAGGGATGCCACCACTTACAACTTTTACTGGACCTTCTACTTGTCTCAGCTCCTTGTAAGTCCAGTAATTTGAGTCCTTATCAATGGTCTGCACGTAGACCAAACAGGTTAAGCGCTTGACCCGTGTATGGGGGCCTTAGTCCTCGACACAGGCTGTTGCAGGATCAAATCCCGGCCCGTTGACGCTTTCTGCACTCTCTACCCCACTCTTTCCACACCATTTTCTGTCTGCTCACTGTTAAAAAAAACTCTGAAAAAATAATAAAGGCAACTAGAGCCAAAAAATAACGAGCTGAATCACTTTCCTCATTAGTGTTTTGTACAATAAAATATTTTTTAAAAGCATTCCTCTCATTCATTTTGGCTTTGGGAAAATAGAAATATTTGGAATGAGCTGAAACTTTCCAGCTATCCAGGTGGGAATATTTAGTCTCTTCCAGTTTTAGACACGTTTCCAGAAAAACACATTTTATCTTCATTCAGATTGGACTCTGTTAGTGGAACACTTAATACAAACGCTGACAGACAGGGAGTCATGACGTTAAAACGTAGACTTCAGCCCTCCGGCCGCCTTCAGCGCCTCCCATCACTTCCTGTCAGCACACAACAACTTCCTAACGGTGACCTCAGAGGTCACATGTTCCACACCAATGAGGACATCACGTCTGCAGCTAATGAACATCCCAACAAGGCAGGCTGTCACTCTGTGTTGGTGTTAGGCATGTTGGAGCTGAATGTTTGCTGCTCTGCAGAGGTGACGGGAGACTTTATAGGTCACGTCCTTCCTCTTCCTTTGGTACAGCAGAGGTTCAGGTCTAGTTTTGAGTCTAATTAAAAGCTTTACTGTCCAGTTATGGTGTTTCTGCTCAGCAGGTCGTCTTAGTTTGAATTCATTTTATCCATCATTCAGTTCTTTCATTATTTCACACTCAGCACAAACAGATTTTCCTGCGACGCATCCTCCTACTTGGACACATATGGACCAACAGCAGCAGCTAAAAGTCAGGATGAGAGCAGAGTTAGACAGAGCTGTGTTGGGATTAAACATTTTGAACAGGAACGTCGGAGCGTGAACCAACAGATATACGAAAAGCAACTTCTCTTCACGTCTGATAAGCAGATTAAAGGGAGAAAATGTATGATATTGATGCTCCAATCAACGTTTATTAGGCTGACCTGCTCATGTAGATCAGTGACTGCAGGGTCACATGTTGTAATGCAGGGTTGGATAGTTGTAGAAATAATTACAGCCATTGAGAAAAGTCAGACAGAAACGAAGATTGCAAATTAAAAAAAATAAAAAAACTGAACCCAGAGGTGGTCTCAGAACTGAAATAAAGAAGATTATTATGATCATCACAAATGTATCTTTGTGTTAATTTTCATCACAGCTGAATAAGCTGAACACTGCATATTGGGAGAATTCAGAGTATATTGTATTTTCATTAAGGCTCTTATTATGAAAGTTTAAAGGAAGCTGTGTCTCAGTCCATCTCCTGTGTTGGTGCATAGGTGCTCGTTGAACTGTTTCAGACATAAAGCCTCATTTGGCGTATTCAGTTGTCCTGATGATGGTAGCCAGAGTGAGGACAAAGAAATTTTCAAAAAGACTTCCGTGTGCTGGACAAAAGTCTGAAATAAAGCTACCGTACTATAACACTCAGGTCCTATTTGTGGTTAAAATGTCCAACTTTACTTTCACCAGTTTGCATCTGAACCAAAGTATCTGATACAGTGAGGTAACTAAATATGGTTTCACCGACCGTAGACATATTTTACATGGTAACCATTAAAATTCTGAATCCTTTCATTCAAATCAAACACACTGCAAATAACAAAAGGAGCATCTGAAGAGGTCCCCCAAAACAGCCCACACTGAATAGTTCCACATAGCGGCTTTAGACTCATGGTGTAACAGCACAGAAACGGCAGTTGCTTAAATTATTAAAATGAATACAGACATGGTGAAACACAGTCACTTAGGCTCAAATGGACTTCACAGAAACAGATGGAGACTCTGTGCAGGACAACAGAAGGTAAACCAAAAGCAACAAACACCTTCATAAGATACAAATTACTATCAGGATTAATGGCCATCATCCTTTCAGGTGTAACCTGGGAATCATGACACCCTCCATGAACCTCGAGTTCTTGGTTCCGGTAACACAGAGCTGAACTTTGCTGCAGTAAATATCATTTTCTTTATTCAAATTAGATCCCACAAACTGCTTGCTGTAGCTAAGCAAGCAACTGATTCAGTTCATATACATTACAGTATCATCAGCATAATGTGATACATTTGCATTTGGTAGGTTTTGTGGATAAAGTGATTCAAAGTTGTCCGGGTTTAGTGCCCTGAGGGACCCCTTTGCATACTCTGAGGTTATATATTCTGTCTATTTTCTGCAGGATATATATATATGAAAAATACATACGTATATATAACTTGTTAAAAATTTAATTAGGCCTGTTATGGTTAATACCACAGTTTATCATTTTCTTTCCTTCAGTCTGCCGACACAAACATTTGTGTGGTTTGCTAAAAGAACTGTTCTGTGCTTTAGTTTAACTCTCCAATCATCCATTGAGCCAGAAATGAAAACTGAATTAAAAGTCTATACACAGTTGAACTAATATTTAACTGCATCTTTAGTTTTAACTATTATTTTACTGTGATTTCCCACAGACGGAGATCAGAGCCACATTAGGCTTAAGTTCATCCTCACCAGATAAATAGAACAATGAGCCTAAAGCTTCGGTACCTCCAGCTTCATGCTGCATGAATGTTAGACACTAACAACAAACAGACGAGTTCCTCGAGTATTTCTTTTTCAGGAGAAACTAAACCCCCAAGAACATCATGAGTCAAAGGAGCAGGATGTAAAGTATGTAAAACAAAGATTATCCTCCTGTAAGCTGATGAACCTGCAGACTGCAGCAGCTTCATCCTCATGTTCATCTCAGAACGTCCTAAAGCAGTCATAGGACAGATTTCTGACCTGGAGTAGCTGTCTGTGTGTGTTGCAGGTGGCTGTGTGAGTATCAGTGTGTCGTGGTGGGTTAACTCAACCTCTGTCCCCCTCAGGCCCAGCGAATCAGCATCTTGTATGAGCACAGCGGCTCGAGCACAGGAAGTAAACAACACTGTGATGAAGTATGCTGTCATCACTGCTGATTCTTGCACCTTCTTCATCCTCCAGCAGTTTGTCTCGGCTGAGGTTCGTAATTCTCTGCTGAGTAAAGGTCCAAACCAGCAGAAGAAACGTCCTCAGGACTCCTCTTAATGTTTGACTCAAAACTGATTCACAGATAGTGTCAAAGGTTTAAAAATAGTCAGGACTGTGATGAAGGTCAGCAAACACAGAGCATGTGTCTAAGTCATCAAATAGCTTTACCGGAACTTCAGAAAGTTTGACAAGGGTCACTTTTTGGGTTTCCGTGGAGCCGGTGGATCTTATAACTGCTAAGTGTATTGTTTAAAGTTTCTAAGTGGGTTCTAATTTCTTCAAATGTTCCTCCCAAGCAGGCAGAACATCTGTTGGCTTGATGAATAGTCCTCCAGTCCAGTCTTTCTTCCCTGTATGCAAGTCTTCAGCAAATAGGACCCAACCAGAGAAAAAAAGACCAAAATAAGGATTTTAAAGACATTTCAGAAAACCTGGAGAACTATTGTCTGAAGTATTAATCATTTATTCATTCCTGCTTTGATTTCTCCGTCCATTTGCATTATTTTTCTTCCTGTTCATCTTCTGTCTTTTCTTCCATCCTGTCCGTTTCCTTCCTCCTGTTCTGCTCAGATTAGTTCTCTGTTATCTCCTGCTCTTCTCCTCGTCTCCGTCCTCTTCTTCTCTTCTCGTTCTGCTTGACCTCTGCTGAATCATCTCATCCATTTCTCCCTGTAGTCTGTTTTAGCTGCGTGTTGGGTTGTTTCCTGCCTTCACCGTCTCTCGGCCAGCTTGCAGGTTTCATGACGCTTCGTCACTCAGCTTCAGGCCAACACAAACCCTGTGTTGTCATGGCTTTGTCAGTCAGAGTCTGTCAGTGTCCCGTCCTCATCGGGGACAGTCAGAATAGATCCTGGTCTGCTGTGACGGGTCCTACAGGACCAGCAGAAAGATCTGCAGTGGATTAGGAGAAAATATCTGTTTCTGTTGGTCTAATTCACCCAAACGTCTCTCAGAAATGAATAATTGGAGCTATTATAAACCATTTTCCCACCAGCTACATATTAAAGGCTTTTTCTAACAATTTAGGACGACAGCAGCAAAAAGAAAACCCTGGAGGACGGATGGCATATACGGCTTTTTAGAGGTCAGAGCAGTCCATTTCCAGAAATCCTGATCCCACAAAACGTTACTCAGCAGCTTCTTCAGCATCTCTCCCATTCAGCAATTACTGTTGTAAAATTGAAGACTGCAAAGTTAAGATGAATCTGAGTAGATGCTCAGAAACCTCTACACAGTTTCATTTATTAACATGTCTGTATGTTTAAAGGTGATTTTAGTGAAAAGGAGGATTATTAATCTCAGGCTAGAAGATGTAATTTAAGACAAAACAACAGAGAGAAAATTACATAATTCTGATTATATGTCACAGGAACAGTTTTCTGACAGCATTCAATTAATGCTCTGAAACTGGTTAAAAGCAATAAAGGTTAAAATAACTTTGAACATTGACTGTGAGTCATTTAGAGGAGTTCTGTATGAACAGGAGCTGTTGGTCGTAAATAGAAAAACATCAGCTGTTTGGACCAAACTGAACTTCTACAGACACCATCTACATCTACACCATCAGTTCAAGCACAAACTTCATCAGCTGAGCAACAACCGCTGAAGATGAACCTCATCAACTATTCCACTCATTTCATCTCATTTCTACACGTATCTACAGTCATACAGGAGGACACAGCCACAGCAACGTCCAGGATGAAGACATCTCCCAACATCAGTCATCAGTCAGCTGCTCCAACCACCCATCCCACTGAACAACATCTGCAGCCTTCAGGTCTGTTGTTCTGACCCAAACTCATCACAGCCAACAGCCTTAAATCAACAGTATAGACAGTATGAACTCACCCTGCGTCGCTGCTGTTCCCGCAGATTAAGGCATCCTTGGCTCCTTCCACTTTGTAGAAATTATCTAAAAACAGAAGAAAAGTACAACTTAGAACATCTGAAGAACCTTCCTGGTCTTACATAGCATCTCACTGTGCTCAGCTTGTGTCTTTTACTCCTGATGGGGAGTTATGTAGTTGATATTTGTTCTGGTTTAATCTGCAGTTTGTTTCATTGGTCTGTTACCTGGCTGGTTTCTGTAACTGGATCTCCTCCTCTGTCTGCAGGATCCTGCTGGACGTGATGATGATCAGTAAAGGAGGATTGTACCATGAAAATCAAAGGAAAACTAGACGAGGTTTCATTTTAAACAGGAAGTCCCTGTTAGAGTGACCCAAGTTTGGTTCAGTAATCGTTCCCAACAGATTCACGGACTGAAAGTGTTCACTGTTAGGTATCACCAGTGTTCTGCACAAATGAGTTCAAATGTTCGTATTTATGAATTCGGCCTTTCCATATTCTGGTAGCTGTAAACTTCACAAGACTTTCATTATATTTGGGAATGAAGAGCTGCAGTAAAACTTTTAACAATAATCATAATTTTGTCACAATATCTCCTCCATGGCAGTCAGGACCTGGTTGTCCGCTGTGTGCACGCTCTGCAGTCAGGCTGTTCCACATATTTCCATATGTGAACTGACCCACTGTTGATAAAATTCACATCTTTCCTCTCGTATAAACCTAACCATGACCACAGTAGGCCTGTGTCTTGAACATCTAACTGAACTTTGTCTATGTAGAGTTGCACCTTTATGCTTGGTTCTGCATGCATCTGACACCAGGAAGAGTCCAGAACTCAGACAAGTGCAGAGGACCACATATGCATGATCAAACATGGAAGACTAAATTAACAGACGACATATTACTTCAACAGACAAAGAGATCAGATGAAAATCAGATAAAAAAGTAGATTAGATCAGCCATTTTGATCACCTTTTTGACTGGAAAAATGTTCACTAAGATTCATTTTTCTTTTAAAATTATAACAATCCACATCATCAATACTAAAGTTTCCAAACAACAGAAACTCTGAAAGTCTCAAAACGTCAGGTTGGTCTTCTCCTGTTTTTCCTCCATCCGGCTCCTCCCAGCTTCCTCGCCGTCTGTCTGTGTTACTACAGAATCAATAGGCTCATCAGACTTTGCTCCGTCTGTTTTGGACCTGTTAGACACCGTCTGAGTGAACGGGCAATAAAGCCAAAACCATTACAGCAAACACGCTTTGTTGAACATTTATTCAACACTTAAATCTGACCACAAGCCATTTCTGAGTACATTAATACACTTTAATGTCGTTTCATGGAGTACACCCAGCCCGACGTCCCAAACCCACTCAGGAAACAAAAGTATCTGACATAACAGGCTCAGAAGCTTTTATTGGTCATCTGCAGGAAATAAAAAGCACAGCTGAACTTTTGTTGTGATCCGAAGAGGAGAAATGTGTTTAACCCAGACTGCTTTCACATTCAGGGCATCACACTGAGGATCTATAGGGGAACTTCAGGGAGGTTTTAGGTTCAAATAAAGGGCTGATGACGAGTTTAACACAAATAATATAAAGATTATAAGGAATGAACTGAGAGGAGGATGACATGTTGATCTTTCAAACAAAGATAAATAAACGGGCATTAAATAAATGGTTTCATGAGATCAAACTGATCAAATCTCTGGTCTGACAACTGATTGTTCTCTTGTTCTTATCGGCTCCTCAGAAGTCGTATCTATTTGTCTTGGTTGCAATACTGAAGGCCTCTCCATGTCCAAGCCTCTCATGGAACATTGATCTGGCTTGTCGTGCATCCAAGTCCTCCTTTCATGAGTAAAATTCAATCTGACAGAACAGTGACAACAGAATTTAAAAGCCCCAAAAGTCTAGCAGTTCCCACCACAACACAGAACCACAGAAAAATGAGCTCCAGACTGGTTTGGTGGAGCTTTGGAGGATATTTGATGTGAAAAGCATCCATTTGCCGTGGAAATCAGGCAGCCAGATTGCAACCATTCTATGAAGCGTATCAAACATAACGTCCCTATAGCTGGTGTTTTAAATTGAATCTTTAGGCTCTTTGTTACCAGAACTCTGTCACAAAAACACAATTTGTTCTAATTTCTTTTGTTAAATCAAGTTAAAACATTCCAAAGCTAATAGAGCTTCAGTTGTATTTCAATGAAAAATTAGATCTTTGGTAGAAAATCAGTTCTAAACATTTAGGTTTGTTTCTAACCAAGGAATCGAACAAAACCAAATATTAGCAACCTCAGTTTAGCTATGCTTACTGTTTATTAGCATTGCCTAGCTTTGTTTTTTGCTAACAGTTTTTGTTAGCTTAGCTTAGAACAGCCTTGCTCACCCTACTTGCTTTAGCTTAGCTAAATTTAGCTTGCCCTGACCTAGCATAGATTATCCTGGCTTTTTCTAATCTGATCTTCAACAAAATGGAGCAGAGGGAGACAGACTGCGGCCTTCTGCATCAGATTTATTGGTTTTCCATTCCTTTGACCTACCAGAGCAACTTTTTGCGATGCTAATATTTTACTCGCATGATCTGGACATAAATCACATCAAGTGTTTAACCTGGCTGTCAGGAATCTGGGGTGTTTGTGTCTGTTTGGTTGGTTTTGTGTTTCTGGAGTAATCAAGCCTTTACCAAAGTGTTTACCCATGGGGCAAACCTATGAGCTGAGATCTAGGTCCTCCTCTGTGTGCTCCTGGATCTTTGGTCACCAAACACCATCAACAAACAAAGTTCTGGATTTCATTCCACGGCTGGCAACCCCAAGGCATCTATCTCATCATCTTCATCCTCAGTGCAACCTGTCTGCCCTCCGATGCTTTCATCTCCACCTCCGCTGCTCACTTCTCCATTGCCATCCATCCACCAGCTACCAACCACCACACGGACCTCTCTCCCCGGATTACCACTCACTCTCCCTGGCATTCATCTTCTACACCTACCAGTAAGCCTCCTCCATTTCATTGCCATCCATCCCTGCATTATTTCCCCCGCTCACCTCTTCCTGTCCTCTCAAGTGACCCTGCTGAATTGTTTCCAGAAAACTTTCCAGATCTAGACCCTCTCATTTATTATCATTGTTTTCTAATAAACTGTCTAAAACTTTCTTCTGGTCTCCTGAGAGTATTCGTGCATGTGGGTTAGTTGTTTAAACAAAACCTTGACAGTGGGAGTCATTTTCTAATCACACTTTACTATGATCAGAGGAACACGAAGGAAGCTGCTGCAGTCTCTAAACCAGTGGTTAGCAGTTAAAGTTTGTCAGAGAAAAACAAAGATATAAGCTTATTAATGACAATAAAATCCTTGTACTGTGTCCAAAGTTCACTGCAGTAAACAGAACCATGGGCCATTGCTGAAACAAAGGCAGGGCAGCATTTAACATGTGCAACTATTTGTATTTATCTAGGAGGGGGGTTCTCTTTGGTACAAGAAACCAAAGCCTTTGAGGTCTGGAGTACCTTCTGTTTCTTGAAGATTGAACTGAATTCGAATACACCGCTTATAAAGCTACAAAATCAAATAATCCGGTGATGACGTGCAATCACAAGCTCCAAACTTCATTCAGAATAAAAGCACTTTGACATGCACAGAGCTGTCACATTTACCTAAAACAAACGTGGAAGTGTGTTGGTTGTGAGCGACCAGAATGGACCCGGCTCAGGCCTTATTGGTTACTATACAACACACGATGTTGCTGTTCCTGTGTTTCAGGATGAGAGAGCGGGAGGAAATTAACATCCCTCCAAGTTTTCCCACTAAAGCTGGAAATGCGGCGTGTTGACATAGGGCACACAGTCTGGTCAGTTTACCACAGTCAGAATGACATGACCCCAAAAAGCTTTTACATGCATGCCGTTTGGATCGACTATCAGCATAAACCACCCGTCTCATTCAGAATACAATTTCATTCCGATCAGAATATTCTAAATTGGCACGTTTACATGACGCATTTTTATCCCAATCGGCCCCTTATTCCGATTTTTTATGTCCATGTTAACATGTAAGCACAAAGCTGGAGTTCCTTTCCAGAGAACGGCATCTACTTTATGGCATTACCTGATGTTCAACATTCATGTTCTTCATCAGCAGATAAATGCATATTAGCACATGGTCTGACATTAAATAAAAAGCTTTATTTTTTTCAAAGAGACCACCATCTGGGAGGATTTTACAGAGCTGCAGAAATGTGGAAAATTGTCTCTACGGGACATCTGAAGAAGAGGGCCTAATTTCATTTCTCTTTAAAAACTCAAGAGCAGCAAATTACCCTGTCAGGAATGAAAAAACCCTCTGTCCTCTGCTCCAGCATTTTCATCAGCAGCAGATAAATTTACAGGAGGACAATTTGCAGGTTTGACAGACACAGCAGGAAGAGTTATTGTCCAAAGTGAATTATCCAGAGGTAAGTTCATCTCCTCAGTCGCAACAAAAAGGTATCGGTCAGTGAATAATCTGTTGACCAGGTGTTTTACCGTACCTCATCAATCACAGGATGGATATGCATGTTTGGAGCTCCCAACACTTCAAGCTAGTTTGTAAAGCAAAATATAAACAGATGATAAACAAGGTTAATCTTAAGTTTTGTTCTTCAGACCAAAACCAACAAGACACCAATGAGGAAACATTTACTAGTGCTTTGTGTTCAGTGTCTCCACACTGGATGGAGAGCATCCACAATCTGTTAGATCATGGGTGGATTAACGTGGTGTGGATGTGATGGAGTTGGAGTCAAGATGTGCGACCAGCATCTCCATCTCCTTCAATGATCATCAAGCATCTCCATCTCCTTCAATACATGACTTACCTCAATCTGTCGCATGTAATGAGGAACCAAAGAGGTTCTTAATGCATGCATGAAGACTTGATGTAAGCCAACAACACCGAAACATTTTATATTCAAGGCTTCCTTCACCTGAGTCATTTTGGTGAATAATTAGGTTCTGCTTTTCATAAAACCTTAAAACATTCACCTGGTATGAGAGAACATCATCTAACCTTCTAACCAGACTGAAGAGGAACCACTGTTGCTGATTCAGCTGTCTTTCAGTTCAGCTAACAAACAATGCTTGATGAGAAATGTTTGCGTGGGAACGTGTTGCATTGATCCACAGTCTGAGGGCTGATTTCAGATCAGCCCAAAAGGCCGAGCCCAAAGCCGCGGCCTCGCCTCTCAGGTTTCACAGCAGCTTTTAGAGGTCGATACAGGAGGCTACAGGGTGCAATTATTTGTTGTGATGGATACTAAAGTAAACTGGGAATGAACATTTAGAAGGTACATTAGTGAAGCATGTCCTAACATTCACCTTTCCTGTAAACTTATCAAAGTGGACTCACCTTTCAGTTTGTCTAAACCCAACAGGAACAGGAAACACTGCTTTCACTTATAAACTTTAACTCCTGGGAATTATTTCTTCTGTAGGTAGCAGCCAGGAGCTGCTGGTTAAATGCACTGATGAACTGATCATCATCAGACTCAGCACCTCTGTAAAGGAAAGAGTTCTGGCAGTTTGCTGCCCTGGAGCAAACAGGTGTGTGGAAGCACAATGTCAGGGCTGAAAGACATCAGCAATGACCTTAGAAGAGCAACTGTTGGTTGTCTTTACGTTGGGAGCGAGTGATTTTATGTGTGTGGATGAGGGTGGGAGTGGGTGACTGTGACTGTGAGTGCCTGTTTTTATTGTGACAGGTTGGGTCTTGGACTGCTCCCTCTCCTGGATCAGCTTAGGCCCCCCATATTATGGGGGGCCTATTTCCTCCCCGCCACCCTGCCTGCCGGTGGTTGGAGTCTCTGCCCGCTGGTGTACTTGTGGTTCTCGGTGTCCGGGGCTGGATGCTTTGGTGTGTGCTGGCTCACTCCCGGTGGCTGCCTGCCGGGGCCTGGACCCCTGGGCTCTGTCGGGCCTCTGCCTTGGGGGTGGTGTGTCCCAGGGTCTTGGGTCTCTGGGTCCATGGCCTGATCTGCTCGGGCGTGGACGGCTGCCGGCGGGGCCTGTGGGCTCGTCGCTGCGGTTCCCTGGGGCTTCTGCACTGTCGCTGCTGGGTGGCTCCCCTGGGACTCTCCACTGCTCTTCTCTGGGGGGGTTGCGGTAGTCCCGGCGGTGGTTCTCTTGGGGTTCCTGTGCTTTGGGGGGCCTTTGGATGTCTGTTGCTCGGATCTCCTCAGTGTCCGCCCGGGGACCACGGGGCAGGTCGGTGGGTCCTCACACTCGCTATTGCATATTTCTGTGGAGAAACCTTGTATACAAAGCGCGTCCACGCAGGTGTTGATAGATACACAGATGATCTATATTGGGCTGCACTTCTCACTAAGTACATTTTACATTCATAAATACCGTGTGTTATTTTGTGTATCAGCAAGCTGGGTGTTATCTTTTATTCTATTCATCCTTCTTTCTCTCCTCCTTTTTTCACCTCTTTCCCTTTTGCCCCATCTCTCTCTTTGTCAAGCTTCTGTTTTCCTTTTCATTTCAGTCTCCGTGTCCGTAACAATTGAAATATTCCCAAAGAAGTTTATAATAAAGTTTCTTTTATAAATATCAAGCAGAGCCTTAAAGCAATAGCTGTGATGCTCCGCTTGTGAAAGTAAATCTGTTGGGCAATTTCTTGGCACTCAGACAACAATTCTGAGCTACTCTGCCGGACAGGACACGGTAAAAAAAAAAAAAAAGAAGAGCAACTGTTTCGTGTTCATCTGTCTGTAAAGGGTTATGGGTCATTTCTAAACTATTAGAGGTCCATCCTTCAAAACAGAATAATAGACTGTTACAAAAGTGGAAAACAGACAGCTGCAAATCCTTTCAGGAGTGCATGTCCCAGCAGATTCAACCCAAGGTCAGAGCATGAACCTCAGAGAAATGACCAGAAACCCAAGAGCTCCATCTCAGACTCTACAGGCCTCTGTTAGCAGGTTAAAGGTCATCACAGGACACAACAGGGTTTAACGCGAAAGCACAAGACGCCAATAACAACATAATGTCTGGACTGATGAAAATGCACCATGTTAGGAGAAAGGAAACAGCTTATCAACAAAACTCCTGAAACCAACTGTTCAGCTGGGTTGTGGAGGGCTGATGATGTGGGCTTGTTTTGCAGCTAATAGACCTGGGTGCCTCACAGTCACTGAGTGGAACTCTTCTGGATACCAAATTATTCTAGAGTTAATCTATTGTGTACTAGCTGAAAAAGAAAAGAATCTAGCTGTTGGCCCAGTCAAAGTCCAAACATGCTAGGAACATTGTGGTGGGACCTTTAGAGAGACATGCTAACCTTACTGAACTGACACAATGCTGGAAAGAAGAGTGGGCCTATAGAGTCAGACAGAAAATGAGTTATTGTTCCTGTGAGGTCAGACTTACTTCCTTTTCAGACCTCATGACATGAAAAATAAACTAAGGTGTGTCTTCATTTATCCATGAAAGAATAAAAGTCAGTTGTTGATGTCTTGTTTAGCTGATCTCTGCATGGAAAATTCAAGCTTCATTTATTAGGAGTCTTTGTGAGATCCTTCAACAGGAATAAAGGTTTCTCCATTGATGAATGGTAAGTGTGTTTGTGGAAATGCTCATTCTTTGTTTGGCGTTTACATGAATGTCTGACTTTATGTTAGAAAGCAGGAGTCATGAGCAGCTGTGCTTTTCATTTCAATAATACAGCTTTTCAACCTAAGTGGAATTCATAAAACATAAAGTAAACGATTAATGATCCGGAAGCTAGAGATTTTTAAACGACAGACGACAAAGAGCTTAGTTTCTGATCATGTTTCAGGAACCATTTATGGTTAAGAGTCGATACAGTGAGGGGGGCTGAAGTCAACCTGCCGCTGTTATACCCCGGACTCACGAAGCGAGGCAGTTACAGCCTCCCCTCAGCTGACTCTTATGTGTAGCGATGATTTATGATGTCGGAAACATATCTAAAACTAAACCAACAGCAGGATCACCGCAAAAATAATCATTATTGTTTCAAAAACGACAATGAGGGCAGACAGATTTCATCCTTAGTGCTGATTTTTCCAGTTGTCCGGCCTTCCTGGCTTAATTTCTCAAAGCTCACAGATGTGCAGCATATTGCTGTCTCCTCTTGATGGCCAGAGGCAGCTCAGAGGTGGCTCATCTTTGCAGGTTTATGAAGAAAATGTTTCATAATAAAGGCTTATGACTAATGTTTAACAAGATAAATTATGCTCAACCAAAGAAATAATTTTATGAAAGTATTTCAGGGGGGAATGACCTTGTTGGAACTGAAATCCTACTTTGTTAAACAATCATTTGAAGTTTTAGAAGTCCGCCAATTAAATGGCAACAAACTGCATGTTTGTGACAAGCTAAGATAAGAATAATTTAGCTATGTTAAGGTAAACTAAGCCAAACCAAGAAGGCAGAACTAAGCTAAGCTAACCTTAGCTAAACTATGCTAAATATAATCAATTTAAGGTTAGCAGATATAAGCAAAGCTAAGCAGTAGTATGCTAAAATACCTTAAACTAAAACAAGCTTCTCTAGGGTAAAATATGCTAAATAAAGCAAAAACTAAGCTGGGCTAAAACAAATGAAGAAATGGTCAGTGAAGACAAAGTTACGGTATGCTAAATTAAGCTGAAATAAGCTTAGCTCAGATAAACAAAAATAAAATATACAAAGCAGAAAGATAGAAAGGCAACATGCAGAAGAGCATCTCTGAACCCACAACACGTCGAACCTTGAGGCGGATGGGCTACAGCAGCAGAAGACCACACCAGGTGCCACGCCTGTCAGCTAAGAACAGGAAACTGAGGCTACAATTCAAACAGGTTCACCAAAATTGGACAATAGAAGATTGGAAAAACGTTGCCTGGTCTGATGAGTCTCGATTTCTGCTGCGACATTCAGATGGTAGGGTCAGATTATGGCGTCAACAACATGAAAGCATGGATCCATCCTGCCTTGTATCAACGGTTCAGGCTGGTGGTGGTGGTGTAATGGTGTGGGGGATATTTTCTTGACACACTTTGGGCCCCTTAGTACCAACTGAGCATCATGTCAACGCCACAGCCTACCTGAGTATTGTTGCTGACCATGTCCATCTCTTTATGACCACAGTGGACCCATCTTCTGATGGTTACTTCCAGCAGGATAACGCACCATGTCATAAAGCACCAATCATCTCAGGCTGGTTTCTTGAACATGACAATGAGTTCACTGGACTCAAATGGCCTCCACAGTCACCAGATCTCAATCCAATAGAGCACCTTTGGGATGTGGTGAAACGGGAGATTCGCATCATGGATGCAGCCGACAAATCTGCAGCATCTGTGTGATGCTATCATGTCAATATGGACCAAAGTCTCTGAGGAATGTTTCCAGTACCTTGTTGAATCTATGCCACCAAGGATTAAGGCAGTTGTGAAGCCAAAAGCGGGTCTAACACGTTACTAGCAAGGTGTACCTAATAAAGTGGCTGGTGAGTGTATATGTACATTTAAAAAGATATTCTTTCTTATTGAGAACAAAGTGTACCAGAGTCAAATTCCTTGTTTGTCTGAACAAATTTGGCAATAAAGCTGATTCTGATTCTGTTACTCTAAGCCACGGCAAGCTTAGCAGAAATAAAATAACAGTGTTTTTATTTATGTTTTGTTGCTGATCTATATGTTAGTTTCAAAATGTGTTTAAGACTGATCTTTCAAATATTTTTACAATACAAAATATAAATTTAACAAAACAGTTTGGAGTTTGAAGATTTTTTGAGTGGCACGGAGCAGGAACAAAGAGCCCAAACATCAAATCTAAACCTGGTTCTCTGCAAAGGTCTCTGCTCTGTGTCGACACAAAGCTGGTTCATCCCTTCAGTTTAGGAGCATATTTACGCCTGATTCAAAGATTAGAGTTAAGTTGGAAAATAGAGAAATAGTGCTCCAAAAGTGCTGTCAAAGTGAAAAAACGAAACATTTCAGAAAGCATGGAGAACAATAAATAAAGATCACTTTTAAGGTCAGGGAAACTTTGACTGCATGACGGATAATATGAAGAACTGAATCAGGAGATTGAAGCTGAACCATAAACCTCGGCCTGTGGTCCATGTCCCTGACATGATGGATACTGTGTATTTGGGACGACCGAGCAGAACCTCTTACATGTGAGTGTGTGTGTTGTATGTATGACTTTCCTCTGACAGTGTGTGTGCATTCACTGACATCAGTTGTAACAACAGCTCCAACATGGCATTATTCAGTCTATTTAGGAAGCACCAGCCATCCCTGCAGCCTAAAACAAACAGACACATCTATAGAACCTACTGGAAGCAGGTCCAGTTCTGTTGTCCCTGTATCAACAGCACCCTGCAGCCAACAGATTGGGCTTCATGAACATTTCATTTCACCTAATCTTATTCCAAACGCTGAACCAACAACCCAGATTACATTTAGCATTCACTCAGTATGTTGCTACACTATCAGTTTTCTGCAAATGGATTCCTGCTTCTATTCTTCTATCCTTAAATGTTCTCCTATTAAAAGTAAAGTGGAAGAAAAGTGATGGAAGATCTTAAACGTTCTTTACAAGGAACTATAGAAAAGTGTGGTGTGTATTTATATTCAGCTCCGCTTTACCATAATTCCCCTAAATGTTATCTAGAGCATTCCAGCCACCTTCAAAGTTTACCCAATTACTCAGTCCACGTGTATGAAAGCATAAGGACACACAGATCATTGCTACCCACATGTTTAAGTAGGGTCACAGCATCAGACAGTTAAGTTAAAATCTTCAGGTTTACTTGGAGCAAAACTAAACTGAGTTAATCACTTCTTAAACATCTACATTCCTTAATGCAGCAGCAAACATCTACAGCAGTACTGCAGCAAGACAGGAAAACTGCATCTTCACCATTCAGCTGCTCTGACCAGCTTCAGGCTCACCTTCATCTTCAATGAAGTCCTTTACGGAGGTCCAGGTCTTGTTGTTGCAGAAGAAGGAGGTGTTGGCCGGCAGGCTACCATTGATGCAGTGCTCTGTGCTGCGGACGCATTTCTGTCGCAGGTTTCCCATGAAGAGCTGCAGGCCGATGAGGGCGAAGACACTCAGGCAGAAAACTGTGAGGATCATCACGTCAGCGAGTTTCTTCACCGACTGGATCAGAGCCCCAACGATCGTCTTGAGGCCTGAGGGACCGCCGGGGGAATGCAGGGACCATTAACACTTTATAAGTGTTTTTAAATTATAATGTCAAACAGCTAGCCCTAACAAACAACAAACAGATCTAAGCAGGTAAAGATGGCGGCCCTCAGAAAACTGTTTTAGGTTAAAAAAAAAACATGTCTTAATGACATCTTAGCTAGAAGTGGGCTAAATCTGATCCAAAAGTGAACATTATGTAGATGTTTAAACCAAGTTTTAGTTTTAGAGTCAGAGACTGAACCACATGTTCATACTCCATGGTATTCCATAGTAACAGTCTAGTCAAACTGAAGGCGGCCATCTTTAGGCAGGTTAAGAAATAAATGAAATCTTCATGCATTTATATCATTACTACACAGATAAACAGGAGATTCCTCCTGCTGGAAGTCATCACTATCACCCTCTAAAAACACCCAGAGTTACATTCAGACACAAACACATGAAGGCCCGGTTAAAACAACAGGAACAAACACGGAGAACAGAACACAGAGGATGCAGACAAGCCGTCCAAATGTTACCAGATTAAAGAAACTCTACGTTTCTCCTCCGTTTTCAGTTGATTCATTAGAAACAGACTGGATCCTGTTTTCACTGTCTGTCAACTAATGAATGACTGAAGTGCAGCAGTTAAAGCAGCTTTATAATCGGTGTTAAGCAGTGTTATACCACAGCAGCATCAACATGACCGTCACACCGCCACGGTTTGCTGTCAGCACCAAACATGCACAGAGTGGACCCACAGAGGCTGAACTACTGAATAAACCTGATTTATCTCAGAGAAATGACCAAATACTTCTGCACAGATGTAGAGCTGTGAGTTTCAGATGGCTACATACGAACAGTTCCTCATACTGAAACTGCAATTTTTACAGCTCTGTTGTAATGAAAGGAACATATCTATGTTCTAATGAGAGTTTTCTTTTACCATTTCTGATTCAGAAAAATAATAAATTGGATTAAAGAAATTATGTCCAATTATTTAATAATCCAACTATTGTTTTAACATAACTGTCCAAACGAAACAAACTTTACTGTTTCAGTTTTTATGATGACACTTTGCTTCCAGTCTAGGCTGTTAAGACGAGCGCTCATATTCAACGCAATTAACTGCAAAGTTAACGATTGTTGATGTATTTGCACCCAGTTTTAATCCTGTAACTAAATGACCTGCTAGTGTCCTTTCAAAGGTCTCGTCTTCAGCTCAGGGAGAAGTATTAACTAGGACAGACCAGCTGATATGACTGTCGTTCTGATTGGATTAGAAGAGCAGAAGGAGGTAAAAAGGAGGGTGCTACTTTAAATCAGGGGTGTCCAAGTCCAGTCCCCCGGCGCTACCATCCTGCCACTGTTAGATGCATCTCTGCTCCAGCACACCTGAATCAGATTGTCTCGTTACCAGGCCTCTGCAGAGCTGACAGACTGAATGCTGAGGAGGGAATTCAGGTGTGTTGGAGCAGGGATGCACCTAAAAGTAGCTCTGGAGGACTGGACTTAGGCACCCCTGGTTGAGATGACTCTTGTTTTGTGAACATCCCAGGAAGCACATGCTGTCATCATCCCTTCACACATCACAGCAAGGAAGGATAGTTTCCATGCAGGTCATCATCAAGGCCTCCAAGTAGAGAGGTTCAGCTGATTGGACAAAAGCTTCAGGATTTGGTTGCCACCAGTACAGAGCTTATTCAAGAATGGCAGAAGTGTTGGCTTGAGTGTTTCTGCATGGGCAGTCAACTGAAGATGTTTGGACACATAGCCTGGTTTCTCTATAAGGAAAACATCAAAAGCACGTTGATATTCTGCAGGAAGAACCAGGACTGGACTGCAGATGATGGATAGATGAAGTTCCTTTTCAGCTCGTTTTCACATCTGGAACCATGAAGGTCCAGAGAACAAAAGATGAACACTAACGGTTCTGTGTTATGCTGACAGCAAACCATTCATGTGAAGGGTTGCTTCTTATCCATGGCAGTGGGCTCAGTCAAGCCTGAAAATGGTGCCATGAACAAATACTGTCCAAGAGCTCCTTCACCAACAATCCAGGAACACTTTGGTGGTAATCCGGGATCTTCAGAGTAAAGTGATAACTCAGTGGCTCAGGGATCAGAAACAATGAAAGGCCTTTGAAACATATTTAATGTATGTTACTGAGAATACCTATGAAACATCTGGCATAAACATTGTTGACAATGAAGCAGAAATGTTTGTGACAAAACAATTTTGGTCAGAGTTGTACAATTTATAAAAATATTTTACTTTTAAATATTTTAAATTTTAAATATACATATTTTATTACAGAAAGAACAATCTTGACATAAATAATCCTGAAACGTTTCATATAAAAAGTGTTTCTGTCCATTTCTGGGTTTTGGTAATAATTTTGAGCTCTAGTTTATCATATTTCATTCTGTAACATCCTGTAATCAACACTAAAATCATTTTATTTAGCTAATATATTTAGAACTGATCCTGGAAAAAAATCTTCCTTCTTACTCTTTTCATTGGTTCACTGACTGCCAGGAGCTGTTAGTAATAACATCGTTGCCTCTGCTGTCCACTCACAACCAATGTCCATACGACTGGGGCACGTCTCTGCATACTACCTCTGAGTTAATTTAGCACAAAGCAGATAGATGTGGTTCAGGAGGGAGTATGCAGCGTGACATATGAAACACAGCCACTTATTTCTGAGCAGCTTGCCCAGGTCAGGAGGGTTGTGCATCCTGTTTCCTCTCTTATGTTTCTCACCTGGGATGACAGAGATGGTTTTGAGCGCTCGCAGCACCCTGAACGTCCTTAAGGCTGACACATTACCCAGGTCCACAAACTCAGTGACATATCTGCAACAAGCCGGAGACAGAAGCACAAAAACAGACACACACAGAAGGATGTGACCACACGGAACAACGAGCTGACACAGAGGGATAAAAAGAGAGACGGAGATCCAGGTAGAGACAGGAAGAGCTACAGTAGAGACGGGCCTGGCTGAACGGCCACTGTGGAGCTTCAAGAGCTGCTATGAAGGTGAAATCAGATATGCAAGCTTCACACAAGGATGTAAACTGGAGAAATATTTCCTAAAGTCTTCTGATATTGTCATGTTTTAATTCCTCTGCCTCTCAAAAACAAATATTTACACCATTATAAGTATTACTTTTTCCTTGTTAATGGTGTGCTAAAAGTAAAACCTGCTAAAGCTTCTATTTTTGCTTATTGTGTTTGTTGACTGCTAGTTTTAGCTGCCTGTAAGCTAGCTTATGGCTAACTAGGAGAATTACGCTAATAATTCTGACTCTTTTTTGTTTGTTTTTTTATTTAGTTTTATTTGTTGCAATAAAGATCTAAGATGTAAAACTTTACAATAAGCAAAAAAAATCTAGCAAGTATGAAAGTTGGCACACTAACTAAGTAATTAGCACTAATGTGTAGCATATGACGAACTGTTTAAAATTTTACCTTCTTTTAATAAATGACAAAGAATTTATTAAATAAAAGCTTTGTCCTTTACATTTACTTGAAGCTGATATCTGCTGCGAAATAAATACATTTCTGGCAAATTAGCATAATCCAAGCTATCCGTGTATACGTAATATGTGTGCAAAGATTATGACATTCTGTTGAACATCATAATAATTGCTCTGAAAACATGAATTTGATTTTTACTTGTTACTTGAAGTTGTTTGCTAATCTTAGCTGCCACTTAGCTCCTCTGCCTGTTGGCTGCACATTTTATCAACCTCTTAGCTAGTGATCACCTAATTAGCTGAAAGGTTTTTACAGTGGAGCAGAGGATTAAAAAAATGTAACTAATAAGTACTTTAAACTGCAGCAGGTGACTAATACTACAAATATTAAATGAGCTGGAAGAAAGGTAAAAATACGTCTACAAAAATTTCAGGCAAAATAAAAAAATTGTGTGATAAATGCTAATTACAATTAATTATCACAAAAGTAGAAATGATCCTCTACTATTTAATGATTGAGTACACATAAAAACTTATATTTATCTTATATATGTATTAACACTAGGGTAATCAAGCTAATCAGATTGCAGTATTTTCTGAGCCACTCCTTTGCTCATTTACACTTTGCTTAATCCTAGAATTAGCATAGCATAAAGTAAGCATTGTTAGGAGTGAAAAGAAGACTTCCGAGCTAGGAATAATATCTTCTTAATTCCAGCTAATTCCCAGGTGCTCAGCTTAGCCAAATCTGACTTTTCCTTCTGTACTGTTCCTTTAAGACAGATCAGGTGATTCCACCTGTGATCTCTGACAGGGCGGAGAGTGGGGGGTGAGCAGGTAGGCTGGTGCTGCAGGACATGGCAGACATGGGACGGACAGCAGATGACGTTCACGACTAAATTACTTATGCTCTTTTGAATGCTTTTAAGCTGCCCCTTGTCGTCCCCTGCTGGTGGTGAGGCCTTACCTGGGATGACTGAGATAGTTTTCAGGGCTCTCAGCACTCTAAACGTTCGCAGCGCCTGCAGGTTCCCTACTTTGATAAACTCTGTTAACATCCTGCAGGGAGCAGTATGTTGGTTTTCAACAAACAACAAAAGAAGACAAAGATAAGAAAGTCTAAACATCCTTTGATGATGTACATTCTGTGATTTGAGCCACCCTTTTATTTCTTTTTATTTTGCCTCCGATGAGTCATAAAGTAGCCTTGACCTATTGCTCTCCAAGCTTTCTGAGACTGAGACATGTTTGGTTTAAATTTCAAATTTAAACCAAACAAAAATTAAATTTCAGTCAACATGGAGTTGAACGGAATGCTACAGCCATCATTGAAGCACGGTGGGGGTTCAATCATGATCTGGGGCAGTGTTCCAGTAGGATTAGGATTAGGGGGAATTATCAATACAGGGTTGAATATGCTGTGTGAAAATGATACAATTTAACAATGGCAATGGACTCTTTTTTACTTTCTTTCATTTCAGCACAAAGACGACCCAGAACTCACTGCCAAGGTAATATATCCTCAAACATAGATTGTAAAAGATAGAGTGAAACACTCTCAGTCATAGAGCTATCTCACTAGACCCTGTAGCTGAACATTGGTAAGGTGATGAGGATTATTCTAAAGGAGAAAAACATACATATTTTAAAAAGCATACAACAGACCTGAACACTGACAGAAACCATTTATGGCTTTTTAAACTTGTTAGAATTGTATAAACTGTATTTCCAGATGTTTCAGGGAAAATCTTCAGCTATTTCCATTTCACCTGACAAAATACAAAGAAATGAGGGTTGGTCCAATGTTTTTTTAGAGTACTGAGTTACATTTCCTGATAGGTCAGAGTGTGAACTGGAGCATCACATTTGAAGCTAAAGTAAAACAACATCAACATGACCTTCTGTGGGATTTTAGGGGCCCACTGCTTGTCCTACAGCACATTTTCAAAGTCAAACGACAAATATGGCAGTAGAAAAGATGAAAGTAAATAAGTAATTTGCTTTTGGCTCATAAATGTAATGTTCCTGAACCTACTATACTTTCTACTATAATACACGTATGATAACCAGGAAGTAAGAGAAAATACAATAATAGTCATAAAGCAAAGTTCAAACTACAACCGCAGCAATGAAAATGTAAATATTAGGTAGGTTAGCCTTACTGCCTGAAGCATAAAGGAAACTTAGCTGAGATTCGAAATTTACTTACTTTTTAAAATTTGTACAATATAAACACGTTTTAAATCATGGGCATTTATGATTTTTAAATTCAAACTAGTTAATCAGCTGGATTGACAAATCTAAAATAAGCTAGCTAAAGATTAGCCACTGCTAGCTTCGATGCTTAAAGCTGAATTTTTCTGTCCTCTTCTCACAAAATGTTAATAAATATAAAATAAATATTAAATAACGTTTAATTGAATTTTAGGAGGAATTTTAGAGATTTCGTTATTAAATGTCAAGAAAATATGTATGGAAGTTATTTAAAGCAAGTTTTGTTGTTACAGCTTTTAATGTTGTTAAGCTAATTTGAAAGTTAGCTTAGCTTAGAGAAGTAGCATTATTTAAAAAAAAAAGCAGAGTCATAAAACGTTTTCAGAAGATTAAACAACTTTTATTTGATTGTGAAGTTAATGTATTATTCTACTGTCAAAGTAACTGAAGCGGTAATGAATATAATAGTATTATTTCAAGCAAAGTAAGTTAGTTTGATAGCTTTTACTATGTTAAATATAACATTAAATCATGTTAAATAGTTTTATGCTATTTATTTATTTTTAGTAAAGAAGTTTTTCCATTTGTTGTTTATTATGTATTTGCAATGTGAATGAGTGCTAGTTAATGTCTAAACATATATAAGCTTCTGCTGCTTTGTTTCTATCCTTGAAATAAAATTATAAATTCCAAACAGTGAGTTTTTTACACAGCATCAACCCGAGTTAAATAAGGTACCCGGGCAGGACCCAGGCAGCGAGCCGAGCTGTGAATTTGTCCCTTTGATCGAACTAAATGAGGCCACACAAGCCGGAAAGGCGCCAGGCGATGGTGGCCTTTTGGGCCCCAGGTTAAACCGAGTCATCTGATCCTGAAGCTGCTAATGGATCTCCATTATAGCTCATATTTTAGCAGGTTTTCACTGGTGCAGTGATTTAATTACAGGGGAGGTAGTGATGGGAGGGAACGGCATCCAGAGCAGGCTTTTTACAGGGACCAGTGGATGAAACCAGTGACATCAGAACACTTTACTGAGAAGGACCAGTTCCACTGCTGTGGGAATGTAGCATGTACCATTTTAGTTTAGTTTGTATCTAACTATGACTTAATTCATAATTCATATTCAGTTCATGTTAAAATAATTTAATGTTTGGAGTTATTAAAAGATTAAAAGACAATAAACCTTAAATCAAAGTTAAAACACAGAGCGCCTTATTGAGTCTAAAGCTGATGATGACATTGTTCCAGACGTAAACCATTGATACCTTGAGGAAAACTGAGCTTAAGTTGGGGTTATGACCTGGTTACCATGGGAACGCAGACTCAGTGGGAGAGGGGAGAGCATCAATCAGATTGTGGGTGTGTAAGTGTGTCTGTTTTCCAACTATTAATCTAGTTTTAATAAAAGACTCCACGAAGATGACTAAAGAGGTGACTGATGTGTCTCTCAGTTTGGGAACATTTTTTGTTTGATGGCTTAGCTTACTTTAGCTCAGTTTAATAGTTAGAGGCTCCAGACGAATCCTGTCAGATGCAGGTTGTTTAAATATCACTATGGTTGGAGTTCTGACCCAACTGTGGGTATCCACAAAGTAGTCTTCAGCATGACACACGCAGGGGTTGCAAACCTGAGCTTGTTTGTCCTTTTAATTAGTTGCAAAGTGACAGCTGCTCTGAAAATACCGTCTGCTGAAAGCTGGTTGTAATTTTGGTGCAGAAGAAGAAAACAACAGCTACGTGCAACATACCTGGAAGTACAAACAAAGGTCCGGAGAGAGTTCATCCTCTCTTCTACTGAGATCTGCCTAAAATTTAGCATTTTTTAAATTCAAAATTCTTGTCTAAGTTATGTTTGAAATCACGTTCTCATGTTGTTATATACAGAGCACAACGCAATAGAAACCAAAGATGTTATGCTAAAACTGGTCACATCTATTATTTTGCGCGTGTGTGCATTAATTTCTCCTGATTGCAGTCATACTGCCAGGGCTTTCTAGTACAGGAAGATTCCTTGTTTACAACATGAAAACGGACACTAGAACGTTTTCAAAATGTGCCGTTTTCAGAGAAAATCTGCACCGTTGTCGTGTATAGGAACACCAAAAAACGTGTAAACAGGGCCTTATTCTGATACATGTTAGCACATTTATTTCCTACAGACTGTATGTAATAAATTCAAAATGTGATACATTTTGTAATCCAAGCAAAGTGTTTAATCTATGAATGAATCTGTTAGAGGAATGTTTGATTTGTACACAACCTGGACCATCACTAAGTAATATAGAAAACACTGATCCAAACATTGATTCTTCAGTTAGATATTGTTCTTAATGTTCTGGTCACTTCTTCATCAGATCAGGACCCGAAGTTCTGCTTATTATAATGATTTGCTTGTGAGTCTAGTGCAGAAACTGCTGCAGGAGATGGAGAAGATTGTTTTCTGAGTTCTGAAGTAGCTGCTTTTTAAACATGCATGTTAGTGTGATTTATTGTTCATAACAAGAGAAGTGATTCAAAAAATGTCTTCCTTCAAGAGGGAGCTAACATCTGTATTTATTTACAAGTTTTAGCTTAAATATGAAGTCCAATAAACTATTGGTGCTATTGAGCAGAATGTCCATGAGGTCATGACATGTCTCCATGACGTTCCCCCATCTGGGTAGCTGTGTGTCACAGAAATGTTGTTGTTTTTTATTAAAAATCATTCATTAATTCAAGTGAAAAGAAATTAAATGTGACTTTTTTTCTTCCAAGAACTTGATTTGGACATTAAACATCCCTCTTCATCCTTTTCTTGTGGGAATGTTTCTCAACCTAGACGAGGCGAAGCTTCAAGGCTGAACTGTTCCATTGTTCCTTCTCACAGAACCTTTATAATGTAGCTCCATATAAATCCCTTTCACCTACTGACTGCCGACTTCACAGAACCATCTTCACCGGGTTTATATCCTAACAGCGGTGCTTGTTTTCCCATTTTATCCCTCCGACTTGTCCGGCTCTGAGTGATCGGGTTTTATGTGAGTCAACGTTTTGCAATCAGAGGACAGCTCCTTTAAAATGTTTCACTGGACTGAGCTGAGTTGACGACACCTCGCTACACTCCAGGGGAACCTCTGAGCCGGGCCTCAGGGTCAGGTATCGATCTGATCCCTTCTCTACGACCGTTTGTCTTCCCGGCCCGGTGACTGATCACCGCCTCAGCACAGACCACACGGAGCTGCAGCGGATTTCCATCAGTCAGCCAATTAGAGACGAGGACTGGTCAGGTAGAGTGGGCGTCCCAAATGTTGTTAGGAAGAAAAAGAGCCTCAGAGCTGCAGGTTTAAGAAACTGTCCTCATGTTCATCTTCTGAGTTTCTCCTTCTGTTCACTTTCTGCTGAATTTAGTTCATTCTTCTATTATCCTCAGTTTTCAGCGTGAGGGAGTGAAAAGTCCTCTAAAGGCAGTTTTTACCCCATCTGACTTACATTAGAGAAAGAATATGAAGTGAAAAAACCCAAAGAAAACCAGCTTTAATGAAAGGTTCTGATGAAAGATGGTGGATTGTTTCCTGAATTTAACACAAACAGTAAAGCAGGTTCTACAGGTCTGACTGAAAATATTAGAAGCGTTTAATACTTACAGATTTAGTTTTTTCTTTTATCTGTTAGAACATGAAAAGGTAGTTTGACCTGGATTAAAACACACAGCTTGACCCGGAACACTAAAGCTCAGAGCTTGACCCAATTCTTCTGGGGAGAAAACGCAGCCATGTTTGGACCTCCATAGCTCAGCCATGCTTTCCATCAGAACCATCACTCAAAGGATAAACACGTCTCAGAACGTTTCCTGACCCAGTTATAATTTTGATCACTTTTCCAGTTTTTCCACCAACCACAGTTTCAGTTTGAAGATTTTTCCAGATTTTCCCACAGAAGGTTCAGCTTAGACTGTGATGGTGGTTCTGAAACGATGAAATATTCAGAACCTTTTGGATTTAAACTCCTTTCATGGCCACAGCTTCATCTCCCCCTGTCCAGTTTCTCCATCCAGACCTGGCATTTCTGTCTGGTTCGGGCCCGTTCCGGGTTAAACTCTTGTCCAGGGTCTGAATGGTACTAACAGAAGGAGACGGATGTCCCTCTCAGACTGATTTATGTAATTGTGTTATTATCAGTAATCTCTAGGTTTTACTCAGTAACCATAAACTTGTGATTCTAAAGAAGAATCATTCGCTGCGTGTTTTTTGCTGATTGAAAGTTCTGCAGCCTGACATCTGTTTTCTTTGGGTTTATTTCGATCTCAACATTCAACCCGACTCACAATCAAACAGAAAGTTCTGCAGTCAGACACCAGAGTTTGACCTGACTTTGCAAAAGCTTTGAAAACTGACCAAAGACTTTAAACTTGTGAGCTTAAAGAGCAGCGAGAGGCTTTTGAGTTTAATTCCTGGACTTTAATCCCATCAGGACAACAACGGAGTCACGCCTAAGCTGCCACTCTGCTGCTCGCAGCTCCTGAACCCAAATTATTCTCCTCAACTTTCAGCTCATTTCACGTTTCACAATAAAAGCTTCGGAAAAACCACTTCCTGTGTCACTACTCAGTTTACTGTCATTATTTTTATTATGTCAACAAATGTGTGCAACAGTTTTCCAACGTGTCTTGATTTCTGCCTTTGTGGACGCAGGAATAGTGCAGATATGGACGGATCAAAGCCATAAGTCTTTCCTTTGGAGACAAATGTTTAAATGTTTTCTGCATTACATTTCCTACAATATGTGCTATTAGTGAAACCTAATAGAGAAATACGGATGTCAATCTAAGGTTTTTATTTAGATATTTTTCCAATATTGTCTATTTAAATGTTTCTTTGGTTCTTTTTTGTTTTGTTCCTCTAACATAAAAATTAAAAATGGAAGCTAGCTTATAAATGACATTTTTTGGTTTTTATAGTTAGAGTTATTGATTGATCTTTGTGTAAAGTTATTTGATGTAATCATATAAATTATTTAATGGAGTTTTTAATGTCTTTCTTCTGTCATATTTTGAGAAATGGAGAGTTTTTATTTTTGTTCCTGGTGTTCCTAGCATCCACAGGCACAGCCTTCATATGCAGCTTCATAAAGGAAAATATTCAAAGGTTTTCAGAGACACAAAAAACCAAAATATTCAAATCACTAAACTTTTTTCTATTCAATCAAGTGTTTGTATTTTAAGTTATTTCTGTGTTTTTCACGTTTTCTAGTGTTTTATCACAGTTTTAACTCTTGCTGTTTTTAATCTCTTGCTCAAACCCATTTGGACTCGCTGGTTTTTACTACAGCATCACTCAGGCTTTCTTTTGACCTTTGAACTGTTGCTGTGATTTGTTGTTTTGAAATGTGCTGTATAAATACATGGATTTGATTTGACAAACACAAAGTAGTGCATCACTGAGTCAGAACTCTGTAGAACCTCCTCTGGCGGCAGGTCTTTGAGGGTTTGTCTCTACCAGCTTAGAACTTCCACAGACTGAATATTTCTGCCCACTCATCTTTGGAGATGTTGTGTTCTGAATGTTCGTTTCCCTCCACACATGACATTTTGCATGTAGGCCAAAAAGTTCTGGTTAGTTTTGGTCTCACTGATCAGAGCTCCTTCTTCCACATGTTCGGTTCAACACTGGCTTTCTTCTTGCCACTCTTTCATGAAGGCAAGATTTGTGGACTATCACTGTCTCTTTGACAGATCCTCCCACCTGAGCTGTGGATTCCTGCAGCTCCTCCAGAGTAACAAGGGTCCTCCTGGCTTCTTCTCTGATTAATTCTTCTCTTGCAAAGCCAGTCAGTTTAGGTGGACGTCCATGTCTTGGTAGGGCTGCAATTGATCCATCCTCTCTCCATTTCCAGATGATGGGGTGAACAGAGCTCTGGGAGATGTTCAAAGCTTGGGATATTGTTGTAGAACCTAAACCTGCTTTAAACTAGTCCAGAACCTTCTTCCTGACCTGTCTGCTGGGATCTTTGGTCTTTTCTCTAATGTTCTCTGATTCCTGATCAGGAGATCAGGAGAGTTTGCTTGTAGGTATCAGAGTAAAGGGGGGTGAATACGAATGCATGCCACACTTTTCAGACTTTTTGTATGAAATGGTGAAAACCATGCAGCGTTTTCCTCCACTACAGTCGTGCTCTACTTTGTGTTGGTCTGTCACATTCATCTACTGAAACCGGACGAAATGTCAAAACTTTATGGTGAATACTTCTGCAAAGGACTGTAAACCTTCATTAAGCTCTCTTGGTGACTTCTCATATTACTGCCCTCTGCATTCATCTGTATGCCTTCTTTAAACCTCTGTGAGGTGCTGTTTGCAGACAGATTAGGTAATCTTAAAGTTCTGGTTCTTTGCTTTATGACCGAGATCTAATCGTATCGGTCACCGAGTCGATCTGCATCAGAACAAGACCAAACCTGACGTCAAGAAGGAAAATCTTTATCTGAAATTACGTGTGCAGCTTTCTGAATTCATTCTGGAAACAATCTTTAGCTCAGGTTTGTGTGACTCACGCCATGACGATGACGCTGAAGTCGAGCCAGTTCCAGGGGTCCCTCAGGAAGGTGAAGGGGCCCATGCAGAACCCTCTGGCCAGGATCTTTATGAGGGACTCGAAGGTGTAGATACCTGTGAAGGTGTACCTGAGCAGGACAGGAGAGAGAGAAGGAGATTAAAGGAGAGAACAGCAGAGGCAGAAGAGGGATAAATAAAAAACACAGACGGGATAAATATTCATAAAAGCCTCTGCCAAACATTCTTCACTTATTTATTTTGTCCCAAGAAACAAGTGAACCGAAGGAAGTCCTGAAGACAGAACCAGGCAGTTAGTCACATCGGGTCGAAGCTGGAAACCAGCTTTGACCCGATTTTAAAGGACATCCATCCGCATGAATCTAACAGTCCCTACGACTAACATCAACATCAGGGGTTATAAACCCAAAAAATAAAATCTGAGGCTCATTTTTATCCAGCAGTGTTAGATTGAAACACCAAGATGTTTCATTCAAACTGAGATGTTCATCTATTTTCAGTCTTTTTACTTAAATTTTTGGACTGAATCACATTGAATATGAATCAGATCATAATATAAAGCGCAGAGGATCTGACTCTCTTTGGGTCAAAAGGTCCGGCAGCAGTTCAGTTTGTAACGTTAACTCTGAGAAGTGGTGCCTAACCATCAGATGCATGCTTTTTTCAGACAGGACGGGGCCCTGGAAGGCAGAAAGACTCAGATTTGATGAGTTCAGACATGTGAAATGAAGAGTTTCATCCAAAACTTCTGCATTTGCTTTTGACATTTGAAGCTTGACATTTCTGTTGCACACAATTCACCTCTGAGCTGCCTGTGAGTGCTGAGCGTTTTAGAGCAGCTGATTCACGCTGAGAGGAGCTCAGACCTCTGATCTGCGCACCATCAGCTCTGATACAACAGCTCCTTAACATGTTCATTACTCTGGTCCTCCAGCAGTGTATATGTGCAGAAAGGTTCTCGGGTCTACTTACTCCAGGTATTTGGCCCAGTTGGCCGGCTCCGACATGGCCATGAAGCAGCAGTTGGTCAGGATGGTGCACATGATGAACAAACTGAACAGAGTGAGGAGGTTAAGGAAGAAGAACATCTCACAGTTTTACACAGATCAGGAGGAAAACATTTTCAGTGACACCAATGTATATTTCATTTCATCAGAGTAATAAATAAACAGGTGATTATTCTTATAGATATTGAAGTTATTAGTGCAGCCAAGCAGGCAGTACCTCAGCAGCCAGCCTTAGACACACAATCTGGAGGTGTGGGCGCTTCTTTCCTGCTGGGATGAACCCATTGTGTTTGTTTTTATCATGTATTTGACCCAGTAGAAAAGGTAAATGAAAAATCTTTTTACTGAATTATTTTGGAAGTGTGAAAATGTCTACATTTATTTTTTAGTTTTAATTTTTTGCTAATATGGTTTGATAGCAAAAACGGTTGTGATTTCTGGTGTATCTGTGAAAAGTTTTACTTGTTACCAATTAGGATTAAAATCTTTACACATCAATATTTAAAATCCTTATTTTATCTCAGAACAATTTACTTTAAACAAAAAACAGCTGTTTTTACTAATACTCCCACTAAAAATATACAGGAGCATTTGTTCAAGGAAATCTAAGTAAGTTACATTTATTTTCTTCTAAAAGAACATGGTGATATTTAATACACATTTCAGTTTGAGAAACGTGTTCATAAATGCTGGCTCAAAGCGGACGTCCGCAGGACATCTCCACGCAATGCTACGTGATGCCACACAATAAACTGCTCAGCAGGAAAAAGTCTCCACATCGAACTGTTTTAGATGTGACACACTGGTCCGAGCAGCTGGTCGAGACGGCCACTCTCTGCCTCGCACTGATAGGTGTATTCCCTTCTTCATCCCTAGTCTGGTTTAATGGCCTTTAACACCACCTTCTTTTCTTTTTGTTTCTTCAAAGCTACACGGCAAATTAGTTCTGCCTCCCCGCCTGATGATGCCATGGCAGGAAGCTCGGGAAATGTAGGAACTTGTCACCAGAAATGAAGGAAATTTGTAAGCTCTGCCATGGAGCCTGAAAAGGTCCGCGGACGGTGCGTGCGGAGTCCGCGCTGCTCCTAGCCGCCCAACTATGTTCTGCCATTTGTTGTAATGTTACAGCAAACATGAACAGATCGCTATGAACCAATAATAGCCTACGGTCCATGACCGTCCCTGGGTAATAAATTAAGCGCACCCTTTAAAATGAGAATGTGTACTGCGGTCTGTGGCTGACCGACTGTAAATCCTGCTTCATGTTAGTGTGAACAAAGACTATTTTCACGACTTGAGTACGATTTGAGTCTAAGTTGCAAACTCGAGTCTGCTTCCAAGTTTTACATTGTTCCTAATGAGGGTCATTCCTCTTCATCATCTTTGACCCGTGGAGTGCCTCAGGGATCTATACTTGGTCTTGTTTAATTTTCTTTACGACTATTTCTTAAGAAAAAACCTGATGGGATCTCCTAGTCTTTTGGCTGTGTGGAGGACAACATCTGCTAAAAACCTCCCTGTCATCTAGGACTAGCTAAAAACAAGTTCAATCTATTTTTCAGTCCAGTTCTTCGGGAAATAGAGCTCCAAAGTACCCTCTCTCAAAATATTTCTTTCGAAAAATAATATAAATAACAGAATAAATAACAGAATCTGACTGCACTGTTCAATGATTAGGATTAATTGGAATGTATGTACCTGACTTTTGTGAAATGCCTTGAGACGACATGTGTTGTGAATTGGCGCTATATATATAAACTGAATTGAATTGAATTGAAAAGAACCTCTGTTTCCCATTAAATTTGGTCTCAAAATCAACTCCAGGACTGCTCTCCCAAACTGTGTATGCCCACCTGTTATTTCCCTGTTATGTAAATTTATTGGTAGTAATGTAGTAATGTACTGTATACATCCAATTAGTAACCAAACCTGCCTGGATGTGCCCATTGGTCAGTATACACATGGGAAAGCTTCTGAATGGCTGTTTTCTATTGTTTTGTGTAAATGTTGACTGTTTAAATGCTGTCTGTAGTACAAATGTTTCTGTTTGACTTCCTAAACATTAAATTGCAGAACATGAAATCTGTCTGGACCTACCTCAAAAAATAAAATATGTGAACAGAAAAAAGTGAAAAATTAGAGTAGTTGTTGCTAAGTAATTGGACAGAATTAGGCACAAGAGAAAAACAGTTACTCTGAATTTACAGTAATTTTCTGCAATTTGCAGCTCTTAGTCACTGTGGGATGAATTGTCTTTGGTGTTTTGTTAAAATTCAGGGAACCGAAGCTTTTCTCTGAACATGGTGAGTCTCTTTCAGCTAAACTTTGACATATAAAAGTAAAAACTCCTCTTTTTATCCCCTCAGTGTGAGGAGTTTACCTTCCACTGATGTCTCATTAGAGCTAAATAAAGATGAAGAGTCCTCGCTTCCCTTTGATTCGTGCCACTTTCAATACAGCAAATTAATCTGCCATTAGCAGCCCCCCTCGCAGGAGAGCCCACTCTAATCATGTCATAATGGGGAGTGGGAAGTTTCCAAAGTGTCAGCAGCAGCAGAACAGGTTAAATATCACCTTCACCTGCCGAGTTTCTGTGGTGGAAACTGGCTCAGCCGTCAATCACAGCTATAAATGAATCATAATTATTGTAATTTGGCAGAGAGAACATGCTGCCGGAGCGAGAGCGACCCAAACTCAGACTCAAACTTGTTGACTGAGCTCCGGCTGGCAGCTGGTGAGATAATACGGTTACCGAACGACAAACAACGCAAAAGTCCCCACACTGCACAGCCAGAGGCTAATTACCTGCTAATGATAGTCCTGATGCTGTAGACCTCCCAGGCCACTGTACCACTAATGTTATTACACCTCCCACTTCCTCAACAGGATCCATCTTCCTCCCACTGATTTATTTTTACTTCTTATTTCCACATATTCTGCATTCTACCCCTCACCTGTTCAATAAACTGCTGTCAATGTTTACTTTGTATTCTCAGTCAAAACCATCTCTACACAGAATCTGGGACAAATCGAAGCTTCTGTATCAGGAGAAATACCTGATAACCAAATAAACCAGAATGATGTGAGCGAGTTTGCAATGTTTATCATCAAACCTTGGCATGTCCCATTGGAATAAATTAAATATTATCCATTACTCTTAGTTTTACCAAAGTAACAATGCTGAGACAGGAATCAACTGTAGGTAAGATACTTATTGGAGATACGCTGTCAACACAATCCTCTTCAGGTCGGAGGGGAGTTCCTGCCTCAAGTGGAGGAGTTCAAGTATCTCGGGGTCTTGTTCACGAGTGAGGGAAGAATGGAGCGGGAGGTCGACAGACGGATCAGTGCAGCTGCCGCAGTAATGTGGGCACTGTGCCCGTCCGTTGTGGTGAAGAGAGAGCTGAGCCGAAAAGCGAAGCTCTCGATTTACTGGTCGGTCTACGTTTCTACCCTCACCTATGGCCATGAACTTTGGGTCATGACCAAAAGACCGAGATCCCGGATACAAGCGGCTGAAATGAGCTTCCTCCGTAGAGTGGCCGGGCACTCCCTTAGAGATAGGGTGAGGAGCTCGGCCATCCGGGAGGAGCTCAGAGTAGAGCCGCTGCTCCTCCACATCGAGAGGAGCCAGTTGAGATGGCTCGGGCATCTATACCGGATGCCTCCTGGACGCCTTCCTCGGGAGGTGTTCCAGGAACATCCCACTGGGAGGAGGCCTAGGGGACGGCCCAGGAGACGGTTGAGGGACTATGTCTCTCGGCTGGCCTGGGAACGCCTTGGGCTCCCCCCGGAGGAGCTGGAGGAGGTGTCTGGGGAGAGGGACGTCTAATGTCTCTGCCGAGTCTGCTGCCCCCGCGACCCGGTCCCGGATAAAGCGGAAGAGACGACAAGTACGAGTACGAGTGTCAACACAACCCCACTTTGAAAAGAAATCTGAATATCTCCTTCAAATGACTGGAAGGAATACTGGTAGAGAATAAGATCCATCTGTCCATCCATCCATCCGTCCGTCCGTCCGTCCAGCTGTCCATCCATCCATCCATCCATCCATTCATCCTTCCGTCCATCTATCCATCCATCCGTCCGTCTGCCCGTCCATCTGTCCATCCATCCATTCATCCATCCATCCTTCTGTCCATCTATCCATCTATCCCGTCCATGCATTTATACATCCAAGGCCAGGGGTTTGGGTTTGTGTTGACTAGGTGTACGTGAGCACAAATTTGAAACCTGGAAGTGTACATTTGTAGGTGTGGGGAGAACGGTAGAAGGTCTGCAATCCACAGCACCTAAGAGCAACGAAGGTGGGTAGTCCTGGCCCTGGAAGGCATCCCCAGACAGCCAGACATAAAGCATCACCCTAGGTAAGCCATTGGACCAGCACATAAATAGGTCATCAGCAAGGCACAGGAGCAGCAGCCCCCAGGTCATTAAGGCACAGAGTGAGATGCAGGGCTTTGAGACCAGCTGGCACCACGCAGGGGAGATCCCCCAGAGCCCCAAATACGTCGGGCAAGCACCAGCTAAGCACAGCAGTCGGAACTTGGAGGGACCAAGGTCGTAGGGCCACACAGTATTTCACTCTGGGGGGCCTGTCCCTGAGAGGTCTAGAGGGGGGTATTCTAACCATAGCCCAGAGCAACCCCTGCTGCTGTCAACCAGCCTGACATAAACTTCGGGAGCCACCACAGGCCACCGGACAGAGCCCCGCCACTCCGGGAGGTGGACCAGACAACACCCCTCCAAGGTAGGCAGCCTCCTGTTGGGCCCCCCCATGGCGTCATCAGAGACCCCGGGGCAAAGCCCCCCTCCGTGGTGTTTGTGGTAATGTGAAGTGTTGTGATGGATGCAGATGTGTTTGTCTAAAGTGCATTAAAACTGGGGCTGGGGTGTAAGAGACCCCACTGCTTGTTGACAGCAGAGTAACCCCAACCCCAAAGCCCTAAGTGTCTCTAGTGCATTAAAATTGAAGTGCAGGATGGTGCCAAATACAGTAGAGGGGGGCATTGTATGGTGCTCCTCCATATCCACAAGGCCCATTGTCCCAAACTCCAAGTCCCTACCGCTATGTGGTGTTATATATGTGATGGAGGAGGGTGTAGGCACCATGCACCAGCATGAATCCCCCCAACTGGCCCCACTTGTCTCGCCAGCGCCCACACCAGCCCAGCACCGACCGAAGCCAGGGACCGCCCAGAGATACCATAAGACACCACAAGGAACAGCTAGGAAGTGTCAATGAACTTATGCCTGGAGGTTTGGATGCCCATAAAAAAATGGTGATATTATAGAATCAAAACTTTTAAGCCGCGTGAAGAAGGATTTAACTGGGATCATACAGACGATATAGTTCATTTTGGGGAGGCTCATCATTTTAATTGCAGAGTCTCTTCCCATGAGTGATAAAGGAAGAGTTTCCCACTGTGTGAGGTCGTCTTCTAATAATTTGACTAATGGAGTATAATTTAATTGTGTCAGCTCATTCAGCTTGTTAGACATAGTGATTCCCAGGTAACTGATTTTTTCAGTCCGTAAAGGAATGGTTGGAGAGAGATGAATATAAGAGGCGATATGGAAGGGCCTTTGGTTTGTTCCAATTAATAGAGTCATCTGAAATTGTTGAGAACTTACTATTATTATTATTATTATATTATAATATAATATAATATAATATAATATATTATTATTTTTTTTATGTCCTAATTTTGTATTTTAGGATTTTTGCTGAACATTGTGTGTCTAATTGTTCTGTTTGTTCCTTTTGGTTGCTTTAGTCTTCAGCTACCAAACACACCTGGCTTTAGCTCCTGATTACCACCCCTGCTCCATCTTTAACTAGCTCTGTGGGTTTTGGGTCATCTTCTGCTTTATTTCCTCACAAAGTTATGGGTCCTGCTGCCTTGGTGAACAGTCTGTTTTTACTGTGGTTCAGTTTCTCTTAACCTGCGTATCCATCCTGCCTGATCCGACTGTGTTTCTCACACCTCCTGAGGCCCAAGGATCAGGACCGGAGTGATGGAATCAGGTGGACCCGTTTGAAAAGAGTCTGCTTCAGTTAATCACCTGTGAGATAAAATCTGTAACGTTTGGACTGCAGAATTAGTGAGTGTCTGTCTGTGGATCACGCCGCAGCCTGTCAGGATGGCGCCGCCATGGTCGAGCAGATATCCAGAACACACTTAGTCTTCAACAAACACTTCCAAAGCCCAAACTGAAGCTCCACTTCAGCCGCACACATCAGCACCTGCTCCAACACACACTCCTGATTCCTGGGAAACACACACTCCACTCTCTCTCAACATAAGCAGCACCACACCTCCGCCGCCGACCTCTTCACCCACCGCTGCCCGTGACAACAGCAGCGTGTCCGCCGGCTCGAAGTCCCTCAACACCAGCAGCCGCTTGCTGCTGTAAAAATAGACGAGTGTGAGGATGGAGGGTTGTTAGGTGTGAAGTAATATCTGACGTGTTGGCCTGCCGCCTGGAGCCCATAGGCAGCACAGGACGGGCGGCGGGCCAAACCATCGTAGCTGGAACCTTCAGGTTCTACAGAACACCTGGATCCAGAGTTACTACCAACCTCTGGTTATTAAGCATGAAAAACAAACTGGATCAGAAACAATCTTGGAAAAGCACATTCATTTATCAGAGCTTCCTGGGGTCTTTACCCTCTCTTAAACTGTAAAAGTCATGTAGAATCTGATTTTAAAGCCAGAAACATAAATAAATCATTATTGGTCTTTCCCCTGGATTTCAGAGCAGACAACTCATTATTAAACACTTTTCTTACCCAAAATTAGCCTTTTAAAGTGTCTAAAACAGAATTAGGAAATGATTGGAATATTTGTGGAAGAACGGACCCAGAGCTGGAGGAAGGGGACAAAACACAGTTCCTGCTAGAAGGTTCAGGCTGAGTCAACAGCCAGACCACTGAGCCAAATGAGCAAAGTAGAAGGACAGAACATTTGACTCCAGCTGGAGTCTGATTGCATATCAGCATTTTAATCCCCTTCCTTCCACCACATGTGGAACATTTGGTTGAAATGATATTTTTAGGCCAAATGACAAGTTGTTGGAGGAACCAACAGCAGGATTTACAGACTGTGGGTGGTGTAACCGACAATGTCCTCGGATTACCATTTTGACTGAAGTACAGTGAAATACAGGCTGATAATGTTGGAGGAAATGCACAATGACTGCAAGGCTCACTAATTTAAAGTATTCTGGTGACACAGTTGTTTAGAGAACTGGGACAGCTGATAGCTGTCGGTTTCAGAGTAACAACACTGGTCAGAACTGGAGCAGAAATTACAACATCTACCTGAATGCTGCCAAAATTGTGGTTTTACAATCACAAACAGTCTTTTACTCCCAGGCGACCAACAGGCAGAATGGGCTCACCAAACAGATGTTTAAAATTATTTGGTAGGGTGTGGATTTGTTTGTTCTGACTTCCTTGTTCTCCCTGGACAAATCAACATTTAAATCTCACTTTATGAGCTCAGATTTGAACTTGAGACTTTCACTAGTTTCATCTTTGGGGGCCGTTGTGTTATGTATTGAGGTCCATGCCTGGCATTCCAAACATAACATCGTACCTCTTTATTGAATATTTATTGATCTCAGACATGGAAACAAATATAACTATCATGAGATGGCTACACCCTTACAGTCACACTTCCCTAACCATGCCACTCCAGACCGGCAAGCATTGTCACACGATCAACAAAGTGAAACAAGGTGGTGGCAGCATCATGCTGTGGGGATTATTTTCTTCAACAGCGACAGGGAAACTGATCAAAGTTGATGTGAAGATGGATGGAGTTAAATCCAGGACAATCCTGGAAGAAACCCTGTTAGAGGCTGCAGAAGACCTAAGACTGAGGTGGAGGTTCACCTACCAGCAGGAGAACCTCCCTGCACATACAGCCAGAGATATAACGAGATGGTTAAGATAAAAGTAGATTCAGGTGGTAGAATGGCCTAGTCAAATTCCAGATCTTAATCCAATTTAGGATCTCACATGTATCAAATGAAATCTCTAAACCTAATTTTCAACATTTATACTAATAAAAATCAGTAAAGAGTAACATCCATGTGTTTCCATCCCTGTTTACTCTGACACCACCAAATCTAATGCAGTTCATAGTTCGAGGGATATGAATACTTTTGCAGAGCATAACCGAAAACAAATCAAATTTTTTTATAAACAGCAGGATATGTTCGAAGCATGAGATAAATCCAAAAATAAACCCTGGTTAGAAGAGATCCAACATTGTTGGATCTCCTCAGCCATCATGTGTTAAAAAATTTACCATGAAACGATCTAAGGTGCTAATTTAAACCGTCACCTGATTGTTTTTACAAATAACAATATCCTAATCTCAACTTTTTTCATCATAGTAAAAAACACACAGATGTGTTTTTATGCTTTAATATGTGCTTACAGTCAGTTGAATTTTAGTAACTTAACTATTCACAGGATAAGCTGTGAAATAATGAAATTGACACGAATATAACAGCAGCAGGATAACACAGCTCTGAATCTTTAAACCCATGTGTTCTGACCCAAACATGAAACAGATCATCTCATGTTTGGGCTGACCAGTATTTACTGTTTATGGCTCATCGGGCAGGTCGTGGTGATATCTGGCTCAGGAACACGACCGTCAGGGTGAGCTAAGTACGCTGTCAGTCCCGTACGAGTCCCTGGAGTCTGTCCAGCTGTGGGATCCAGTAAAAACGTTCCTCAGCGGAGATTCCTGTCAGTCTACAGCAGCCACACAGCTATTATACCGTGCTGAAGTGTTAGTGAAGAGTGTGATGACTAATGATGTGTGGGCCTAAAAGCTCTTAGACACTTTTATTTTTCTAAATGGGAGACTCAGGTGCCAGCTTTTGTTTTCATTTTAATGAACAGTAATTTTAAAAAATCCTCTACATTTTATTTATTATACTGTAATTACATCAACTGCATAAACATTATAAAGAAAGGTTATTAGCAGAGGAGAGAGATTTATTATTGGAGATAATTTTTATTATTTCTACCAACCTGAGTTTGTACTGAATGAGTGCATGCTGCAGGTTGGAAAGAAAAAGCAGACAATGTGCCAGTCTTTACATCGTCATGGTATACCTGAGGACAGTTGGTGGTTTTATGGATTATTCGGAGCAAAAAAAAAAGATCTGACATTTAGAAAAACTTAAATAATACAAATGATAAGAAAAAGCTTCATGTTTTAAACTTAATATCAGACATTTGTATTGAATATGAATATATGTTGTATTGGTTAAAATTCCCTGTGCTTCCCAAAGTTTTAATGTAAATTAAAGCTTTGTAAAAACACATGTAAAAACACAGCTTAGGCCCCAGTACTTCATGGTCTACTTGGTACTTACATATTGAAAAACATTTATAAACTAATTTTACTGCACAGCGTGGTAAATAACTAGAGGAGAGTTTGTTTGAATCAGGCATGTTTACACGGACATTCAGAAAAAAAGGGATAATCACATTCAGCTTGATCGGAAAATCGTATCCGTAATCGTAAATCGTATTCCAAATGAGGGAGGTGGTTTGTGCCGATTGTCAATCCCATCGCGGGTACATGCTTGTTCAGATCATTCTGATGAATGGAAATTATGAATTATGGAAAGCAATAACGCCTCAACCACTCTCAGAACCTGCCGCGGGTCCATTCTGGACGCTCAGAACAATCGGAACCAACATACTTCCACGTTTGTTGTTTTTTTACAGCACAGGCAGAAGTACAACTTCTGCTGCAGTTGTTTTTAGAAATCTGACAACTCTGCTCATGTCAACTTGCTTCTATTCTAAATAAAGCTTGGTGCATGTTAACACACTTCATGATCGGATTATTTATTTTGGACCCATATGAATGGTAAATTTGGATTTATCTGTTTAAATCCAATCATGAAATTCCGTGCATGTAAACATAGCTAGTGGAAAGATGGTCCCCTACGTACGGCTAGCAGGAATGAAACCATCTCTAAAGCAGATATCTGGCATCTCTAATTTTGAAAAAAAAAAAAAAAAAACGTCTTATAAACTTTCATTATTTTTCACCAAATTATTTCCTTTGTTTGTTATTTTTCAAAATGGTATCATTGTGCAATATGTGCTGCACAAAGAACATTTTAGCTAATTTGCTGTGGAGAAACACTTTTAAACATCATTTATGTAAATATTTCCCTAAACGCTGAAATATGCCCTGCGATGGACTGGCGACCCGCCCAGGGTGGACCCTGCCTCTCGCCCATAGACTGCTGGAGATAGGCACCAGCTTCCTCACGACCCACTATGGAAGAAGTGGTATAGAAGATGACGGACTGACTGACGCTGAAATACTTCAGATCATGCAGGCTGACGAGTAGATCAGCTTCATCTTAATAATTACTGTTTGAACATTGTCAACAAGTTGGAACGTCACAATAATTAGCTGGGCCTGTTAGCATTAGCATGTTAATACTAAAGTTCTAACCATAGCATTAGCAGGCCAGAGGTCATTGCAGTCTATTTTGACTGATGTATTAAAACAGCTAGCTTTGCTCCTGCTAAAAGGTCAAATGGTTGGTTGGAGTTAGACCAACCTGAAAGCAGATTTCTGAAATCTTAAAACTACTCCAGACTTAAAACCTTTCAATGAAACTATTCTATTAGTTAGTTTTACTACATCACTTTTGTTTCAGATCATTTTATGTCCAGTTTTATTTATCAACACATGATTCTGGAGGAACATGTTTTGCTAACAGACAGTGGAAAACAGTTCTCAGCGTTAATAACCATAAAATGTCAAAGTGACAACTATGTTGAGGTTGACTTAAACCGTCAAGAAACCTTTGTGATGAAAGATGTTTTAAGATAAAAGAAATCAGTTTTGAAACTGACCCATTTTTCACCGTTAGCTTGTTTCTCCAGTATCTAGTATCAGAAATCTAGTTTCTGTTTTATTCAACAGATCGGTCACACAGTTATCAACTTCAGGAAAGACACTGACCTTTAGAACCCCACAGAACCCCATCAGACTGAAAAGCTAGGTTTTGGTTTGGAATGAAGGCCTTTTTTCCTCAGAAAACAAACGGAAAACTTTACTGAGAACTCTTAGCCTGCTACAGCCACCATCAGTCACCACTAATGTTGGTCAGCTGACTAAAACATCCTGGGATAAACACAATGAGGCCAAAATGAACTTATAAACATATATATTCCAGAACATACACAACATTTTCTTCCAGCTTTTAATCCATGCAGTGCAGCCAAGCCTCTGCTGAGCTGTTAATGTTTGCAGAAGGGAAAATAGATTTGTTTGCAGCCATAATTGAGCTTTTAATGGGATAAGTCAGTGTGTTGGTGTTTCAGCAGCAAGTGCTTGTAAAAAAAGTAGCTTAATTATTTTGCTGATTAATGGAGGAAATGCACTTACATCACCCATCTATTTGCTGTCGTTTTAACACACCAATAATGGTTAGACTGGGAGTAGAACAAGTGAATATTATCTGAAATTAAAAGTCTCAGCAGGGATATGTGTGGTCAGTGCAGATTATAATTTGGACAGAAATCTGGTTTCCTCTTCTTTTTTTAACATCATCTTGTTTCTGTACCAGAAGGATATTTAAAAGCACAGATGCCTGCTTGGACCTAAAATCATGATTTATCAGCATTTAAGGTAATCAGAGCTTAAGGTGCACAGATTAAATGAATCAGTGTTCAGCGTCCTGTAAACTCAGTTGGGAGACTCATGAAATATGTCTCACCTTCTCGACCAATCTTTAAAACCTAGATTAGTTTCATTTGTTGAATAAATCCATCAATATAGGCATATTATGATGTTCTTTTCCAAAAACTTCACTAAACCTGTTTGTACTGAATCAAAAGTGTTTTTACCAGTTGGAGTAACCTGTTATCTTTAAAACTATCACATGCATCATGTTTTAACAGAAACCTAAGCTCATCTAAATATTTAGACTCACAGGAAGACCCTAAAGACTCACCTGGATGGCTTTACTGCTACATGCCTGAATCTTAGTACAACTGAGCTAATTTCCATGGGTAAAATAAGTGGAATGTCCCTTTAATCGTCTAATTATGATGGTCCGTTCTGTTTAAAGTCCAGCGAGCACAAATTTGCCTCAGCAGTACATAATAAGCTCTAACAGGGCGGAGGTCGAAGCAGTGAAACCAAACCCACAGCTAGCCTCGGAGCCGCTGGGTTGGCCAGGATCCTTACATACAAGATCCCTGTCAGCGAAGCCTCCCAAGCTGTGACTGACCTTTGACCCCCTGCAGCCCACAGACAACATGCAGAGTACATACAGAGTGCAGAAGGATATGAATGGACCAGGATCCTGATGGCAAGTTTGCGGATGGGATGGAACGGGCTAAACATGTAGAGGGCTGATGTGGCACTGAAACGGAAGATGGCCTTTCCTTTGTTTAGCACTATGAAAGTCTGCAAGAAAAACAGACAGAAACATGTTAAAATATTCATTTTACTCCATGAAAGAAGTAAACTACAAACAGACCCTAACCTCTAGAACAACAAATATTTAAGCCTCACACTTTAGAAAAGCATTTAACTATATTTCCTTTTGTCTCATGTTCTTGCTCCTGTATAAAGTATGACTAATTCTGATCCTTAAAACGTGTTTTGGTCCAGACCCAATAAGTCATGATCGCAGAAATATCCCTAACAAGGTGACTCAACACTCACTTCTTAAAGTCACACTGAATGTTACGATTTGGGGTTGTTTGGTGTTTGGTTTCTGGTTTTTCTTATGTTATCACAGTTTTTGAATCATGCTTCTGTTTATTATTTTCCTGGTCATGCTTTAGTTTTTGTTTTGTATTCAAGATTCTCTGTTTTTGCTCCAGCCACGTTTTGTTCTATCTGTCAGTTAACCTTATCCGGTTCACCTGCTCCAAGCTAATCTGTCTCCTTGCTCCACCTGTTTCACACTCTATATATACACACCTGTTCAGTTAGTCGTCGCGGAAACATTTCTCAAACCATGTCTTGTTGCAAAATCATGCTCACGTCTTGTTTTGTGGATCATTCCAAGCCTGTCCTGCCTATCCGTTTATTGTTTTGTTCCTGCCTCTTCCGAGGGCGGGCTGCCTACACGACCAGGTCCTGAGCACCTCCTTTGTTTCCTCTGAGGGGTGCTCACAGAACTCAGGCCTGACGCACAGCCTGACTCACCACAGCCTGGAATGACGCCTGACCCCAAGTCTGCCTCAACCTCCTCCACACGCTGCAGAGGACGTCGTAAGAGGGGCGCCTCTGCTCAATTCTTCGAGAGTCTCTGCGACGCCTCATCTCCTGCTTACGCCACTGAGGGTCTCGGCGATGCCTCAGCTCCTTCTCACGCCACTGAGGGTCTCGGCGATGCCTCAGCTCCTGCTCACGCCACTGAGGGTCTCGGCGACGCCTCAGCTCCTGCTCACGCCACTGAGGGTCTCGGCGACGCCTCAGCTCCTGCTCACGCCACTGAGGGTCCGGGCGACGCCTCAGCTCCTGCTTACGCCACTGAGGGTCCGGGCGACGCCTCAGCTCCTGCTCACGCCACTGAGGGTCTCGGCGACGCCTCAACCTCTGCTCATGTCACTGAGAGTTTTGTCCTCGTTCTGACCTCTGAACCCAGAGACAAGGGGTTCGCCTAGGACTATGTGTTGCAGGTCCTGGCGCCCGCCTGAACTCTGTGTCTGCTGGGGATGACCTCCTAGTCGCCCGCCTGAACTCTGTGCCTGCTGGGGACAACCTCCCAGTCGCCCGCCTGAACTCTGTGCCTGCTGGGGACGACCTCTTTGTCGCCCGCCTGAACTCTGTGCCTGCTGGGGACGACCTCCCGGTCGCCCGCCTGAACTCTGTGCCTGCTGGGGACGACCTCTTTGTCGCCCGCCTGAACTCTGTGCCTGCTGGGGATGACCTCCCGGTTGCCCGCCTGAACTCTGTGCTTGCTGGGGACGACCTCCCGGTCGCCCGCCTGAACTCTGTGCCTGCTGGGGACGACCTCTTTGTCGCCCGCCTGAACTCTGTGCCTGCTGGGGACGACCTCTTTGTCGCCCGCCTGAACTCTGTGCCTGCTGGGGATGACCTCCTGGTCGCCCGCCTGAACTCTGTGCCTGCTGGGGACGACCTCCCGGTCGCCCGCCTGAACTCTGTGCCTGCTGGGGACGACCTCTTTGTCGCCCGCCTGAACTCTGTGCCTGCTGGGGACGACCTCTTTGTCGCCCGCCTGAACTCTGTGCCTGCTGGGGACGACCTCTTTGTCGCCCGCCTGAACTTTTGTGCCTGCTGGGGACGACCTCTTTGTCGCCCGCCTGAACTTTGTGCCTGCTGGGGACGACCTCTTTGTCGCCCGCCTGAACTCTGTGCTTGCTGGGGACGACCTCCGGTCGCCCGCCTGAACTCTGTGCCTGCTGGGGACGACCTCTTTGTCGCCCCGCCTGAACTCTGTGCCTGCTGGGGACGACCTCTTTGTCGCCCGCCTGAACTCTGTGCTTGCTGGGGACGACCTCCCTGTCGCCCGCCTGAACTCTGTGCCTGCTGGGGACGACCTCTTTGTCGCCCGCCTGAACTCTGTGCTTGCTGGGGACGACCTCCCTGTCGCCCGCCTGAACTCTGTGCCTGCTGGGGACGACCTCTTTGTCGCCCGCCTGAACTCTGTGCCTGCTGGGGACGACCTCCCGGTCGCCCGCCTGAACTTTGTTTTTGTTTCTGGCCCTCCTAACGAGGCCCCCGCCACCCACCCTGTGTGGGTTGTTTTTTGCTTGTCTTGTTGCCAAATCATGCTCACGTCTTGTTTTGTGGATCATACCAAGCCTGTCCTGCCTATCCGTTTATTGTTTTGTTCCTGCCTCTTCTGAGAGTGAGTTTTTGTTTTCTGCATTCTGGGGTCCTCTATCTTGCAAGTCCTAACACTGAATGCTTTTCCAGACAGGTTTGGGATGAATTATTTACCCTTTCCTGCTAAATGTTATGTTTATGGTGATGCTCTAAATCAGGGGTCTCCAAGTCCAGTCCCCCAGAGCTACTATCCTGCATCCTTACTCCAAACACCTGAATCAGATGAATGTCTCATTACCAGGCCTCTGCAGATCTGTACCCAGAACTGTGTTCCTCAGATCCTGTTTCCCTCAGCTGTTCCTGCTTCAAAAATCATCCTGTCAGCATATAAAACTCTTGGTCTCCTCTATTCAGGAACAGTTCCTACTTTTTGCTCCCAGGATCCCGTTTTATCACTATGCCTCTGAGCCTGTTTTTTCTGTGTTTTTACATTTTAGGTTTTATTTGTTATATCCTGTTTTTGCTTTCAGGCTGCCTCCGGTCTGTCTGAATCCATTTGGGGTTTCTGTTCACACAACCAAACATGACACATTTGTAATGGGCCAGTGAAGATGAAATCAACTTTTAATGTAGCTTAGACCAAAGGTAAATGGCCTGCACTTGCTAAAGGCTTCTTTATATTATCTTAAAAATTTATCAAATGTAATATTTACCCATTGGCAATATAAACAGGCATTTATGCTCTAAGAAAAATAACAGAAAGAGATTAAAACCAATTTCTGATGAATTTCTGCTTCTCTGTCTTGTAATGACTCAGTTAACTGCTGCTTGTCCATGTATTCATGTTGTCTCTCCCTCATTAGATGTTTCTCTAAATCTGGTCTAGGCGGTTTTCTTCTCCTCACTCTGAGCTGCAGAAGTTTTATTAATGTTGGGGAATTATTTTCTATATTCACATTTAAAACATTTGTTCTCAATTCTTAATAGTGAAGATTTAAGGTATAAATTACAACACAAGGAACAAAACAGCAGGAAGTAAATAAATGAGTCTTAAACTTCTGAATGAATGTAACAGGAATTTTGATATTTCCAGCAGGTAGTGTCCTTGTAAAGTAGCAGCTAGCTTAGCAACAAGAGAAGGTCGGAGGTCAGTTACATTTATTTTGCTTCCCAAATGATCCAAAGTCATTTAATTCAGCGTTCAGTTGGAGAGATTTCCAAGTGGTCATTATTATGAAGCTACAGCTAACATGAACACCAGCATCCCATAATAATCCACCAACATCACTGGCTAATAATCAAGCTCATCCTTTCACCACAAGCCACTGCTTGTGACCTTATGGCCACAGCTATGGGCAGCTATGGGCAGAGAACATGGTCCACTCGGACTGGTGGACAGCTCAGCCCCTCTCTTCACCCGAATTTCCAAGACATCCTGCCTGAAGGTCAGAAGACACGACTACAAAGTCAATCTATTGACCTCCGGCCCAGGGTGCCCTGTTGCCAAGCGCACTGATGAACAACCTTTTGGGTGAACATGGTGTTTGTTAACGGGTTCAGATCTTGCAGGTCATTCCTCCTATTTCTCCCAATCACATCCCTCCATGTTGTCATTTCTCACATGGGCGACAAACAAACCCACCCCATCCCAGAGTAGAAGAGAGTTCAACCTCTCTGAAGGAGCTCGATTCCAAAGCCTACGCTGTGTGCGGAGGTCAGCCCCACTATTACAAACCGATATCTCTCGACCTGCCGCACAAGCTCGGGCTCTTTCCCCCCCAGCAAGGTGACAAACCTCCTGCAGGTGATGGGCCCACTGGAGATGGCCTCGCATCTCTCATTCGGGTATGGCCATGGGGAGTAACCCGGCCACCAGGCACTCATAAACGAGCCCCGACCCCAGGCCTGGCTCCAGGGTGGGGCACCGGCTCTGCCGTACTGGCTGACGTGGCATACCTTGTTTTACTGGTCCGCATGAAGGCTCCTGAATTTAATCTGAAATTCAAACATTATGCATTCCTTGTACTGTGATAAAACCATGACCGACCCTCTTGTCCTTGAAGTAGTACGGGTCGATGTCTTCCAGGGGAACGCCCACCAGGTGAGACGGGATGTCAGCACAGATCCGGGGCAGCTGTTTTCCTGCCTCCAGGTCGGGCCGGGGCCGGGGGAGCTCCACATTGCCCAGGTCCTTGCAAAAAATATATATATATCTACATCTTTAAAACATGAAAAACATGCAGACAATTACATTTTTGTAACGAAATTTTTTAATTTGGTTTGTTTATATTTTAAATTTAATTCAGTGTAACTAAGGGAACAGGCTTTACTAACTAGTTCAGAAATTGTGAATACATTCTCCTGCCTATTGTTATTGCCACACTTTACAAATTTACTATCATATATCCATTTAAGATTAAAAGTGCTGTACTAAGTACTGTTAGCTTAGTTAGCTTAGCATCATCACTTGACCCAAAAACATAACTTTACTTTTCTCTCCTTTCTTTTATTTATTTTGATGACAATCCTCAAAACCAGTTAAATAACCTTTTACTCTAACGGGAAACAATTTCTTTCCCGAAAAGTATTAAACTCGCTTTCAAAAACTAGCCTCCCGTTTTCAGCTTTGTGGTGGAGTGCCAGGTGTGTGCATACGTACCTCCTGGTATTGCTTATTGCGCCGAGCCTCCTCCTGAGCGATGCGCTGTTCAATGGCTGCCAGGGAGTCCGGCGTGAACCGCTTAAAGCTCTCTGGTCCCATTGGAAACACATAGCCAGCCATCTTCTCATCCTGATCCTGCTGCTAACTGGCCCAGTATACCAGCTGCAGACAGACACAGAGAATATCTTTCACTTTAAATGCCCAACATTTGTTATCAGTTTGAACCTTGAATCAATCTGCTTCCCTCTTCACCAAAGTTTCCTTTAAACTGCTGGAAATGTGACAACAGAAAAAAAAAAAGAATCCTGAATCAGAGGAAAGATTTAATTTAAAGCTTCAGCCTCCATCTGCTGATGCTTTACACAGATTTTCATTACTTTGTTGTAGAATCTCTCTCACATAGCCTGAGTCCTGTGAGTATAGTCTGATGTCAGACTGTTTAAAAACCTGTTACATTTGTTTTTAATCCTTAAAAGATGAGATGAGGAGCGTTTGATTCGAGGACCTGGAGTGGGAGGATGATTTAGCGATTTCTTCTCTTGCAGGTTGATTACATCCTCTGAGACAGTAACCTGTATCTCAGGACGACCCACAGCATCACATGGTTCATCATTAAAGCACCACTCAGAGAGTTTGAACAGGCATCAATCAGCCAGAAATACTCCTGATGGAGGCGAATCACATCTACCTCCTCCTGCTCCTCTCAGCAGCACTGCACACATTCAGTTTATCTACTGTAAGCTTTGGATTAACTACATTCCTGTATCATCAGTTGCTCTCTGTTCCAGCTTCCACTGGGCATCCCAATGCAAAAAACAGCTTAATGTTAAGAGAAACCAAAAGAATGAAATATGTTGGAGCAAAGTATGGATGGTCAACAATTTGAAGTACGATCAGTTTTAAGGTTGTGTCAATCGAGTACCATGGATTTTTAAGAGGTCTAGTAATCCTAATGGACATACTTTCAAAAGTAAGCAGAAAAATGCTGGACGTCCGTTTATTATTATTTTTAACTTTCTAAGTCAGATAAAGAAAAATAAATGCTGCCGAGTAATTAGATATAATTAACAAGTCTCAATCGGATGTGCCATTGTTCAATAATCAGGTCCCATTAAAACATCCCTTAAAAAACAGGACGTAATGTACAGAGACGTTAAATGAGAACAAAGGCTAACAATCTAGCAAACAAACTGCCATTTATTTATGACAGATAGACAGATATACGCTAATGGCAATGGTGGCTTCTTTCTAACTTTATTGGCTGCTAACTTGCAGCAACTACAGGCCATTAGCTGCTAAATTATAGTAAACATGTCAGCTGCTAACTTGTAGCAACTATACTAGCCACTAACTTGTAGACGCTATATTAGCTTCACCCATGTAGCATTAACTGCTAACTTGTAGCAACTATATTAGCTGCTAACATAAAGCATTAGCTGCTAACTTGTAGCAACTATATTAGCTGCTAACGTGTAGCACTAGCTGCTAACATGTAGACACTATATTAGCTGCTAACTTGTAAACAATATAGTGGCTGCTAACTTGTAGCATTAGCTGCTTACTTGTAGACACTATATTAGCTTCTATGTAGCATTAGCTGCTGACATGTAGACACTATGTTAGTTACTAACTTTTTCTTTTTTTACCGTGTCCTGTCTGGCAGAGTAACGCTCAGAATTGCTGTCTGAGTGCCAAGACATTGCCCAACAGATTTACTTTCACAAGCAGAGCATCACAGCTAATGGTTTAAAGCTCTGCTTGATATTTATAAAATAAACTTTATTATAAACCTCTTTGGGAATATTTAAATTGTTACGGACACGGAGACTGAAATGAAAAGGAAAAAAAGAAGCTCAAAAAAGAGAGACATGGGGCAAAAGGGGAGAAAAGGAGGAAAGAGTGGAGGAGAGAAAGAAGGATGAAGAGAATACAAGATTACACCCTGCTTGCTTATACACCTGCAGCTGTTTTTTTTGTTTTTTTTACAAAATAGTACACGGTACTTATGAATGTAAAATGTACTTAGTGAGAGGTGCAGCCCAATATAGAACATCTGTGTATCTGTCAACACCTGAAGCTTAACACCTGTGAGTATGAGTGTGGACGCGCTTTTGTACACAAGGTTTCTCCACAAAAATATGCAATAGCGAGTGTAAGGACCCACAGACCTGCCCCATGGTCCCTAGACGGACACTGAGGAGATCCGAGCCACAGACATCCAAAGGCCCCCCAAAACACAGGAACCCCAGGAGAACCACCGCCGGGACTACAGCAACCCCCCCAGAGAAGAGCAGTGGAGAGTCCCAGGGGAACCACCCAGCAGCGACAGTGCAGAAGTCCCAGGGAGCCGCAGCGACGAGCCCACAGGCCCCGCCGGCAGCCGTCCACGCCCGAGCAGATCCAGCCATTGACCCAGAGACCCAAAACCCCGGGACACACCACCCCCCAAGCAGAGGCCCAACAGAGCCCAGGGGACCAGGCCCCGGCAAGCCTGTCACAAAACAAAAAAAGCACACACAGTCACAATCACCCACTCCCACCCTCATGCATACACATAAATTCACTTGCACCCAACGTAAAGACAAACAACAATGGACGTCATACACTCACTCACACTCCCCATGCATACTCTATACTCCCAGGTTCAGGCGCCGGTACCCCCTAGTGGCAACCAGCCCCCGGACCTCGGAGGTGGTCCCCTTCGCTCCTGGGGCAAAGACAGGCAGACAGCGCCGGCACCGCCCAGACCCGGGTGACCCCGGCCCGGCCCCCGGCCCCCCGCCCCCCGCCCCAAACCCAGTCCCCAACAACCCCCATCCACCTCCAGAGAGGGGGCTATGTACAAAAGAGGGGTCCACATGGCTCAAACCAGCCGCCCCAGGACGGAGCAGTCCCGACAACCCAATGAGGGGGTATTCAAAAATACTTTATTCATTCCAAAGGGAAATTAATTAAATGGAACTGGACCATAGCTGGCATTAGACCTGGGCTTTAGCCCCGGATGTTTTTTGAATAATCCAAGATCTCACTAAAGATGACATTTAAAATAGATGTCTGGTAAAAAGATGTAATACTGACAATGGAATCCGACATGTTTATTTAAATTTATTTTCACTGCATTCCATATTATTGCCACCTGCTTCACAAAACCTGCCATTGATTTAAAAAATAAATAAATAAATGTTGTGCACCACAACTGCACAACAGGAAAGGGCAGACTGGCAATTTGTGCATTCTGGAGAAGTCCAGAATGGCGGTCCAGACTAGGAATGTCAGCTTGCTTAGTTCATTACCCAGACAAAGCTACACTTTTCCTGCTGTTTCTGCTTCCCCACCATTTGAGACTAAGCTGGACAATGAGAAAGATGAGGAGGTCTTCCCACACAGAGGTTAGGCTTGGTTGGTTGACTGATATTTAGCTAAAGGTCCATTCTTTAGCCTAAGCCCTTTATATCCTGATCAGTAGAATAAGATTAGGTTTTTGTTTCTTTGTCTTGTCATGCCAGTTTGTTGCTTAAGTTTCTCATCAGTGAATATCTGTAAATAAGTAAATTAATAATAAATGTATACTTTGACTGCGATGGATTGACGACCTGTCCAAGGTGGACCCTGCCTCTCGCCCATAGACTGCTGGAGATAGGCACCAGCTTCCCCGTGACCCACTATGGAATAAGTGGTATAGAAGATGACGGACTGACTGACGCTGAAATACTTCAGATCATGCAGGCTGACGAGTAGATCAGCTTCATCTTAATAATTACTGTTTGAACATTGTCAACAAGTTGGAACGTCACAATAATTAGCTGGGCCTGTTAGCATTAGCATGTTAATACTAAAGTTCTAACCATAGCATTAGCAGGCCAGAGGTCATTGCAGTCTATTTTGACTGATGTATTAAAACAGCTAGCTTTGCTCCTGCTAAAAGGTCAAATGGTTGGTTGGAGTTAGACCAACCTGAAAGCAGATTTCTGAAATCTTAAAACTACTCCAGACTTAAAACCTTTCAATGAAACTATTCTATTAGTTAGTTTTACTACATCACTTTTGTTTCAGATCATTTTATGTCCAGTTTTATTTATCAACACATGATTCTGGAGGAACATGTTTTGCTAACAGACAGTGGAAAACAGTTCTCAGCGTTAATAACCATAAAATGTCAAAGTGACAACTATGTTGAGGTTGACTTAAACCGTCAAGAAACCTTTGTGATGAAAGATGTTTTAAGATAAAAGAAATCAGTTTTGAAACTGACCCATTTTTCACCGTTAGCTTGTTTCTCCAGTATCTAGTATCAGAAATCTAGTTTCTGTTTTATTCAACAGATCGGTCACACAGTTATCAACTTCAGGAAAGACACTGACCTTTAGAACCCCACAGAACCCCATCAGACTGAAAAGCTAGGTTTTGGTTTGGAATGAAGGCCTTTTTTCCTCAGAAAACAAACGGAAAACTTTACTGAGAACTCTTAGCCTGCTACAGCCACCATCAGTCACCACTAATGTTGGTCAGCTGACTAAAACATCCTGGGATAAACACAATGAGGCCAAAATGAACTTATAAACATATATATTCCAGAACATACACAACATTTTCTTCCAGCTTTTAATCCATGCAGTGCAGCCAAGCCTCTGCTGAGCTGTTAATGTTTGCAGAAGGGAAAATAGATTTGTTTGCAGCCATAATTGAGCTTTTAATGGGATAAGTCAGTGTGTTGGTGTTTCAGCAGCAAGTGCTTGTAAAAAAAGTAGCTTAATTATTTTGCTGATTAATGGAGGAAATGCACTTACATCACCCATCTATTTGCTGTCGTTTTAACACACCAATAATGGTTAGACTGGGAGTAGAACAAGTGAATATTATCTGAAATTAAAAGTCTCAGCAGGGATATGTGTGGTCAGTGCAGATTATAATTTGGACAGAAATCTGGTTTCCTCTTCTTTTTTTAACATCATCTTGTTTCTGTACCAGAAGGATATTTAAAAGCACAGATGCCTGCTTGGACCTAAAATCATGATTTATCAGCATTTAAGGTAATCAGAGCTTAAGGTGCACAGATTAAATGAATCAGTGTTCAGCGTCCTGTAAACTCAGTTGGGAGACTCATGAAATATGTCTCACCTTCTCGACCAATCTTTAAAACCTAGATTAGTTTCATTTGTTGAATAAATCCATCAATATAGGCATATTATGATGTTCTTTTCCAAAAACTTCACTAAACCTGTTTGTACTGAATCAAAAGTGTTTTTACCAGTTGGAGTAACCTGTTATCTTTAAAACTATCACATGCATCATGTTTTAACAGAAACCTAAGCTCATCTAAATATTTAGACTCACAGGAAGACCCTAAAGACTCACCTGGATGGCTTTACTGCTACATGCCTGAATCTTAGTACAACTGAGCTAATTTCCATGGGTAAAATAAGTGGAATGTCCCTTTAATCGTCTAATTATGATGGTCCGTTCTGTTTAAAGTCCAGCGAGCACAAATTTGCCTCAGCAGTACATAATAAGCTCTAACAGGGCGGAGGTCGAAGCAGTGAAACCAAACCCACAGCTAGCCTCGGAGCCGCTGGGTTGGCCAGGATCCTTACATACAAGATCCCTGTCAGCGAAGCCTCCCAAGCTGTGACTGACCTTTGACCCCCTGCAGCCCACAGACAACATGCAGAGTACATACAGAGTGCAGAAGGATATGAATGGACCAGGATCCTGATGGCAAGTTTGCGGATGGGATGGAACGGGCTAAACATGTAGAGGGCTGATGTGGCACTGAAACGGAAGATGGCCTTTCCTTTGTTTAGCACTATGAAAGTCTGCAAGAAAAACAGACAGAAACATGTTAAAATATTCATTTTACTCCATGAAAGAAGTAAACTACAAACAGACCCTAACCTCTAGAACAACAAATATTTAAGCCTCACACTTTAGAAAAGCATTTAACTATATTTCCTTTTGTCTCATGTTCTTGCTCCTGTATAAAGTATGACTAATTCTGATCCTTAAAACGTGTTTTGGTCCAGACCCAATAAGTCATGATCGCAGAAATATCCCTAACAAGGTGACTCAACACTCACTTCTTAAAGTCACACTGAATGTTACGATTTGGGGTTGTTTGGTGTTTGGTTTCTGGTTTTTCTTATGTTATCACAGTTTTTGAATCATGCTTCTGTTTATTATTTTCCTGGTCATGCTTTAGTTTTTGTTTTGTATTCAAGATTCTCTGTTTTTGCTCCAGCCACGTTTTGTTCTATCTGTCAGTTAACCTTATCCGGTTCACCTGCTCCAAGCTAATCTGTCTCCTTGCTCCACCTGTTTCACACTCTATATATACACACCTGTTCAGTTAGTCGTCGCGGAAACATTTCTCAAACCATGTCTTGTTGCAAAATCATGCTCACGTCTTGTTTTGTGGATCATTCCAAGCCTGTCCTGCCTATCCGTTTATTGTTTTGTTCCTGCCTCTTC
>JAHHUM010000329.1:575510-664835 GCA_036173005.1 Crenichthys baileyi
AAAACCTGTTAGAGGCTGCAGAAGAACTGACACTGGGGTGGTTGTTCACCTTCCAGCAGGACAACCACCCTGAACATACAGCCAGAGATACAAAGGATGGTTTAAATCAAAGCAGATTCATGTGTTAGCATGGCCTAGTCAAAGTCCAGACCTAAACCCAACTGAGAATCTGTGGTGAGACTGTTTAGATGCTCTCCATCCAATCTGACTGAGCTTGAGTTGTTTTACAAAGAAGGTGGCTGATACAAATTCATGCCACACTTTTCAGTTCCTACTTGTTCATTTCAGATTTACACACCACTTTATGTTAGTCTGTCACATCGTGGCTGTAATGTGTAATGTGACAGATTTGAAGGGTAGTGAATACTTTGGAATTGGACTGTATTTACAGCAGGTAAGATACTGACTGCTCACAACCTCTGGACAGACCCACGCTCTACCCCTTAAGTGCAGTTCCAGTTAAACGCTCCGTATGCAGGAACTGTTGGGACCGTCACTACACAACAAGAGTGTCTGAATCGCACATGCTCAGTCCCTGCCCATAGAGAGCAGAGAGCAGTGTATTAAAGCAAGCTGTGGCTGCTACATGTCCAAACTAACAAAAAGACAGCTGGAATAATGACAAACTGTTAAAGAACTCCTTGGATATTTACTTTTCCAAGTTGTTTACCTTTGAACAGAACATTTCCAAACCAATGTGTTAAGAAGTGTTTCCTTTTTAACCTCAGATCTGTCCTGAATAAACATGTTATGAACATGTTATGTTCATTTGGATCTCAGGGATCCACAGGTCTTTTATTTCCATCATATTTTTAGCTGTGTTGAAAGGTGAGGAGGATATTTATATATTTTGAAACCATCTGTGTCTGTGTGTATCTGAGAAGTTGCCTTTTTTTCATTCGGCCTCAGCTCTTCATCACATGTCGCCGCCATGTTTCTGTGCAGGAGATCTGCCTCCCCTCGGAGGGCTTTCTCTCATTGCGTCGTGTGATTTGACCTCGTCTCTGAAACAAACGGCAGCTCTGAGTCAGACTGTCAGCGTGCAAACACATAGACTGAGGTGAGCTCTCCCCGTCTGCGTGTTCAGCAGTACGGAAGGACGTCCAGCGTGGATTTAAAGAGGGTGTACTTTCTTTTTATTGTGACTGCTAATTACATTTACCCAGAGTCCACATTCTACAACACAAACAACTAAGAAAATATTTATACATCTTTGATTTAATGAAAATAGTTTTTTTTCTGATTGTTTAACCCACATTGTGTTGTTTTAATGTCAGATTTGAAGCTTTAGACCCAATAGGGTGACACTAATCATTCCTCTGATTTCCACCAGAATCGGGTCTACATATGAATGTTGGGTTCACTTTCAGAGATCTCTAAACCATTAATTTTATGCCATTTGATTCAGCAGGAGAACAAACGCATCTGTTGGAGGGAAATAAAAATAAGCTGCTATAACCCGGTTACATATGAGTGCACTACAGTGACATCCCAGAAAAGTGACAAAAAGATAGAGAACCTGGTGAGCAAGGCTAGCAAGGATCCAACAGGATCACACATCATGTTCTGGTCCAACAGTCAAACAACCCTGAGCATAAAGAGACCACCATACCCACAGTGAGACACGGTGCTGGTAGGATCATGCTCTGTGGTCACGTTCCTTTATTTCAGATGGAACCGAGTTTTTTTTATCACAATCAATCAGACGGTTGTAAATATTAATCAGATTCGATTATGAAACCTTCAGCTGTTTGAGATAAAGATCCATTTTTATTTTCTAGCATCTCAGTGAGAATGCTGATCCTGATTTATTTTCCCATCATCTACCTGTTCTGTACAGGAGGCACAAGATAAAAATACGGACTGCAAGAACAGAATGGTCACCTGTAAAGTTCTGAGCTGCAGTTTGGAGCGCCACAGTTAGAAGGCGCTGCAGCTTCCCTAACATACAGTTGGACTTCTTTGCTCTGCTTGCAGCATGAAAACTTTACACTAACTTGTGCTTTATTTGCAGTAAACGCGGTTATTTCCAAACAGATCATCAGGAACTGAAAATGATCTGAATAAATGTTGAATGACGTTTCCTCAGTCTGAATAAATAAACATCATGTAGTTTAAGAAGATCTCCTCGTAAAGAGGTCTTAGAACCCTCTTCCTATAAAGATGGCATCACTGGAGGACATTCAATGACGTTTGTGATTAAAACGCCTGGAGGAACAATGGTACGTTCAAGGTGCTGTGTTTTCAGTGGGAAAGGGGAACTCTGTTTTACTCTCCAGCTAATCCAGTAGTGCTGCTTGTTTCAGACTCTGAAGCAGCGTCTCTCAGCATCAATCCCATCAGCTGTGTGTCTCTGAGCTCTGCTGTAAAAAGCAGAGCGTCCTGTAAGCGTGCCGTGATGGAGAGCCAAAACTCCCTGGAATGCGTCTCCTGAGAGGACGCTGGTGTTGAGGAGCAGCAGCAGCAGAGAATGTGCACCACCTTCAATCCAATTAGGCTGAGAGGAGAAAACACATTTTGTCACTGCTGCCCAGCGCTGGACATGATTCACTGAAGTCAGGCAGGACGCCAAGCCAAGCTGGCAGAGGACAGCGGGGAGCGACCGGCTGCAGAATGGTCGGAGGGGGGGGGTCCTGAGCATCACTCTGGAGCTGCAGGATGAGATTCCCTCACACCTCGTTTAAAATCCACTCTTTGTTCTGATGTAATGTTCTGCAGAACCACTGCTGCCTCACTATGTTGGACGTTTCTGTTCCCCTTCCCAGCAGCCACACCTTCTGGCTATCTGGTTTCAGCAGTTCTCCAGGCTCTCTGAATGTCGTTCAGAACTTTTCTTTAGACATTGGCTGCTTCCTCACTCAGTTTCAGTCCAGTACCTTATCTTTTTCACACTATCCTCTGACCTCTGAGTCATTCTAGCTCCTCATCTCAAGCGTGAATCAGTGTTGTGTCTCCATTCCTTAAAGCTGGATCGAAACAATCTGAAGAGTCCAGACAAATGGATGGACTGTTCCAGACTCCTTAGGAAGTCTGTGGGACAGTTCAACGGACAGGAAATAGGATTCCAGTTCCAAGAAGGTGATTCCCAAAGAGCTGCTAAATGAAAACTTGGCAAAAGTTGCAAACGGGACACCTGGAGGACAAAAGAAGTGTCAGGACTTTGCTGACTGTTGGTAGATCTTATGGATGCCAGATTTTCAGCTGATTACTTTCTGGAAATCACCTTGATAGTGCATTAATGAATCGACTCGATCCAAACTTCCACCAGACAAAACGTCACCTTCACACTGAGGCTGGGAACGGCCGTCCCACACGTCTCCCTGAGTCGGGCATCTCATTGTAAGGTATAGCTCTGCATCATTTCTATATATTTGTCCTGTTGCTGATGAGCAGCTGATTCACTGTGTTCCTCCAACAATCATCAGAATTCAAGAAGCTTGTTTGGATGAGCGATGAAACATCTTCAAGAAACAAGAGAAGAAGTCCAGGTTCCTTTTACGGAAGCACTGTAACAACATTCATCTAGCAACGCTGCCCTGATTGGCTACCATCAGTGAGCCTCCTGTGCTTTTACCCATATCCTGATTTTGATTAAATAGGTCCAAACTGATGGAAAATAATAAAACCATGAAAACATCATCCCACATCCATGCAGGTGTGAGAAGGTTTAACAGGAGAAAAACTGAGGATCTGATCAGTAAACAGGTCCAACTCTGAATGCATCTCTGCATTAAATCAGCCTGTAAAAGTGAGATTACATAATGTGCAGTTTGTGATTCAGGGGAGTTTGTGATCTTGTCGTTTTTTGTTCCCTGTCTCAGTCTGCTTGGCTGTGAAGTGTCTTCCTGCATGGCCGGGCCCGTCACAGCGAGTTGGATCAGTCTGCTGCTGAAGGTGCTGTTCTGTTCCCCAGCAGGCCTGACTGATAGGCCTTGACTGCCAGGAGTTGTTGCTTTGTTGCTTCTCCGGCTGCAGACAGGCCTGACTCCCTCCTCCACCGACCTGACTCATTAATTCGGTGAACACTCGGACCTGTATGGCTGCTCCCTGTGGTCCTCTGCCGGCTGGTGTCCAGCTCTCTGCATGTTCACGCCAAGTCCATCCTGCTGTTCCTCACCTGTTCGGTGCTTCAGAGTCATCATTTAGTGGAAGGCTGGTTCAGCTTCAGGATGGTTGATCGATCAAACCGGACAAAAAAAAATTCCAACGAATATTGAAAATGTGAAAATTTGAAAGAAATTCAAAGCTTTTTCGTACCATGACACAGAAATCAAACCATCGATAATAATGAAAGGTTTAACCTTTAAAATGTGACTTAAACTGAAGTTTTAGATCAGAAAAAAATCTCAGCCTCCTTCTGCTCGTTGGCTTCAGAGCTTCCTGCCCTGATTCCTTTGATGGATGTATGCTGATAATTGGCCAGTTTTACACCCCTCCTGTTATTCCAGGGACTAATGAAGGTAATGGTTTCAGGTCAGATGTTCATGTGGGTGAACTTTGACCTACGTCCAACCCAAACACAGATGGTTGCAGAAGGAGCCCACTCTGAACGTCTAGAAGGTGTTATTCCACCACAGAAAGATGTAGCTGCATTTAGCTTCCTGGCTAAAACCTGAGGAAATATCATCTTCATTCAGTACCTCTGAGAGAAGATTCATGATCAGCATGTAGTCTTGTGGTCACACCATCTGCTGGTGGCTGAGGACAATCAGCAGGATGGGTGCTGGAAGCAGAGCTGAAGCACAGCAGAGAGGGACGGCTTCAGATTTCAATCGGAACCTTTTAATCTGGTGGGAGTTTGGTACCAAACATGTCAGTTTGCTCTGTGCACTTTATGTGTTGTTGTGAGTCTGAACGTCTCAGCATGAGCAGAACTCTGGTTGGCTGATAACTAGCATGGAGACACGTGGCAGCATCACAGTACTGTGATTAATTCGGTCTATGATAGCAAACGCTGCTGGATGGAAACATTTGAGACAATGTATGGATGTTCTGCACGATGGAGCAGTTGTTAGAACTGCAGCAACGGGGTTCTGGGTTTGAATCTGTGCCTGGGGTCTCTCTGAGTTTGTTCTGTGCATTCGTGGGTTCTCACCGGGTACTCCAGCTTCCTCCTTCCTCAGCACCAGTCTTTAAACTCTGACCGCACATCACTATGTGGCGGTTGTGATTAGTTCTGTTTGGGGGATGCACTGCAGGTTCTGTATTCCGGGATGTTCTGTATATATTTGATTCTCTGCTTCTTTACAGCAGTGGTGATGTTTGAACAGCAGACTGTGCAACAGGAAGCTGTGAGCTGGTTCTGTAGAGGTTTCAGGTCCAAATGTTTTTCAACCTACAGAGAAAGACCTAATCAGCTGGTTTTCAAACCCTGGAGCTCAGACAGGCGTGTTTACAACAACATTTAATATTATGATGGTAATCATAAGAACAACAAACTAATATTTAGAACCTGTTTTGGTCTTTATGGGCCACGGTTCTGGATGTTTTTAGACATCCTACATCATAAACTCTTGGGTCGGCATCAGCTAAACTTACTTTTCAGTGGTTGGTAAAAAAGACCCGATATTTGGTCTCATTGGGACACTGTTTGTCTCCATGGCAACCGACAGAGGTATTTATCCCACAAAGGTCACAACATGGAGACAAAAACCAGTAAGCACACACAGGGAGCCCACATCCAGATTTCTGTATTAACTGCCTCTATTGTCTCAGCTACAGTCCAGACTGATTGTGTTGGCTAAGATTATTAAAACACACACACACACACACACTCACAGATAGGAGATGGAATCAGTTCATGTTCTGGTCAAGGTCGTGTTGAAGATAAAATGCTTTATAGGCGTCGTTAGACTCTACAGGCGGAGAATGAAGCTTCAAATTTAACAAAAACCTCCAATAACGATTGAAAGAATTCATCTCAATGCTTTCCATCTGAAAAGAAAACAAATTATAAACGTAATTAACTTCTGCAATCATAGATACTTGGACAACGGCCCAGATGACAGAAGGGAGAGTCTTCTGTATAAAAGCCCCCGAGAACCAGAACCAGAACCTGCAGCACTCGTCATCTTCAAAGCAATTCCATTCATTTCAGAAATACCTTTTTAATCCCAAAGGGAAATTAAATGTTGCTGTAGCTCATATTCTGCAGGTTTCTTCTAAGAGCCGTTGTAGATGCAGATGCTGTGGGCCTGAAGGATCTCCTGTAGCGGTCTGTCTTACAGCAGATCTGAAGACACTCTGTTGTTGTACAACAGTCTAATGAAGAGGACGCTCAGGGTTCTCCATAATGGTCTTCATTTTATGAAGAATCCTTCTTTGCACAATGATCTCCAGAGGTTCCAGAGGAGTCCCCAGAACAGAACCAGCCTTCTTTATCAGCTTGTTGAGCTTTTTAAGTCCCTGGTTCTGATGCTTCTACCCCAGCAGATGATGGCAGAAGAGATCACACTCTCCACAACAGACTTAAAGAAGATCTGCAGCATCTTGCTGGAAGCACCAAAGGTCCTAGGCTTCCTCAACAAGTACAGTCTGATCTGTCCCTTCTTGTCGAGCTTCACAGTAGCATCTCCTCTCCAGTCTGTTGTCCTGGTGAACACCAAGGTATTTATACTCCTCCACCACCTCCACCTCTTCTCCCATCTCCTTTGTTTTATTCATGTCCAAGATGAGATGATTGTTTCCAACCATGCCACAAAGCGGTCCACCACCTCCCTGTACTCAGCTTCTTCTCCATCTCTGATCCACCCCACAACTGCAGAATCATCTGAGTATTTCTGCAGATGACAGGAGTCTTTCTGGTCCTGGAGGTCTGAGGTGTACAGAGTGAAGAGGAATGGTGAGAGTACCGTCCCCTGAGGTGCTCCTGTGCTGCTGACTACCTGGTTAGACACACAACCTTCAGTCTCACAAACTGTGGTCTGTTTGTCAGGTAGTCTTTAAACCAGGAGATTGTTGAGGCCTACGCCTGAGTCTTCTGGAGTTTCTGACAAAGCAAATCAGGTTGGATTGTGTTAAATGTTCTGGAGAAATCAAAGAACATGATCCTCATAGTGCTGCTGGCTTTGTCCAGATGACAGTGGGTTTGTTGAAGCAGGTGTATGATGGCATCTTCAACTCCAACTCCACAGTGATAATCAAACTGAAGGAGGTCCTGATAGTTTATTGTTTGCTTATTCAGGTGGGCCAACAGGAGTCTCTCTAGGACCTTCATGATGTGGGGTGTCAGGGCAACAGGTCTACAGCCATTGAGGACTAATGAGTGAGTCTTTGGTACCGGAACAAGACAGGGGTCTACCACAACACTGGATCCTTCTTCTGGGCCAGGCTAAGGTTGGAGAGGTGCTGCAGAATCCCACAGAGCTGCTCCAGCAGACCTTCAGGACTCTAGGGCTGACATGATCTGGACCTGCAGCCTTATTCCGGTTCAGTCTTTCCAGTTGTTTTTTTACCTGACTTCTAGAGACACACAAGTGGAAGGAGGAGTCAAAGGGAGCATCAGCATCTTCTGATTTGCTTGAAGGCAAACATGTAGAAGCAGAAGGGTCCATGGCTGAGGTGGAAGATAAAACATCTGAGGTTTGACAGGGAAGCTTTGGGTCAAAGGAGGGTGGGATGTCTGTTCGGCTGTGAACAGGAGAGGAGGATGCTGAGCTTGTTTCTGAAATGAATCCATTGAGGAATGTGTTCAGTTCATTGGTCTGATCTTCCTTCTGCTTGAAGCCTGTGATCTTCTTCATCCCTGACCAAACATCTCTGATATTGTTTTGCTGGAGCTGCTCTCCAGCTTCCTCTTGTACACCTTGCTTATTCTCTTATATTAATCTAATCTAATCCTTGTGTTTTTTACATTCACACTCTGAGATATTTTGTGGTGCATTTAGATTGTGTGAAATTATATTGGTAAAACAACAGTTGGAAGCTCCTTATGAAGCATTTTGTTTTTGTCTGGTATGTCTACATTGAAGAAGAAAGTGCCATAACAGGTTGTTGTGGAGCAGGACCACAGTGCAAACAGGAGGACGGGAGTCGCATGGTGAGCGAAAGGTTTAATAATAATTGAACTGACACTTACAGCAAGGACCACTGGTAGGGTAACACAGAGACACGGAATCAGGGACGTAACAGTGGATCCGGAGCAGAACAATGAGAACCAGAGGGTATAAATACTGAGGAAGGTAGGACATTAACCTTTAACAAGGAAGGTTAATCAGAAGGGATCGGGAGCAGCTGGTGGGAGATGCATGAGAACTGAAGGAGAGAGTGACTAATTAACACAGATGAGCAGGGAAAACACATAACTCAATATGCAGAAAAATTGGTAAGCAAGGAGCTAAAGAACATGGAGGAACCAGACCTATAAGGAAATACAAACTAAAGCATCTGAACACCAGAATCCAAAAAAGCAATCTAAACACAAGGATAGAATAATCAATCTAAACATGAAGTAGAATAACAGCAACTGCAGGGAAAACGGACAATGAACTCAAACCCAGATCCATCACAGGCAGATCATAAAAGAAAGAGGGGCTGTGGGCACCACAGGGTACCTCTTAGCTTCACCCCTACATTTGCACAACTTCTGTTTGTTTTTAAATCTTTTATTTATTTCTTCATCTCCAATTTTATTTATTTATTCCTGCTTCTTCTTCCCTCCTCACTAAAACATCCTGCTTATTTTCCTCCAATCTTCATCACCTTTTTCTTTACATCTTCACCTCTGCTGTCCTCTGCATTTCAGACCGTTTTCTACGTCATTTAGCAGGTTGATTCATTAGTTTGTTTTCTCCTGCCCGTTTCATTTTCTCGGTGTATTTTTTACCACCTCGGCTGCTGCTGAAAGTCGAGGAAACATGCATCAGCGGCTGCAGCTGTCGATCTCACCGTTTTCTGTAAGTCTGGCTTCTCTTATAACCTCAAGGCGCCATCGTCTGCCGTTATGCAGGAAGACAACAGCAGTACATTTAAAACAGATTGAACTCTGTTTGAAGCTTTGATGATAAATTCAGAAGGAGGAGCTGAAGGAAAGTGAATTGATAAACAGAGAACAACAGGCTGAAATAAGAGATACAGACACAGAAATAGAAAGCTATGTGTCCTTGCATGAGTTTGCATGTGCAGCATGCATGCATCAGTGTGTGAGTGTTCAGTGTTGGTGCTGTTTCAGTAAATAACAACAGAGTAAAGAGGCTGTGTGCGTATGAACCACTGTCATTGCAACAGGGAGCAGTTCTCGATGTTATTATGACTGGATTCTGGTTCTGCAGCTTGTTGTGAACCATGTGTGCAGTTTTTTTCCTAACACCATTATCAGCACTGCAATCAGCTCTATATAGCAACATAAGTGGACTACCTGGCAGGGCAGCAAAAGGAGCTTTTATACAATGAGGTCCAACTATACCACTCACTGTGAAGAGAAAAACTTCCAGAGGAACCCGTCTGACTGAAACATAAGGCCATCTTAAAAATCATACACAGATCTAAGAAAATGCAAAACAATGGATCATCAAAAAGGAATCATATTCTCTAGGGCTGTGGAAGATATCACATATAATTGTTGCGGTATTGGAGAATGCAAAATACTGCCAGGAGTGCATTAATTATTGACTAATTTAGTCCAAGGTGTCACGAGTTCACACTCTGCGTCCCAAAAACATATTCAACTAGTTGGGCAGAGCCTCACTGCAGAAGATGGCCCCACATAACCCAGATTACTACAGATCCCAGCACCCAACACGGTCCCAGATAGGTGGAAGTACAGAAGAGACAGAGAGAATTAAAGAGGAACTAAACCCCAAATCTAATTTTTGCAGGTAAACTGTAGAAACCGGGCCTTAAGGGCGCTATGTTTATGTTACTATGCTATTTTTTAAAATTTCACGTAAACTTGTTTAATTCTGCAAAGTTTGTCCTAAAACGTCTCAGTGCCGCCCTCTTTGGTGTGAATGATGGCTACTGCTGTTGAATTCTCCCGCTTGGTGAATGTCTACGTCACAGCCCTGCGTTGACTATAAAAACATCTCATTCCGACACGCCCCCATAGCGAATCAGGAGTTGGAATTGTTCCTCCGCTGCCTCGGCAGCACCGGGTTCGTGCATCGCTGAGTCGGCGTTTTGATCCTGCGGCTCCACCTAATAAGGCTCAGGGCTCCATAAAGCCTCTCTTAACCTCTGATGATGAGGGGGGTGAAATATTCTCCACCTCAAAAGATCTATCCATGGCGAAACTACCAGCGTCGCTCTGGTCACTCTCCATGTTTCAATATGTCAGGTTAAGCTAGCTGCCACTTTCCCTCGTCCTCCTGACCACACCCCAACTTAACCCCTTCCACTCATCCCAACCATTGGCACCGCCCACTTTGGTGGTGTTTTTGAAAAATTGTCCGGGGGTGGAGTTGTTCTTTTACATGGTGTTTAGTTCCACTTTAAAGAAAATCTGCATTCATTACAACACAATTTCTCTTTGCAACATCTACAAATAATATCGCCTTTTTATTGTTTTCTAAAATCATACGCCTGTAAAACAGACAGCTAAATGCAAAGTTTCCAGCTAATCTAACATGCATGATTTTGGACTGTGAGAAAAAAACACTTCCTGGAAAAAAGCCACACATGCACAGTGAGAACATGCAAACCCTCACTAAGAGGCTCCAGCTGAGACCAACAGTTTTCTAGCAGTGAGGTAACCATGGTAACTGCCATCAGATACACAGTTGAAAACGTTCACTGTGAGTGAAAATTGGGCAGTAATTTCGTATCTAGAGCAGGTCCATAACTCCAGATCAGGGGTGACCGGGTCCAGTTCAGGAGAACTACTCACCTGCAACTTTTAGATTTATCCCTTCTCCAGCACACATGAATCCAATGCTCTAGCTGTCCCCTGGACGCCTCCTCCTGGCCGCCAGAACTCATTAAAAGCACTGTTAATCTTTGGATTTCTATGTGGGAAAAGGTTGTTGGATGGATGCCGTTGTGCAACAAGAGGTTTGGTTTAACTATTATCAACTATTAATAATTATAATTAATAATTAACAATTTATTACAAAAAAAATAATGAAGTAAGAACATTTTTTGTCAGACCAGCCAATCAGAGCACCACCTGATCAGGAATCATCAGCCAAACAACTTTCAGTCCATCAGGTATTGTCCTGGTTATCCAGGTTAAGGTTTATCTTGAGGAATTTGGAATGAGATCAAATTAGTTTTTAAACCATTTAAGAACAGGTTTTACAGTTTATGAATCAAATTCATAAATTACACACACAGACAGTTGGCCATGAAATGTCACCATCTACGGAGAAATCAGGAATCAGGAGTTGGACACCAGCATCTCACTCATGTCAGCCAATCAGGAGGCTGGAAAAGATTCAGGAAACATCTAACTGATTGGCCCAGACACTAGAGGTGAAGACAAAAACTAAACATGGAGAAGGTGAGGAAACACTGCAGCCTTACAGGAAACAAGAGCAAGAAATAGCTAAATAAAATAGGGACAAAAGGGTCAAAAACAAAAGATAAAAGAGAAATAAATCTGGAAGATTAACAGAGAAAAAGTAGAGCAATCAGAGACAGAAAAGATGGAAACTGGAGAAACTGAGCTGGGACAAATTAACAATGACCAAGGAATGATTTAAAGACAATGGTTGAAAAGAAGGTCATGAATTAACCAACAGCTTCTTCTTCTGCTGATTTTAAAGATCCAAGCACGCACAGAGCAGGTGGCATCATGGGTAATCAGCACCATCATCTCCAACTGAAGAGAGTTGATGAAGATGAAAATCAGCATGAAGAGGCTTCTTCAGTTTGACTCGGAGACCACTTTGTGTGTGTGTGTGTGTGTGTGTGTGTTTTAAGTCGAAGGAACATGAGACCAGGACAGTGATTGAGGAGCAGAGAGACCAAGACAAGAGACACAAAGAAGGAGTTGACCAGCTGGCGGCTTACAGTGCAGCTGTTTGTTTGTTCAGACTCAGATACTGACACCTGCACCAACCTGGCAACCCCACAGCACCAACCTGGCAACCCACGCAGCAGCTTTGTGTTTGTGGCTCTCAGGGACAGGGATGTCCCCTCTGGGTTTAGAGAAAGAAAACCAGCTTCAGTCTGAATGATGTGCAGCAGCAGTTCATACAAAATCATCTGTGAATCATTAAATAAGAGAAGGTCGTCTGCTGTCTGAACTCAAAATATTTTTAGAGTTAATTTTTAAATGTGGTTTTCATAAATAATTATCTGATTGTCACCAAAAACGGAGATTTCAGACACACTTTCCTCTCTCTATGTTTACAGTAATAATATTAAATATAATAATTCATTTATTTACGTATATGTAAATAGATAAGTTAAATAAATCCACTCATAACATGTAAATTATATATATAATTATATAATTATATATATATAATTATATAATTATATGTATATATATATATATAGAGAGAGAGAGAGAGAGAGAGAGAGACTTTACTATTAAAGTATTATTTACTTTAATAATGAAGTAAATAAAGAATATTTAGATATTTACAAAATTTACTGTACAAACTATAACAAAAAAATCACCTATTTTAAATTTGAGAGGAAATAAAACAACAAAATAAAAAACAAAACAAATAACTGAGACCAGGACAGGGTTTGAAAAAACAGTTAAAATGATTTAAAATAGCACTATATATATTTGCAAGACATGCGTTTACAAAAATGAATAAAATAAAAACTGTATGAATTATGGACAGAAATGTGTGAAAACTTCCTGCACCTCCTCCTACCATCTTCACCTCCTTCACAAGCTCCACCCACTTCCTTTCTCCTCTCCAGCCTATGTCAGTCTCTCTTCATTCTCCTTCTGTTCCTGCTCCTCTCAGCTTCTCCTTACATTCATGTTTTTATGTATTTATGAAACATTTTCTCTTCTTTTTTCCTCTATTCTTCCTTTACTCCTCCTCTCCTGACTGCTATCCACCCCTCCTCCTGCCTCCTCCACCCTCCTGACATATCTGTCGTTCCTCCTCTCCTGTGTCAGCGCTCCCTCGCTCAGCTGTCACTTTCACAAACACACACACACACACACACACACACACACGGAGGAAATTATCAGCCTGTGGAGCGTGAGACCTCTTATCTTCTGCTTCATGTTGTTTCAGCCACGCTCACACCATGCCGGCCTGGACACACACACACACACACACGCACACACACGCACGCACACACACGCACGCACACACACACACGCACACACACGCACACACACACACACACACACACACACACACAACACACAGAGTTATGTATTTGTGGACTCAATGCAGGGACAAAGTGAAGTGTATTTATTATTAGACCCCAGCACACACCTTAGTGACAGGTGTCTCTCTGAAGCAACCGCAGCTCCGCTCTGACAGCTACAAACAAAAGTTAACGAGAGCTCAGATGTTCCTCACTTCACTGCTTTACTTTAAGTCTCATAACACCTAGAACCAGTCGGGTTACTCCCCAAAAACACACAATCTGTTCCTTCTTTCAGCCTTGCTGAGAATTAGGTTCTAACTTTACGGAGAATTAATGTCAGAATGATGCTGAAAATGCTCGTTGCCATGGTGATTACGGCTTTTCTGGGGAGCCAGGAGGTGGCCCACAGCACCACACTTTTCACCAGACAGACAGGCAGAAACCCAGAAAAGAAGATAAGTCTCAAACAAACAGTGGTATCTGCAGAGGTTCTGAGATGTTATACAGAACCTTCAGGCCCAGTTTCTCCAGAACCATTTAGAGCTGAAATCTACTGGGAGTGAATAAGAGTGTGGGTGTGTTTCTTTGCACTCTGGGCTCTGATTGGTCAGAAAACTATAGGTCGTACAGCAGTGGAGACAGACTGGCTGGAAGGAGACAGAAATACTTAGGATTGGATGGAGAATCTGAACATGTGGAGATGAAATTGTGGCCCTGAAGAGAGGCTAAATCCTAAAGTTTCTCTATATTTTACTGGGTCAGAACCATCATCACACTAAACTGAACATTTTATGGGTCGCTGTAGGAGAACTATTTCAATATCAGTTCCCTGGGACAGGTGGAGGTCCGCTTCTGACAGCTCCAACTTCTCCCTCAGACGTCCCGGTTGGATGGTATTAAAAGTGCTGGAGAAATCAAACAGCATAATTCTCAATCTGCTTCCAGGCTTCTCCAAGTGGGTCAGAGTTCGGTGCAGGAGGTAGATGATGGCATCACCCACCCTGATGCCAGGCTGGTAGGCAAACCCCCCTCACCAGGGGGCGAAGACGGTTGAGGACCAACCTCTTGAGGGTTTTCATCAGATGCGAGGTCAGTGCTACTGGCCTGTAGCTGCTGAGGTCCTTTGGATGTGTGGTCTTCAGCACTGGTACCACATTGGAGGTCTTCCATAGTTATGGAACTTTCCCCATCTTCAGGCTCATGATGCCACACAGCTGATCTGCTCAGAACCTCAGGAGACTGGTGCTGATGCCATCCGGACCTGCATCCCTTTTCACCTTGGACTTTCAGAGCTCGATCCTCACCTAAAGTGTTGAAAGGGACAGGATGGTGGTAGGAGGGGGAGGTGGGATGGGGTCTTCTGAAAGGGAGGAGGTGGCTGATGCCCGAAAGCTGAGAAATGTGAAGTTCTCTCAAGAAAAGCAGGCAGGTGTCAAAGATGGGGGAGCTGAAGCAGGGAAGGGTGGGATGGGGCAGGGGTGAGTGTCTGATAAAACCTGTGGAACAACTGGTTCACACACCGTTATTGTGATAACGTGTGTAAACTCCCATGGTTGATAATACAGCCTCAAGCTAACAGTTCCTAATGTCGTGGTTTGCGATGGTGAAGGACCAAAGGGGCAGCAGGACATCGGCAGGCGCATGGAGGATAGACATATTTTACAGACTAAAACTCAGGAACCAGGAGTAACAGAAAAACCAGGAATAACAGCAATGCAGCTGGACAAACAGGCAACCCGACAACGAGGGAACAGAAAACACGGACTTAAACACAATAGAGGATTAAGAGAACTACAGTATATGAAGAACAGGTGGGTGCAGTGAACAGAAAACACAACACAGGTGCGGATCATGACAGCACCTAACCCTCCCCTTAAAGGCTGATACCAGACGCCCTTCCAAAGTCCATGACAAAAAAAACACAAGAACCAAACTCAAAAACAAGGCCCAATGGTGACATGGTCCTGCGTCTCTTCCTCCTCAGCTTGCGGGGAATATCGTGTCGCTCGGTTGGAGCGGCACAGCGGAGCTACCGAGAGCTAACAGCCAGTCTCTGGTTTAAACAGTGGGAGCGTGGCCGCTCGCTGGGTCTCCGAACCCAACTGCCATACAAAAATAAAATGAAAACAAAGTTGTCCCCAGAACTTTCAGCTACATAATGTGAACAACAAGACGGACAAAAACAGGAACAGAAACAAACAACACATCTAAGAAGTAGATTTAAAAAGAGAAAAACTCAGGACTGACTGCTGAAACAGGCTGTCTGGCATCGTCGTTAAGTTGTAGATCAATCAGCACCAGGTGGGTAGAAAGGTGAAGCCGGAGCAGTCTTAATCCCAAGGTGTGAAGAAACCATCAAAACTTTAAAATAGGTTCATGAAAGTTGTGATGAATGCATCCAAAAGGATGTTTGGAACATCAGACGGGACTGAGGACAGCGGTCCGATAACAGCCTGTCTCTCTGAACTGGTTCTTTTCACTTTGTTTCATAGTTTACACATGTTTGCATTACTGCTGCTACAGAGATACACTTGAACTGGACTCTAACCTGACTGGTTCCTCGGTCTGTGGGTCTCCTTGGCTGAAACTCGTATTGAGGTGAACTCCCACAGAGGCCGAGTTTTAGCATCGTCATCGCCCACACACACACCTTCCTGCCTTCATTAGGCGTCAATATTCAGGTTCGTTTTAATTTAGCACCAAAGGAGGTCAGACGAGCGAGCTCATCACCCCGTAATAGCTTCGTCACTCACACACAGAAGATCCATCCATTCTGCTCCACTTCTGCAGCAGACAGAGGAGGAGGCTGCAAACCACAGACAGACACACACCGACCTTCCTTCACGTGATCGCTATACGGTTCCCTCTACTAGCAGGTCAGACCCTGCAGACTCATCAGCAGGAAATTCATCAGGACACTCAGCTTATAAATTGTATGTATTAAATAAATTCTAACAAATCAAAGAAAAATATTCAGTTAAAATAGTTTAAAGTGAGGATCAAAGTGTTTTCCACCCTGTAAATAACGTCTTTCAGGGAAAGTTTCCTGTTTTCCTGGTTTTGTTATATACCTCAGAAATTATCAGTTGGATTTAACTGAATAGAGTTTAATAAGTTTAATTTATACAGTTTCACAAACTGCATAAAATAACAAACAGGCAACCAGAATGAATGAAACCTCCATAGAAAAACAAAGGAAACAGTGTGAAAATGGACCTCAGAACAATAGGCAAACCGTCCATTTGTTTGGTGGAAGGAGACAGAAATACTTATGATTGGATGGACCCGGTTGTGATGGACCTGGATGGACCCGGTTGTGATGGACCTGGATGGACCTGGTTGTGATGGATCTGGATGGACCCAGCTGGGATGGACCTGGATGGACCCGGTTGGGATGGACCTGGACTCAATGGACCCGAATGTGATGGACCTGGATGGACCCGGTTGTGATGGACCTAGACATGATGAACCCGGATTGGACCCATATGTGATGTGCCTGAATCTGATGGATCTGGATCTAATGAACCTACATGGACCCGGTTGGGATGGACCTGGACTCAATGGACCCGAATGTGATGGACCTGGATGGACCCGGTTGTGATGGACCTGGATGGACCCGGTTGGGATGGACCTGGATGGACCCGGTTGTGATGGACCTAGACATGATGAACCCGGATTGGACCCATATGTGATGTGCCTGAATCTGATGGATCTGGATCTAATGAACCTACATGGACCCGGTTGGGATGGACCTGCATGGACCCGGTTGTGATGGACCATAAAAGCAACATTAACATTGCATATTGGCCCTTATTTCATATTGTTGCATGCCTAAAGTTTTTAACCATCAACTGTAGACTTTTTCAGTTCCAACCCAAAACTACAGAACAAGAAGGTGCTGACCACCCTGAGAAGGTCTGACTCTGGAAACATCTGATCACAAAAACTCAAATTGAAGAAAATAAATAAAGAAACATGCATGCAGCAGGTTTCCATGTAGTTAGGAGTAAATGTTGTCTTTGGTACATTTCTCTGTCAGAGGTTTTCACCCCCAGCAGCTACAAAAACACCCCAACATTGTGTCTGCTTTGATTTTAACATAGTTTTAACGCCTCTGCTTGTGGTGCTGATCATTTTATTTAGGTTTTCTATTGATTCTGCCTGTCTGCACACACACACACACACACACACACACACACACATGCTGCGACCCAGTTGCAGCCTCCGTCCTCCCCGCCTTGTCTCTTTGATTCTGGTCTCCGTCTCTGTGTGTGTGGCTCATGCTGTTCTCCGGTTCGTCCCTCGTGGCTGATTAAATCACTTCCTATTAGGACCAGGATCTGGGTCTGCGTCCTTCTCTGTGGGTTCGTCAACACGTCCAGCTGCCACACTGTTTCATCCTCACCTCTTTGTAAAAACAACAACCACTCCGATTAGCTGCTTCAGGTGCCACGACGATGAGCCTGAGAGCTCCGCCCACATGTTGTCCAGATGAAAAGCTGGACCACAACCTGCAGCCAACCAGTTTGTTCTCAGCACTCCAACATCCTTCATAATGTTCCTTCTTAAAACAGAGAAGAATTGGACAGGGGAAGTTCTGATGAACGCTTATTTCTGCTGACACTTTTACATGATGGGAGGAGTCCAGAGGAGTAAGGAGACTTCCTCAAGTCGAGCATGTTAATCCAGCGGAACATCTTCTGGATGTACTGCAGCATGTATTTACAGCTGAGAAATGTGCAGAAAGGGCAGGATGGAGGTCAAGACGTACGGCTGTCTGAGATCAGACAGACAGCCGATAAAGTGACAGTGATGTTGGGGATAATACAGAGAACCTGAAGCATGTTCCTATAGGCTCCATTTCTGGAATAAACCACCTCTAGAGCCTCTAAACTGCAAGAAATGTTTCTTTAAAACAAGTTAGATCTTTTACTTCTGAAGAAAATCTTTTAGGTTTTAGGATCAACCTCTTTGGTGAATGGAGCCAAACAAGATACGATGAAAAAGAAGCTCTCCAGTGCATCTACAGAAGTAATCACACTGCTCTAACTTTTCACATTCTGTCACGTTATAACCACAAACTTTAAGGAATTTATTAGGTTTTCATGAGACACACCAACAGAAAGAGAAGTTAGAAAAGATAAGATAACATAAGATAGACTTTATTGATCTCACAATGGAGAAATTAACTTGTTACAGCAGCTCTTAATAACACACAAGTAGGGTGCAGATAGTTAGAAAATGTGCTACCAAAGAAGACCAAGGTAGATGTGCAAAAACAAGTAGTAATAGAATGAAATAAAATAATTTGTGTGCAATAAATAGTGGAGGTGATTGTGTTAAAGTGACAGTGATTTACAAATACAGTGGTTATTACACGAGTTATTTTACAGTTCAATTGAACAGTCTGACAGCGTGAATTTGTATTCAGGTCCACTGGGTCAATACCCTGTAGAACCACCACTGGCTGCAGGTCCAGCTGCAGGTCTTCTGGGGTTTATCTCTACCAGCTTTGAACATCTACAGACTGAAATCTGTGTCCCATTCATCTTTATTAAACAGCTCAAGCTCTGTCAGGATGGATGGAGAACATCAATGTTGCCACAGATTCACAGCTGGATTTTGGTCTGGACTTTGACTAGGCCATTCTAACCCCTGAATATGATGGGATCTAAACCATCTATTGTACCTCTGGCTGTATGTTTAGAGTGTTTGTCTTCTGCAGCCTCTAACATGTTTTCTTCCTGAATTGTTGTGGATTTAGCTCCATCCATCTTCCATTAACTCTAACCAGCTTCCTGACCCTGCTGAAGAAAAGCCTCCCCACACCGCACCATGATGCTGCCACCACCATGTTTCACAGTGGAGATAGTGTGCTGTGTCCAGTGACCTTTCAGCTGTAAAGCAGTAGTGATAACCCCCAGAGTAGCCAGGTAGCTCAGAGTGACACATGAACTTGTTAACAAATGGTCTAAAAAAGCAGAAGTACTGGAGCAGCTAACAATGACAACAAAACATATTTGTCCCTATAAATCTTCAGCTTTACGGAAAAAGAACGATGCTCCAGACCTGAGGGGTGATTGTTTTACCTTGTTTCAGACTTGAAGTTGAGCCTTGATGGTTAGATCCATCTCCTGCACGTCTGGGTCTGGATAACCACAGCTGCAGGAAAGCCCTCTGACTCTCTGTCAATTAGAGCGATTGATGAGCAGTTCCTAGACTGACAGCTGCTGAGACGTCTGCAGATGAATGCATCTTTAGGAGCTGCTCAGAGATGGTAAACATGTTAACCAGGCAGCTGCTGTTGTTCTCACAGTGGTTTATACAGTGATCCTATCTACACTACTCTCATTTTAAACAATTTTTGTCATTTTCAAATACGGTAAATCAAACTGCAGTGTGTGGTTTGATGCACTCGTCACTTTTAAATAAAACTATTTTGTCCTGCAGAAGGCCAGAGATCATTTGAATCCATAAATCTGTAAGTGAGATCCATGGTCTTCAGATCAGACCTACCTGCTGGTGAACATCACAGTGTTCTTCTGTCATTCTTTCAACAGATTCTCCAGGAGATTTTCTCTATTACATTACAATCTTAGAATTTCATCATTGAATCATGAATTTTAAAGCTTGGAGGTCAGTTAATTTTAGACCTTTCTATTAAATCCTCTCAAACCAATCCTCATTTTCCTTCCTTTTTTCACTGGTTTTTGGTTACTTTTCAAATGAAAACTTTTTTTTTCAGTCTCCCACATTTCTCTGTTACTTTTAGCTTTTACGGCACTCAAAGTTTCCAACAAATTTGTCCTTAAAGTTTATTGCCAAGAGGCGGATCTCAGGACAGGAAACTCCCACCCTGGAGATCCATCCATCCATCTATCTATAGCTTGGGAAAATGGTGCCTATCTCCAGAGGTGAGAGGCGGGCTACACCATGGACGGGTCACCAGTCCATCAGAGGGCAACACAGGGACACACAGGACAGGAGGAAGCCAGAGTACCTGGAGAGAGCCCACGCACAAACAGGGAGAACATGCTCCTTAGAGAAAGATCCCAGGCCGGGATTCGAACCTACAATCTTCTTTCTACAGGGCAACAGTGCTTCCATGCACCACGCAGCCCTCCCTGGAGATCCATTTATTCCAAGAAAAGATTTCACACAGTTCTCCCAGCTGCAGAGTTATTCCTCTGCACCCTTCAAGAGTCATCAATGAATGAACCTAGAAAGGTTTTCCTCCAGAAAAAAATCAAGAATAACAAAGATGTACTTCTGTCTGGATTGTCTGCTGGTGTTGTAGCCTAACCAGAGAGACATCTCCTCTCATCCGTGCTGAAGTCAGTTACAGAGCTGCATCTCCAGAGACACACAGGATCCGGCCTCTCGTGTTTGTTCGTCCAAATCTGTCTTCTGGTCGTCTGTAAGACTCAGAAACCAGCAGCCGTGGCTAAAGAAGAGCTCAACTGCTCTGAATTGACTAAATAATCTAAAACCTTTATTGGGATTTTATGTTTCCAACAAACAGGAGGAAAATGGTGCATAGATTTCAACATTTTTAGGAAATAATATCAGTACTGTGGCATTTATGTGCTTACGCCCATCTTTAAGTCAAGTCTTTGCATAACCAGACTCTGATAGTAGCTGCAAGTCAGTTGAAGCATGTCTATTAGGATGGAGGGTGAACCTCCACCCCAGTCTCCACCCCTCCAGGATTTTCCTGGATATACCTCCAGCCATCTTCCCATCAACCAGCTTCCCCGTCACTGCATCCCCACGACATGATGCTGCCACCACCAAGCTTCCCAGTGATGGGGTGCAGTGTTAGTTTTAACACTGCAAGTTCAGTTCAACAGCAGCTGATATTTTGTTCTTTTCATGTAAAAATGCTATAAATCATCTGAAGATGTTTTATTTTACGCTTATCATCGTCTCTGTGAGGAAACGGAAGATAATCTGAATGTTTTTCAGTAAAATGACTCTTCAGGACATGAAGGTCTGTAAGTGGGTCAAACCGAGATTGACAGAGTTCTGCTCAGACGCAGCAGGTGTCATCGCGCTTCATGTTCTGCCTGAGTCAGTCTGCAGAACGTTCACAGAGATCATGGAGTCCACAAAGGACTATCCTGTCTTTATGTGGGCTCCATCCATGATTTTCCAGCTTGGCAGATCATCCTGATCCTGAGAGACGCATCCAGCCCAGTTTAAACCCAACGACACCAGAAGCATTGCCGTACACAGCCACCAATGTTTTTATATAAGCTGAGCAAGAAAAGGCCAAATTACCAGAGAAAAAATAATCAAACCATAAATCTATATTAAGGTTAAAGGTCAAATAAATAAAATTACAAACATGACTTTTGACTGTTCTGCTGTTTTCCTTTTCACTATTGGAAATCTTTCTAGTTGTGATAAACCTGAACGGTCCTGTTGTGGAAACTGGAGCGATCCGTCACTTTAAGGAAACCCAGTTTAAAAACAACTGGTTGCTGCCTGGCTACCACATATTGATGAGACTGGTGATATCTCAGTGTCGAAAGAACAGGAAAATTATTTCAGCAGGTGGTAATTCTCTATATTTGCCTAAATCTGTGTTTCAAAAACTAATAGACAAATAGATAAACATTAAAGTTAATACTAATTTAATTGTTATAGTGAATAAGTTAATAAGGCAACACTAGAAATAATTGTGTTTTTCTGTTCTAAGCATTATTGTCTGAGATTTCTGTGTAAATGTTGTGAAACTGTGTGAATCTCATGTCTGAAATCTACTAAAAATTGTTAAGTTCACCAAGATTTAAAATTTAAACAGACTGTGAAGAGATTTACTTTTCTAAATAGTTTTCTACCAGTTATAGGATCAGATGTCTGGAACCAGTGAGGAGGAGTATGAGGCTGCAGGTTCTGGCTCGGGAACATGTTTAACTCATGAACTGGTTCTTCATCTTATCAAACTTAACGGACATGTTTACACATCGAACAGATTAAAGTTATTCCTCTGATTCTGACGACCATAAGAGTCCTGCAGCACCTAGAGATCCAGCACATTCACTGTGGATCCATCTCTGGGCTGACCTCCTTAAACAGCCACTCACACAGACCCGGCACCGCCAGCAGAAAAAACTGAGCCACAGTCAGAATAGGTCCAGAGTTTGGCTGGTGCTGGATGGCCGTGTCCCGGTCTGTTCTGCAGCCAGCTGAGACACCGGACCTCCACATGGGACTGAAACATAAAAACTGAAGCTTCAAAATGCCACAGTCATGGCTGGCACCGATTCACCTGCGCCAGTCGAAAACCTTTCAACAAGCTCCAAATAGTTCCTGTTTCCCTGACAGTTGGTGTCTGCTGCAGGTTTAATCTGCTGAGTATCATCATGAAAACTCACAGAATGTGTCTAGTTTTCTATTTCTGAGCTGATCTTCTTGTTGTGTTTTTATGTGGAGAAAATAGTGAAGGCTTTTTCATGGCCAAATATTTGATCCTTGTTCGGTTCCTGTTCACCAGTGAACCTTTTTACCTGATCTGTGTCATATAGTTTCTTATAGTAGAGCTTGCAGGAAGAAGGTCCTGGGTTCGAATCCTGGCTTGGGCTTTTCACCACAGAGTTTAAATGTTCTCCCCAGGTTCTCTCTGGGTACTCCGTGTTCCTCCTCTTTAATCGTATAGGGAAACATTTTCTAATTCCACATTTAAAAACCTTTCTTCTCAATTCTAAATAATTACTTATGGTTTAAATTAACACATGAAGATCGAGACAAAGAGCAGTAGGTAAAAATGAGGGTTCTGAATTAACGAAACAGGAACTGCTTTTATTTTGATATTTCCAGGAGGAAGTGTCCTTGCAATGTAGCACCTAGCTTAGCAGCGAGAGAAGGTCGGAGGTCAGTTTTATTTGGTTCCTAAATGATCCAAAGTCATTTAATTCAGCGTTTAGATGGAGAGACATCCATGTGATCAATATTAGAAGCTACAACTAACATGAACAGGTTTTTATGACTCATTAACATCCCATAATAATCCACCAACATCACTGGCTGATAATCAAGCTCCTCCTTTCACAGTAAAACATGCAGCAGCTGCAGTCTGGAGCTCATAGACCGGTTTCCTTTCACTCTTCATTGCAGGAGATAAAAACTGGAACTAAGACTCGGGTCTCAGACCAGGAGTCCAAGTCAAGTCTTTAGGGCACAAGTCTTAGTCGAGTCTGAAGTGTTAAATGCAACTCGATTCACTGTCCCTTAATTAATGTTTAGAATAAAATGTTGTTTCCACCCCCAGTACAGAACAGATATATTAACATCATATTTAGTGCTCACATCAACAACCACACAGAGTCTTCTTCCACACATTGACATTATTGAAGCATTAGCAGATCTTTGAGTTTTAGTTAGTGGCAGGATCTACCAGTTTTGGCTTTGTTTTGGGTTTTGTTGTGAAGTATTTTTTCCTTATGTTGTGATTCTTAGTTTGGTTATAGTTTCTGTCATTTATTCTCTCTGCGTTCTTCTTATTCTTTAGGTCCACCCAATCACTGGTTTATTTATGTCCTTCTGTTTTTCTGTGTTCTAACTTTCCTTCACTCGTGTCCCTTAGTGGTTTTTAGTATAACAATGACCATCAGTGGGACCCTTTGTGGGGTGCCTTGAAATGACATTGTTGAAAAATAAGCGTCATTTAACTAAATAATCTGAAGTTAAACACTTTCTGTGTAGTTATGCTGCTATAGGCTTAGGCTGCGGAGGACATAATGACCACTTTCACCCTCTCGCTACATTCACTCACACTACTCTCCAATTTGGGCCAATGTATTGTGTGTATTTCAGCTGTTTAACTTTCGTTCGTCTCTCTTTTCTCTTCCTATAGAAGCTACACCTGGCCTGACTCGTTGTCTACCTGTGACACCTTTCTGGGAGGGCATCCTCCCAAGCTTCTGCTGGCAACAACTTAATGCTCACCCCATCTACCGATGATCCACATGGCCCTTACTTTCAGTGTGTTAACCCATTTATTCTCTCCATAGGAATAGCTACTGACTGAGCTTTTACTGTTAACTAAACTCTATGTGCTCTCTTCAGAACTCTAACCCTTGAAAACTTGCTCACAGAGTTTATCTGTTCTTTTACTTTCTAATAGAAATACGACTAAACAGGAGCTACATATCCATTAACATTACCTTTCCTTTCCCATAGAAAGTACTCCTGGATCAGTGCTTCTTTGGTTCTCTTTGGGTCTCTGCTTGGGTTCTCTCTAACCCCAGTCGGTCGTGGCAGATGGCCGCTCACAACTGAGCCTGGTTCTGGTTCTGCTGGAGGTTCTTCCTGTTAAAAGGGAGTTTTTCCTCTCCACTGTCGCTACACATGCATGCTCAGTATGAGAGATTGCTGCAAAGTCACAACGCCAGTGACTGTCCACTGTCATCTACATTCTCATCCAGGAGGAGTGAATGCTGCAAGTCACTGACTGGATGGCAATCTGCTGTGTTTCCTTAGATAGAAAAAACTCTTTTATCCACAATTGAATAAATAACCAGAATCTGACTGCACTGTTCAATGATTAGGATTAATTGTGAATGTATGTGCCTGACTTTTGTGAAGTGCCTTGAGACGACATGTGTTGTGAATTTTTTGGCGGGGGGGCCCCCCCTGGGGTGCTTTTTTAAAAAAATATAACTAAAACTGAATTGAATGAATTGAATTGAATGAATGAATGAATTGAATTGAATTGAATAGTTCCTCCCCCTGTCCTCAGATCCCCTTCAGTTATTGTTTGTTCTGAGGTTTGTTTCCCTTTAAATTAGTTGTTTTCCCCAGCGTTACTTGTAGTAGAGTTCCCTCCCGTATTAGTTCTTTATATTTTTGTCATCCTCGGTTTATTTATTCTAGTTTAGTTCTCTGTGTTAGTCCCTTGTTACAGTTCCTTTCTGGCAATTACTTGTATTAGAGTATTTGTTCCGGCCAGGTTTAGTTTCCACTTATTGTTTTTGTTTAGGTTATCTATTATCTTAGGTCTTCGCGTTCTCTAGTTCTGTATTTATTGTCTCGTTTTACCCAGTCTCCCACTTCCTGGTTTCTAGTTTGTTTAGTTTTCAGTCTAGTTTAGTTCCTCGTGTCCCTGCATTCCCTCTGCTCTGTTGTCTAGTAACCACTCATTCCCTCAGTCTCTACAGTCGGTTCTCGCACCTGTTTCCACTACTCCTCTGATCACCTTAACCTTCCTCTCATTGGTCAATTCTCCTCCTCTCCCTGCTTATATACCTGGTTGTGCTCATCATCCCCGTTGGCTCCTCGTGTAATGTCCCATCTCTCCTTGAGCTCCTCATGTTTCCCTGCATTTGTGCTACGGAGTATTTCTTCCCAGCGAACCTGTAAGTGCTGACTTCAAGCCTTATTAAAACTGATCTACCTGTTTGCATTTTGGTCCGAAATAACTCAGACCGTGACAGTTTGGGCATTTCTGCCTTAGCTGCAGACTTTTTCTAGACCTTAATCTTCTTGATTCTTAGTCTAAGCTTCGATACCTTTAGATCAGGTAGTTTTGCTCGTTTAAAACCAAGACAGCATAAAGCTCCAAGTCAGAGCTAAGATTAGACACTGACTCGTGTCTGAATGATGCCTACCTGTGGCCCCAATATTAAAATCAGCTCCAAAGGCAGGAGGTTTGGTGAGTGAATCAAAAATATGAGACTGATAGAAGTGAAAAGTCAGGCTGATGAGACTCTAAAAATACATCAGTGGAAAGCTGAGACTGAAAGGCTGAAGACCGATAAGGACCAGGAGTGTTCATTAGCAAATTCAGACATTAACGTAGAGGCAAACAGGTGGAGATACAGAAGAATCTACAAAGATAATTAATGACAAGGACAGAAATGTTCCTTTAAACAGCTCATATTTCCAGAATAAGGTCCTTGTTGACTGTAAAAATCTCAGTTTCTGCATCTTTCTGCGTCTGTTGGCACCACGGTTCAGTCCATAAACAGTTCAGATGAGGAGCCTGAACTTGTAAAGGAGGAGCAGGTGGAGCAGGTGGAGCAGGTGGAGGAGGAGAGTTGGTCATGTCAACAGGAGGTCCAGTGACTCCATGTGTTGCTGATAAATCATCAGACCCTAAAATGGACTGAGTGAGTCCAAGGTCAGCGGAGCACCACTGGAGGTCGATGAACAGCAGCGTGGGTGTGTGTTTCTGCTCCTGAAGGTCACTTTAGGCCGACGCACACGTATGAAGCATGTTGTCATTCCATGTGAGCCGCTTGTAAACACTGAGTGTGATTTTAACGGCCTTTAATTGTCTGCTGCAGCTGTTCGTCATTGAACCTGATGGTTTTACTCATTCTGAGTTGAACTCATGTTGACGAGTTTTACATGAAGAGAAGCTGCAGGAGGCCAAGTTCACATGCTGAGAGGTTAAACCCGATCAATTACAACATAAAGACCGAGTTCTTCCTCCACATTTCCATCTGTCTTTACTCCATCACATTTAAATACCAGGAATTAAATAAAAACATCTACTTTAAGATAAGATAAGATAAGATAAGATAAGATAAGATCGACTTTACTGATCCCACAATGGAGAAATTACTTGTTACAGCAGCTCACGGTAGTACAGCAGTGAAACAGGAAAAGGGTTCAATCATAAGACAAACAAGACATTAGTAAAGACATTAGTTGACCAGTCCACAGAGTAATCAAAAAAGATAGCTAAGTAAGGCACAATCAGTAGCTTCCAGTTTGTTCACCTGAGCTCGACGCCTAGGTGAGGTGAATAAGGCATCACGCTCTAGTGTCCAGCAAGAGAGTTATCTGTTCATTAGAGTCCAATTTCTAAGTCCAACATTTCCGTCATGGTTGACGAGGTGCAGAGACCTTTGGTTCACACCTGCTCCCAGTTACAGCCGATCTGATGAACCTGACAGAAGGTCCAGCCATCTTAGGTGGGTTCCCCTGAGTTTTTCAGGTTTTGCACCATTAGGCTGAAGCCAGAGAGGATCAGAAGGATCTCCTCATACATGATATCAGTCAGGAGAAGATTAAACAAAGTCCCACTGCTTTGGGCTCGGTGAAGACAGTCCAGAACCAATTTCAATTCAATCAATCAGTTTATTTATATAGCGCCAATTCACAACACATGTCGTCTCAAGGCACTTCACAAAAGTCAGGTACATATGTTCCAATTAGTCCTAACCATTGAACAGTGGCAGCCCAGAATTCAGGTTATTTATTCCCCCCCCCAAATTGGATAAAAGTTTTCTATCTAAGGAAACCCAAGCAGATTGCATCCAGTCAGGACTTGCAGCATTCACTCCTCCTGGATGAACATGTAGAGACAGTGGACAGTCACTGGCGTTGACTTTGCAGCAATCCCTCATACTGAGCATGCATGTAGCGACAGTGGAGAGGAAAAACTCCCAATGATGTTATAAAAACTGGACATTTCTCCATGAAGGAGCAGCAGGAATTTCCAACAAGTACTGGTCGGGTTCTACATGTGACATAATCACATGTTATTTGCATAGTGAAACATGGTGGTGGCAGCATCATTCTCTGGGGTTTCTTTTCTTCAGGTGGAACAGAGGTTTGTGTCAAGGGGAATAAAGTTATAGAAAGTTCCAGCTGCTGGTCCATTTGACCTAAAACCTTGAGGTGCCTTCGGCTGAAGATGAGGAAAAACCTGTTTATCTGTCAGTCTAGGCAAACATCTGAGAAGATCTTCATCCAGAAGCTGCTGCTGGGAGTTTAAATACAGAAGCTCTTCATCTCCTGAATGGTTTCAAGCCAAACTTTGTGAAATACACAAGGAGCTCATAAATATGGAGAACGTTTTCATTTCATTTCCCCAAACAAACCCAGTTCCAGAACCAGAATTCTTTTGAGGGTTTTTAGTGACAAGGTGGAAGTCCGGGATCAGAATAACACCGGAATTCCTCAACCAGAACTCCAGAAACACGACCTGTGAGTTTATAAGAATATGACATTAAAATCTCCTGCGCTGAACCTCCACCACTAACAAGATGGATCCATGAGCTGAAAGCTGCCAAACAGCCCGGTCCGAGAGGTTCTGAAACACTCCGAGGAGCAGACGCCTTCTTGGGGGGGAGATAACCAACCTCTGCAGCAGAAGCTGTGAACCATCTCTACACAGACCCACAGAATATTAGCGACCATCTCGGAACCAGACCCAAAGCCTGCAACTGGCTCCAGGTGCGTTTGATTCACGCTTTCACACAGAGAATGCACCACATGTTCTGGAGCAGGTGGAGATAAATCAGAGCTCAGCTGCTTCCACACGCCGCTGATGCCATCCTGCTGCGACCTCTGACCTCTGCTGTGTTAATAGGAATTCATCAGAGTCGAGGTGGTTCAGTGAATCATGAGGACAGTTCTGTAGGAATGCTGGAATCAGATGTTTGGATTGTTCTTCAAAGACTGCACTTAAAAAATAAGCCGAACAAACGTGTTTAATGTGAAAATCAGATCCGCTGTCAGACTTCAGACGTTTTAAATACAGTCTAGGTCCAACAACTGGAGAAGCAGAAGATGAAGGGTGGATGGAATAAAAAGCAGGATGGAAAACTGAAACTAGTGGATCTTCAGTAGGAGTAACGAGCAGAACCGAGCTCTGGTTTCATCAACCAGGCTAAGAGCTGACAGGAAGCTGATGGTCCAAATGGAACAGACTCTACAACATGAAACGGGAAATTAGCCGACCAGAGCACAGAACACGGAGCCAAACTTTAATTGGGACACAGGCTAAATCCCACAGATGACAAAATGAACCAGAAAGTTGAAGTAGGGAAAACTGTACCAGAACCTAAAACCCAGCCCTTCCCTCCAGCATCGTCCCTCGGGTTATATAAGTTTGTCAGTAGTTTTTCCTCGCCTCTCCAGCCTCCTTTGTTCCTCTTTAAGCCGCCTTCTGTTGCCTTGAACAGTCACTTAAGAAAAATGTTGACAGTCGGAGCTCTATTAAAGCTGACACATGCTGCTCTTTGGTATTTCACTGCACATGACTCATCTGTGCAGCGGCCTTTGGACCTGCTATTAGAGAATATCGCTGAGACGCTTTAACAAAAGCATTTAGAGTTTGACTTTAAAGACATTTTTCTCTCACTGCAGCACTTTCTCTGATTGTTTTACCCAATTAAAACCTGTCGGTTACGTAAGTCTGACTGGAATAGAAAACGGACTTCTGTTAGAATCAAACCTTCCAGAACTGTTTTGTATAATTAGTTTAAGTTGTTTGTTAAAAGGCTCAATGACATTAACCTCTGAACTCAGTCCAAAACTTTCTAGAACCATCTGCTGCCTATAAATAAATCACACACACACAGATGAAATCTAACACACGTTTTGTCCTCACTGCTCTTGATTGGCTCCAGTAGATAAAACGATGATCTCCATGTTTCTGGTTCTTTAAGGTAAATAAAGTCAACAGTTCATCTCGTGGTGGAAGCACCGGTCCAGAACATGTCACTTCTATCTCCACGCCGACAGATAACCAACTGTAGAACCTGTAAAACATTTCAGACCTTCCCTGTCATGATCCGCACCCGTCCGTATTTTGTTAATTGCACCCACCTGTTTTCCACGTTGTTCTTTTCACCTCAGTTGAATTTAAGTCCCTGTCTCCAGTCCCTTCATTGTTGGCTTCTCCGTTGCTGTCTTCTGATACCTGTGGTTCCTTCCTGCCAGCAAGTTCATCATATTTGTTATTAAAATGCATTCATCCACCATGCGCCCGCTGATGTCCTGTTGAAGCTTTGGTCCTCTGTAAACTCAAAAAGTGACGTTCCCTTATAACCGTGGGGTTCCATTAGTGCCAAAAATATGTTTATGTGTCTATATTGGGTTTGTATGTAGTGTGTTATCCTGACCCTAGCAATTTTAAATAAGGACCCATGTTCTAAACTTTTTTAGACTATGTCAAGACTTAAGGTGAGTTCAAATGAATGAATCCCCTCATCTCTATACAACTGGAAACATTTTGTGTGTTTGTGTGGTGAAAAACTACTTAGTTCAGCTCTTGATAAAATAAAAGCAAATGGAGGGGAAGTCATTACTGACTTTAATTACTAAAACATGTCAGTTTAATAATAACAGGTTAATCTCCTACAGAAGGACAAACCATTTGCAACTCTTACAGTTAGAAAAATAACTTTTTTTTGTCTGACTGAAAATGTTTTTTTGTCCTAAAAACTTATATTGAAGAAACTATAACTGAGGTCTACAAAAAGAAATTCTGAATTCTTCACAACTCAAGTTGTATAACAGGAAACTATGAATGAACACATGGAGATATGTAGTAAACAAAATGTGTGAAATAACTCTAAACATTTTCATATTTCAGATTCTTCTACACAGCCTCCCTTTGCTCTGATGACCTCTTTGCTCTCTTGGCGTTTTCTCCATGAGCTTCATCAGGTGGTCGCATGAAATGGTTTTCCAAAGAGTGTTGAAAGAACTTCCCAGAGATTCATTGAGAGAAGGTCAAAGGTTAATCACAGCAAAGGGCGGCTACTTTAAGGAATCGACAAAATAAAACATATTTAAAGTTCTTTTAAAATTATTAGTTTGCTACATAATTCCATGTGTGTTCATTCACTGTTTTGATGCGTTCGGCTAGAATCTGCGTACAATGGAAATATTCATAAACATAAAGAAAACCATTAAATTAGAAAATGGTTCTAAAACTTTTGACTGGTAGTGAAGACAGTACATATACACCTTACATCGATGGATGGATGGATTCAAAAAATAAACAATGTGATTATGAATAGTGAAGGTGTTATGGGTGTTTTGGGTCAGTCAGTTTATGTTCTGGTTCAGGAGAAAAACCTGCCAGTAAAAAAAGTTTCGCAGGAGGAGGTTCTTTAAAGATCAGGTTCTGACCCGAAGCTGTAAAGCTGGACCAAGCCTTTAGGAGATTTCAGTGTGAATAAAAGAATAGAATGAAGATGGTGTGAGGAAATCAGAGACGGCTTTCGCTGCAGAGAAATGGACCGCCAGGTTCTGTTTTTACAAGAAATCCTTTTAATCTGCAGAAATTAAAATCACAGCGGTTTGAAAGGTGCAACTAAAATAAACTAAAACTGAGAAGTTTATGAACTGTGACACAAAAAACAAGTGAATTAATCTAAAATCTTTATGAAGCTTTCTGTCACACACTTAAGCAGCAGCAGACTGAGGGGAACCTGCTGGTTTAGGGTGCAGAATGCTGATATAATCATTTATAATATAACACAGCCGTTAGGGATTTGTTTCAACATACAGGAGGAGTTTTTGTACTTTTTGTGGGACCAACCACCATCTGAAAATGATTTTAGAGAAACACTGAAGAACTTTTCCTCCTGAGCCACAGATGCTACATTGTGTTTTTACTGGGAAAGTTTCTGAACGCAGTCAAAAACATTACGAGGAACTTCCCGAAGCTCGGCGTGCTGCGGCACCTGCGAGGTCTACGCTGATCACCTTTTCCAGGAAAACTCTCGTGCTTTTGGTCTCACCCACATTTTAGGTCTTTGTAACATGAATGTCCAGCAGCAGGCGGAGTCCATGAAAACACTAGAACCGAACACGGGGAGCTGGATTAGAAAAGCTCAGGGAGGCTCTCGGGTTTCATTTGTTCTGTTTGTTTCGACCTTTAAGGATGCAGATAAAGAGCAGGTAGCTGATCTCAGATCAGGTCTGCATTATGAACGTTCAGGTCTGCCGCGTTGAACAAACACACTCTGGGATGCATTCACACACCCTCATGAACACCTGCACATATGCAAACTCAGGTTTAATCACACACACCCACTCGGTGCGGCGGAGATGCACCTGTCGTCCGTCTGCAGCAGGTTTGAGTCCAAGTGTTGACACAGCAGCTGCAGATCTCGACCGTGACGCAGCACATGAAAAGTACGCACCTCATCTTTTCCACAAGTTTGTTTAAATTCTGCAACCACAGCTGCACCTGAGGCTGGAAGGCCACGCCCAGAGCTCACCTGGGAGAGGTGACACCTTTAAACTCAGCAGAGTCTCTGCAGAGACAGGGATGGTTGCATGGAAATTGAAGAAGACTGGGATTATATTCAAACTGTAACTAGATACCTAAAGTTACCTGCTGAGCAACGTTTAGCTGATATTTTAATGGAAAAATTCAGCTTTTAGTTCATCTGCGGATAAGATGGATGAATTTATTAGATATTTTTCATTAATGTTTTTTTTGAGTCAGTTTGTGTAACTCTAAAGCTTAGTGATGGAAACCATAAGGCGTGACTTGAAGCTAAGTAGCAGAAATAACAGAACCGATTTGTCTTTACTTCACATGAGTGAAGATTTAAAAATTAAGTTAGAAAGAATCAGGTTTTTATTCACCTGAATGAACTGAACTTAGAACTTGTTAATGTGAAGAATAAACTGTCACAACACTGACTATATGATATGCTACAATACAGTATGATAAATTATCACACAACGCAAATAGATACTATATGATACAACATGACAGTATGACATGACTGTATATAATCCAACATGATTCAGAGACGTCAAGCCATAATACGACATTGCTTCAATATATTATGATACGAAACAATAATAATGTTGCAACCAAGATGAAGCTCAAAAACAATCCCAACCTTTAAAAATATTTCCATCAATACTGATCCTTTTCTAACTGGGATTTAAATCCAAACTGGGAACATTTCTCCACCTCAGGCAGAACCAACTGCAGCATCACCGTGAGTCCAAACTCCTTTCTGTTGTCACTTTATGTTTACTCTGCTTCGTCTCCTCATTTTTATCCCAACAGGCATCGCCTTGTTGAAGGGAAAGATTCCTGTCAGGATTCTAACACAGGATGGATCCCAGCATCCAGACAAACTGGACTTCCAGAGTCAAAGATGAAGGCGGAGAAAGTCAAACATCTTCCGGGCTCAGAACATTTAATTCAGCAGGAGTCTCCCTCTGTGTCCCAGCGGTCCATTGATGGGTTAAATAAAGACAGATTGGAACATCTAATATTTTTTAACAACATTTTTACTCATATTTGATCATTTCTACTGTCAGAATACCACAACATTCACACAGCAGGTAAAGATTTAATATTAATGGAAATTAAATTCCTTTATTAAATCTAGATGATAATTGGAGGCAATTAAACCCCAATATTAATTAGATTTAATAATCCATAATTCAAAAGAGAATCCGTTTCAGAGAAATATTTGCTGATTGTATCTAACATGACATTAAACTGGTTCTGGGAGAAGATTATTCGGGGAACTTTGGACATCTGTAGCTGAACAGAACAAGAAGTCATTTACAGACTCATGCAAACCAAAAGGACAAAAACTGACCAGAAAGTTTGGTTCTAATTTTCCAGATGAAATTTGTTTTGCTTAAAATGCTAAATAAAATAAAGCTGCGACTGTGAGGGAATAATCTGGAAGGTTAAAGGTCAGTCTTTATGCTTAATCTCTCCTCCCAAAAACAAAACAAATCTGTTTAAATGAGGAATAAATAAGACATAAATACAACAGGAATTTAATAAAAATATTAAAACATTATATTTGAACAGAAAGGAATTGAATAAAAACCTAATCTTGTTATTTCATTTCCAGATCTCCTTATTCCTGCCTAGAAACACCTAAAGCGCTTCATTATTATGGGACTATAATAAAATCCAACAAAAAAACCTGAATGAATCATTTCAATTTCACAGTTTGTGACATTAGGTGTGAATATTCCATGACCTTAATAAATGTCAGCTTATGGAAATCAGGATCTAAATGAAGAAGTTTGAGCAGAAACTAAACAGCACAAACAGGCGCAGCTTCTCGTAAACAGGCCAGAAAGTGAGGAGCAGCAGCTCAGCGCCAAATGAATCTGCTCTGACACAAACACAGCAGCTTAATTAATGGAAAGACTGGTGGCACGGCTCGGCTTGGCTCGGTTGCATAGAAACAGAAGAAATAGAGTCTCAGGAGAGGCTCGGAGCTGCGCAGGAGACAAGGTGCCTAAGCTGGCCCAAGACTGGGCCGCAGTCTGGGTCCAGATTCTGGACAACAGGGTAGTCTGAGTCAGAACCTCATTCCGCAATTACATGTAGACTCTGAAATGTTTCAGAGTGTTCACCTTAAAATACATTTCTGTGCGTAAAAGTTCTATTTTTTTAGATGTTTCTGTTTATAGAACCAAACTGCCTAAAATTATTTATAACATTTACCAGAAAACAAAATAAAAAGCGAATCTTTCTCAATTTCAGCTGATTTCTGCTGAATTTCACTGAGGCTTTAGTTTCTGGGATGAACCAAAAGGTCAGAGTTCACCCTCAGCGCCAAGACGCGCCTCCTCAGCAGCCTTTAATTCTAAAGAGAATAAATTCAGTACTTACATGTGAAAGTCCTGCGGTAAAAGCTGCGGGTTTAAATCTCTCCTTTCCCGTCACCACATGCCGCTGTGTCCCGCTCACTGGCCCGAAGAGGAGGCGCAGAGCAGCGGGTCCATGAGCGGAGAAACTCCGCGCTGCGTCAGCCCGGAGACCTCTGATCGAGCCCGCTGGGTTAAAATCCAAACACAGAAATGATGAAGGAGGAGAGCAGCGGGAGTAAATACGGAGAAAACGGCAGCGTCTCTCCCAGGAGCGCCGGACTGTTGCGCGTCACTCCACCCGGGAAAAGAAAGTGCGCACCGGGCTGCTTCACTCCGCCCGCTCCTGCATCCTCCAGCAGAACAACTCCTTGAACTCCAGAAACAAGATGCTTGGTTTCTCCTGGTCGTTTGTAAATGTTTGGCAGGTGATGTAAGAACAAATTAAAAAGTCCTCAGCAGGTCCCAGTTGTTCTCTGGTCCGGTTTTCCTCCAGAACAGAAGATCAGGACCCACTCTGAGGGAGTTGGAGCGCAGGGTTTGGTGCGTGTCGGCGCGTCCGTGGGCTGCTGGGGCTGTCCGGCCAGACTCCCGTCATCCCTGCCGCTTGATCGCCCCTGGACCGGGGAGAGAGAGCGCGTTGGGAGGAGAGTATCGCGAGGTTACGACGTAAATCCCGTTTTTCTCGCACTGAGATGACCGGGGACGCGCGGTTGGGAGAGCTTTGCCTCAGTGTTTTTCCTGAATCAGGGAACATTAAGGAGACTTTTATGGACACTTTAAAACGTTGCTGCCTCTGGAGCATAAAGCCACCTCCTCTCAGACCTGTTTAAACTCAGTTTGGAGAAGGAGAACAGAATCACCTCCGAGGTGTAGATCTGATCTGCCATCAGTTTACATTTATCCAAACTCCTGTAGAAACATTTAAAGTTCGGTGATGAGGAAAAAGAAACTCAGCACCAAACATCAATAACTTTATAATAACAGGTATGGGGGCTACATGGTTTTATGATACATTATATTTATGTAGATATTACAACATGAGCAGCCTTTAAAGCGGTTAAAGTTTGTCTCATAACTTCAACAGCTTGTTGGTAAAATGTTGACACGTCTCCCCCTGGTGTTTGTTTTCAGGTACTGTCGCTGTTTCTGCGATCAAACCGGATTTTCTGCATATTTTTCCAAATCCAGGGTTTTCTCAATACCCAGGAATATCATCAAGACATTTATTTCTTTCAGCAATTCACCTAAAAGTGAGCCTTGTGTTGCTGATTGTATCTAATGTGATATTAAACTGTTTCAGATTATTCAGGTAAACTCAACAAAACAACACAAAAAAAGAGTTGAAGTAATTTACAGATTCATGAAAACCAGAAGGAGGAAAACTGACCCGATGGACGTTCGCTCACAGAAATCAACCTGAGAAATTTGATTTTTTGATTTCATTTTCCAAATGAAAGTTTATAAGACTGCTGACTTGACAGCTGTCCAGCAGTAGCTATTTCCAGAGAAGATTGTGAAGCAAAGCCCATTCTAGAGTTTTGGAGGAGGATCACAAAGTTTGGATCGGAGCTGGACTAGAACCAGGACTACAACCTGGTCTAGAACCAGGACTACAACTGTCCGTCCGTTGAGTTACGCCACTTCTGACAGCAGAGACATCACAGGTGTCTTACCTGAACTGAGCAGAAAAAGGACTGGACTGTTGCTCAGTGGTCCAAAGTTCTCTTTTCAGATAAAAATCAAGGTCCCAGAGTGGAGAGGCACCAAGATGCTGGAGAACCAGGGTGACGTTCCCACAGTTAGTGATGATTTGGGGGGCTGTATCATCTGCTGGTGTTGGGCCACTGTGGTTTATCAAGTACTTTTCGATCACTTCATGCTTCCCTCTGCTGACAAGCTTTTTGGAGATGTTGATTCCAGCAGGACTTGGCACTGGCCCACACTGCCAAAAGTACCAATAAGTGCGTGAATCACCATGGTAACATCAACAAACGAAGATGATAAACCCCAAAACCAACGATAAAGATGACCTGAAGGCTGCTATTAAAGTAACCTGGGCTTCCTGAACACCTCAAAAGAACCACAAGCTGATCCCCCCCCCCCCCATGCCACGTCACACTGATGCAATAAATTATGCAAAAGGAGCCCTGACCAAGTACTTAGTGCAGAGTCTATATAGTACATGGACCTTTTTTATTGGTCCGATGTAATATTCAAACTTTCTGGGAAACCGGATTTTTGGATTTTGAATCCCTGTAAGCCACAAACATCAGAATTAACCATACTAAATCACTCAGATAGATAGATAGATAGATAGATAGATAGATAGATAGATAGATAGATAGATAGATAGATAGATAGATAGATAGATAGATAGATAGATAGATAGATAGATAGATAGATAGATAGATAGATAGATAGATAGATAGATCCGTTCTGATTGGAATAATCTTCTCAGTGTGTTTTACAACAGCGTCCTTGTGAGGTTATATTATGTAACTACAAATCTGATGTATGAAACATGCCTCATTTTGTTTAAACTGGTCAACAAATCTGAGAGGAAAGCTTCAACATACATAGATGAAATTAAAGTAAGCCATTTATTAATAATATGACTTATTGTATGTATATAATAGGTAGAAAATGTGAGGAATTATTTTTAAAAATAATGATGTGAAGTTCAGGACAACATCAGTTTTTATTCGTTCTAATGAAATTGATACTGAACTTTGATTATTGGCTGTTTTTATTTTATTCCTATTTATAACGAAAATACTATTTTTAAAAATGGAGCATTGCAGTTAAGTGCAGCTTTAAAGTGAGTGAACATTAACCAATGAGGACTCTCCGCCCCAGATGTTTAAAACTCCTCTCCTCATTCTGCCACGTTTTTCCTCCTTTCCAAAGGAACGAGGCGTCAATAGGAAGCTGTATCACAATCTGATTGGTCAAATCCTAGAAAAACCCGCCTTTATACCCGCCCCTTACTTGTTTCTAGGACTCTGATTGGCCAAACCAAAGTCAGTCACGGTTACCAGGGTCTTCGGCTTTGCTGGTATCCAAGTGAAGACGGGATTTTTGGGGAACTCGTCGATTCTTCAGAGAGAAGCAGAGAACCTCTAGTTTCTGTCCGATCACAGAGGACCTACCTGCGGCCTGAAGATTGATGCTGTTACTGGTCAGCTGGAAGGCAAACAGCGTGGAAGTTAGAAAAAAATGGCGCAGAGAAAGAATTCGAAAAGTCACTCTAAAAAAGGTCAGTTATGCTTTGTTAACTCTTAGCGGAGTTCCGTACGCGCCTCAGTGCAAAACTCCGTTAGAGGACTTGATGATTTTAAGTTGTTTTATGTGAAAGTGATTACAGAAATTAAAAAAACACATTAACCTGAAAATACTCCTAAAATTATGAAGGTCTTTATTTCGTCTTTCAGTTCTGCCTTCCAGAGATTCGAGTTATTGTTTTTCACTCTAAAACTGCCTTCTAATTGGCTATTTGAACAGCATAAAAACTTTAGAAAATAAATTAAAACAGTTTAATTTGTTCATGCCGTTATCGCTGAATTCTTCGGAGTATTTTATGTTAATATGTTTTTATCGTAATTCCTATTTTCTCTCTATATTAAACAATGAAGGAGAATTTCTAAAATTAGCCGAGTTTTGACAGGAGTCTGGTGAGGGGCTAAGCTAGCGTCGCTACCTCCAGTGTTTCGGCTGCTAACAGACACTAAACTGAATGTTCCCGGTCACAGATGGATGTTTTGTGTTTTTAAAGGATGTTCCATGTTAATAAGCTTGGCATAGAGGTCTACAGTCGAGAAGACTGTTTTAATATTAGAAGAAAAAGCTAATTTTTGTTCATGTTAACATGTCTGTGGAGAGGTTGTTGACCCTCATTCACATGTTTGCGGGGACCTTAGTCTTTCCTGTGGTCCTTTGACTTACTGATCCTTGTCATTCCGTTTGAAGATTTTAATACACGGGGTTTTATTAGGGCCAGTTACTCCTGGAAGTATTACTACTGTAGGTATGTTGGAACATGAGGAAATCTCCATCCATCCATTGTCTTCTTCTCATCTGAGGTCAGATCATGGAGATAACAGGTTCAGGAATCCCAAAACATTCCCAAGCCGAATAGGCTGTTTAATCCTTTCAGACAGGTCTGATTCTCCCAGTGGGAATGTGTCTGGAAAATCTTCAGATGGAGGCATCCTGGTGGTATCCTTACAGATTTTGGCTTCATCTCTAGAAACAAGTCTGTCTGTGGTGGTGGAAAAGGAACTGAGCTGAAAACAGAAGGGCTGGTTAATGCTTCTTTTGCGATTTTGCCCTCACCATAGTCATAAGACATGGATCAGGGCCAAGGGATGAGATTCCGGATACAAGGAGCTGGGATGAAGTAACTCTGTTGGGTGGCAGATCTCTGCCAACATCAAAGTAGAGCTGCTGCTCCTCCACAACGAAAGGAGTTGGCTGAGATGGTTCATCTCATCAGGATGCTGCCTTCTGGAGGTTTTTCTAGGCGTGTCTGACAGGAAGGAGACCCCAAGGCCAGACTCAGAACCTCCTAGTGGGCCTGAACGCTCCCTCCAATCTGGAAACACCTTATGAGGAGCTGGAGATTGTTGCCGTGGAAACTGAACCTGTTAGTTTTGAAACCGGTTCTCTTCTCTCATCATTGACCTTTGACATCCACTTTAGCAACTTTTCTTCAGTTTAAACCATAATTATTGCTGTGTGTTGAATCTGTAAACACAGAAGAAGAGGCATCTGTTTAGAGTATAGCTAGTTATTGTTTGAAGTGATTAATGGTTCTCTGAGCCGTCATGGTGGCAGCTCAGCAGTTCTCCTGCTGCCTCAGTAAACATGTTAAATGTTGGCAGGCATGACCTCATATCATGTGATGCAGAAATACCAATTACTTAGTTCACTGTTATCAGTGCACAGGGCTAAAAAACAAGGATCAGTTCATTTACATTGGTTTTTAAAGCCCATCATGTAAGTTCATCACTGATCTCCACAGTCATCAGGGGTCTGCAGCATACCACAAGGAAGGGGAATCCTAACCTTAAATAGACCCTGAAACCGATGGAGCCAACCAGCAGCAGGACCTTAACAGTCTGTAGCTTCAGCTTGGCTCAGAGGTGAGAGGTCACAGAGGAAGTTGTCATCTTAGGTGTTGCCGATAGGTTTCTCTTTCTAGTTTCAGATGTGTGTTTAACATAAAATGCCTTTATAGTGACGCTTCGTTGGTAAAACCTGGGACCTTAAAAGGTTATCAAAAGGGTTTACATTCTTCTCCACAGTTTGTCTGAAATGGATCCTGCACATCTCAGCGCTTCTGTTTGCAAACAGACATACTTTACATGCATCGTAACACTGCACACACCACATGTACTCAAGCAGAATCAACACATTGGAAGATGGAGAGATGATGGTCTCTCAGGTTTAGCTTCAGGAAGATCTGATCTATGAAAGCTGCTTTTCAGTTTAACGTCTTTTACTGGAACACATTCTTCATCTCTGAAGTATGAAACAGAAGTACTTCTCTTGGCCTGAAGGACCTCAGGCATCAGAGGACGTGTTCTTTGTTCTGTGGTTCTGCAGACCCGTTTAGTGTGCTTTTTCCAGCATTTAATATTTAAAGGACAGAACCTGACTGATTGGATCATTGTGGGTGGTCTCTATGGTTTTTATTGTAATTATTTTACGAGCGTCTCACCAGTCCACTGAACAGCTTCATTACCACCATGCTGGTGCAGCCCAGTATCTGAGCAGAGTAGGTAGAACTGGATCATCAGAGTAATTAAATATGTATTGATGTGGTGTAAAGCGTGAACAAACCAGCCACGCTCACACACCCCTGAGGGAGTCCAGTATTGGGTGAGAGATGTTTGATCACTTGAACTATCTGGACTTTGTTTGTCAGGATCGTAGCATCCCAGTGACGCAGAAACAGGTTAAATCTCTCCTTAATCCGTTTTGTTACCAAAATGTTCATTTGGTGATGTTTTTCATCATGAGGGGAGAATGAGCAGATCAACAGAGCTGAAGGTTTGGTTTAGCACAGAAACTGAAGGTCAGCTTTTTCAGACTCATCAGTAGAATAGATTCAAAATCTCCTTTATTGTCCCACAGTCAGGAAATCCAGCAGCAACGCAAAAAGGCAAATGGAAGCATGCAGGTTCACACATCACTAAACTATAAAGAAGATAAAAAATGCTACAAATCAGAATGAAAAGGAATCAACATGAGAATAAACTGTAGCTTGTTGATGGCTCCAACATGTGTGTGGTGGAGCTGAAGGAACATCCACCACACATTCAAACGCCAGAACCTCAGGAAAGCTGTATGTTCTTCCACCTTCCTTCACTTTACTTTGACCTCTCAGATCGAGTCCACAACCAGTAACATGTTCTGGTTCTTTAGCAGAACCGGACTCTTCTTTCATTGACGTGACAGACAGTAGAAGAAGAGGACGAGTGAAGGTTGCTCTGTGTGTCACTCTTTCTTCTCTGGCATCCCACGCTCTCATGGAGCCTCACAGGGTTTTGTCAGCTCTAATAATAGACTGGATCAGGTTCTGGATCAGGTTCCTGATGCTCTGTCAACTCACAATGCACTATTTGGGAGGAAGAGGAGGAGCTTGTTGTTTCATCTCTTCATCGCCTCGTTGGTGTCCTGCTGATTGTCTCCTGAGCTTCGGGTCTAAACTCCAGTGACTTCTAAGTAGCTGTGGTTGATCTTTGAGTCTCTGGAGAAATATTTGTCTTTGATTTTGGTTCTGTTTAATTCGTTTGGGTCGGTGGCTCTATGCAGCGTTACCACCACTATGGAACCTCCTACACCTCCCCGTCCCCTGCTGCTCCTGTAGAGGAGATCCAGGCACAGGGGGGCAAGGTGTTTGAGGAGGAGCAGGAGGTGTTTCAGGAGACAGGTAAGTCTGACAGGTGAAGGAGGTTTGGTCTGGTTCTGCTGAGGTTCGGGTCTGACTGATCGACTCATTTAGAAGGAGTTAACGAAGAGGAGGTCCATCAGCTGGAGGAACCTGCTGTCCAGAAACCTGGTGAGGCTCAGGAGTTCAGTGTATGATATGATATGGTTCTGTTTGGAGGTTTGGGTTTATATGAACTCACTCTGCCTGGCCTGATCCAGTTTGACCGGGTCTGCTGTGTATGTTGTTTATAACAGAAAATAGATCCTCCTGCTGCTGAGTTTTTTACTTTTATCACAGTCGAACAGAACCAGGATCTTGCTTAGTTTCTGCTCAGTGTGGGGTCTGTTTTTTTCCTTCCTCTGAGCCGTGTCTACTGGGTCAGAACTGCCGACCAGTTAAAATGACCAGAACAGGAACAGGCTGTGATCACTGCTCAGAAACCTTTCCCCGGGCCTCAGTGAGACAGTCAGAGGGTTCTGACCACCATCCTGCAGGAGCTCGGTATTCTCTGCATTAATAGAGCAGATAGCTGCTGTTATTTATGTGGTGGAACAGCTGCTCTCTCTCTCTGTTCAGGGTCATAATGATGGGATGTCTCTCGCTCTATTCCTGGGTCAACATGTCCTGCAGCCATGTGTCCGTCCTCTTCATGCTTCTCCTTGTTTGAAGGTTTTCCTTCAGCTTCACTGGTCAGGACTGTGTTTCCTGCCTTTATCAGAGCTCCTCTAGCTTTCTCCATGAGGTCTCCATAAGCCCGCCTCTGGCTGTTGATGAAAGCAGGCTTTGTGTTAGTGTTTCTACCAGTGCAAGGACCACTAAACAAGCTTCAGAACCAGTTGACCTGGTTTGGTTTGTCAACTTATACAAACATGACATGAGATGTTTCATCTGTGAGAATACAAGTTTCAACTTTACAACAATACAAGTACGAATCTACTACTACTACTTGGTCTTGTTTAACGGGTGTTGGCAAACAACTTTCAGGTGCATTACTGCCACCTACTGGTAAGGAGTGTAACTTCATCAGGGGTTTTAGATTCGTACTTGTATTGTTGTAAAGTTGTAACTTCTAAAGTTGTTTTCTTACAGATGAAACATCTGATGTCACATGTGTTTATAAGTTGACAACAACCCTTAAATTTATGTTTATTTACTTAAATTAACACATTTAGACACCTTCACATATGGACAGTTATCTTACCCCATAGAACCCCACTTATCTGTGCTTGGATCCAGATCTTACATCCTGCTTGGATCCAGATCTTACATCCTGCTTGGATCCAGATCTTACATCCTGCTTGGATCCAGATCTCACATCCTGCTTGGATTCAGATCTTACATCCTGCTTGGATTCAGATCTTACATCCTGCTTGGATTCAGATCTTACATCCTGCTTGGATCCAGATCTTACATCCTGCTTGGATCCAGATCTCACATCCTGCTTGGATCCAGATCTTACATCCTGCTTGGATTCAGATCTTACATCCTGCTTGGATTCAGATCTTACATCCTGCTTGGATTCAGATCTTACATCCTGCTTGGATCCAGATCTCACATCCTGCTTGGATCCAGATCTTACATCCTGCTTGGATCCAGATCTCACATCCTGCTTGGATTCAGATCTTACATCCTGCTTGGATCCAGATCTTACATCCTGCTTGGATCCAGATCTCACATCCTGCTTGGATCCAGATCTCACATCCTGCTTGGATCCAGATCTCACATCCTGCTTGGATCCAGATCTTACATCCTGCTTGGATCCAGATCTTACATCCTGCTTGGATCCAGATCTCACATCCTGCTTGGATCCAGATCTCACATCCTGCTTGGATCCAGATCTCACATCCTGCTTGGATCCAGATCTCACATCCTGCTTGGATCCAGATCTCACATCCTGCTTGGATCCAGATCTCACATCCTGCTTGGATCCAGATCTCACATCCTGCTTGGATTCAGATCTTACATCCTGCTTGGATCCAGATCTCACATCCTGCTTGGATTCAGATCTCACATCCTGCTTGGATCCAGATCTTACATCCTGCTTGGATCCAGATCTCACATCCTGCTTGGATCCAGATCTTACATCCTGCTTGGATCCAGATCTCACATCCTGCTTGGATCCAGATCTCACATCCTGCTTGGATTCAGATCTTACATCCTGCTTGGATCCAGATCTCACATCCTGCTTGGATTCAGATCTCACATCCTGCTTGGATCCAGATCTTACATCCTGCTTGGATCCAGATCTCACATCCTGCTTGGATCCAGATCTCACATCCTGCTTGGATTCAGATCTTACATCCTGCTTGGATCCAGATCTCACATCCTGCTTGGATCCAGATCTTACATCCTGCTTGGATCCAGATCTCACATCCTGCTTGGATCCAGATCTTACATCCTGCTTGGATCCAGATCTTACATCCTGCTTGGATCCAGATCTTACATCCTGCTTGGATCCAGATCTTACATCCTGCTTGGATTCAGATCTTACATCCTGCTTGGATTCAGATCTTACATCCTGCTTGGAGATCCAGTCTGTTGAGTCAAACGGAACTGGGAAGCAACACTGTTTGGGTTTAAGAGAAGATTGGACACACACAAACTGACCTCGAATTGGCGTTTATCTGTAAAAAGTTCGGACCGGTGCTAATGCTTGTTTGACACCAGTTCTTTCTGTTGCCATCAGGTCGTGGCCCAGAAGAAAGAACCTCCTCCATTAGGTACTGGGTGTGGTCTAATGGAGACCAGCAACCGATCAGAAAGTTTGGGATATTTGTTTAAACTAAGTTTAGGTAGTTTGACTTCTGTTTTAAAGCTCAGAAACTCAACGTGACTCGTGTTGTTTTGGTGTCACCCACCACTTGGTGAAAACGGGTCAAAGCACCAGTCAGAGCTGTGGTCACAGTCACTGCTGGCAGCTCCTTTAACAGAACCACGTCAAATACTGAAATATCTGATGTTTCTCCTGTTAATTTGATGCTTCAAAGAAAAACTCTCACTATAACTGCATGTAGTCGGGTCCATTAAGTGCATGAATGCTGATAATCCTTCGTTTCTGTTGGATTTAGATGTTCCTGTGAATGAGACTCTGAGGAAAGTCCCAAAGATCTGCTGTAGATGAACTGTCTCCTTCACTGTGGTCCTCTACAGAAACCAGAACACTACAATGTTTACTGGAGGAGATGGATTACTGAGGTTCTGGTTTGTTTCCGTAGAACCAGTAGAGAGCTGACTCTAAACCCAGCTCTGCTTTAGCACTGGAACGTCAGCGAATTGTTTGGGTCAGAACCAGCCTCAGCTCTCTAAAACAGCCTGTAGTCAGAACATAACCAACGAGGCAGTCAGATCTGCTTAAATAAGCCTCAAACAGCCTTTCACCTTCTCACCTTTACCTGCCTGCAGTCCAACAGCAGTCAGTCGTGATGCAACGGTAGACCTCAGTCTTCTCAGCAATTACAGCTGAAACCGGATATTTACATTAAATCAGAATCATCTTGTCCTGTTTCAGGTCGTTTCAGATTTCTGTCCCGTTCATCCTGACAGAACTGGTTTCACTGGGTCATGATGTGAATTATCCATCAGAAGCATGCAAAGCCATGAGGATAAAAACACTGAGGGAAAACAGTTTTTATACAGAGTATGTAAATATCTGGTCCCCGTTAATAAAACACCACAGTTACTAATTCTCCATAAACCTCGCTGCGTTTCTGTAAGATTCTACAGATCGACTTTAAGAACCTTCTGCTTTTATGGGCTAATTTCATATAATTATAGCTTGGAGAACATAAATAAGACAGAGCAACTCGGTTCGGTGGACTGGTACCAGCAGAACCAACTCCTGATCAACAAGGGCTAGACCCTCCACACTGACAGCGGTGAACATCCAGGCACCATTGACCGAAGTCACAGCACTAATGTTCTTCACGGGATGGGTCAGAGCAGACTCTACCTGCTGAGGAGACTGAGGTCTTCAGGAGAGCCAGCGGCGCTCCTGAAGACCTTTTTTGACTCTGTGGTGCCATCAGCCATGTTCTGGTGGTGGAGCAGCAGCTTCTCTGCAGCTGAGAGGAAGCGGCTAGATAAGCTCATCAGGAAGGTCAGCTGGGATGTCCCCTGGACCCAGAGCAGGTGGTGGGAGGCAGAAGGACTGTAGCAAAAATAACATGACTGTTGGACAATGTCTCTCACCCCTGGCATGAAGCTGCTGCAGAACTAGACCAGAACAGAACTCCCAGTCATACAGTGACATCTAAGGCCAGGTTGAAATAAATGAAGGTCTGAGTGGAGACGTTGCAGTGTTTGGGTTTGTTGGCTCAGAAGCTCGGAGAAAAATCAGTTAGAAATGAGTTCAGATCGTGTTTAAAGTTCATTGATCAGTCCTGAAGAAAAACAAACTCCTCCCTCAGTCAAAATGTATCATTGAAACAATTATTTGAGCATTTTTAATAATCTGTTCATCTCTGTTCTTGTTAGGAGATCCTGAATCAAGTTAGTTTGAGCTGCTCTTCTGTTTGGCTTTTTATTCTTCTGTCTGAACTTTAAGTTGAGAGGGATTCATCGGACCTGACCTGACCTGACCTGACCTGACCTGACCTGACCTGCATGCTGTGGGGTTTGCAGATGAAAATATTCCTTCTCACCGTGTGAGAAATGTTCTGGGTGTGGGTTTCTGTTTAACCTCAGATCTTTAAATGAGCAGCAGAGCTCAGACTCTAGGCTCAGAACCTCGTGTAGGTGAACGATTCACAGCAACATGTTCATGTCTGCAGAGGGGAAGATGATTCCAGTGGAGCACAAGAATGGAAAGCGGGCCGAAGGAGGAGGAGGAACGGCTGCAGAAGGAGGTCCAAAGTTTTCCATGTTCACCTGGTTTGTGGTTCTGTCGCTGCTGGGAGTCTGGAGCTCCGTGGCCGTGGTGTACTTCGACATCGTGGACTACGACAGCGTCATTGGTAAGAAAACATTTCATGTTCAGAACAGAAGAACTTAAACTGACATTGGTGCTGCTTGTGTCTCTAAAGAGCTAGATGTTCTAAGTCCACCCTGTGATCCAACAGCTTGCAGAACCTCCTCCAGCAGAAGTAACTCTCAGCAGGTCTTTCTCATCATTGTGGAGGAACTTTGGTCCACTCTTCTGACCAGCGTTGCTTCCGTTCATTGAGGTTTGATGATGTTTGTTTCTGCTCAGCTCTCTGAGGGTCCCATCTCCACCAGGTTGAGGTCTGGACTTTGACTAGGCCATTGCAACACCATGATTCTTTTCTTGTTTAGCCATTCAGTTGTAGATCTGCTGCTGTGTCTGGGATCATGGTTCTGCTGATGATCCAGTTTGGACCAAGCTTCAGCTGCTGGACAGAAGGACCTGTTTTGACTCCAGAATACTTTGGTAAATAGAGGAGATGATGGTCCACTCAGTAACTGCAAGGAGCCCAGATCCTCCAGCTCTCCACCACTGTGCTTCAGAGCTGGTAGGAAGTTTTCTCCAAACATGGTGATGTGAATTATGTCCAAACATCTCTACTCTGGTCTCATCTGTCCAGAAGACATTGTTCCAGACGTTTTGTCCTGCATCCAGATGCAGCGTGCACCCCACGTCGTCTTGTTTTCAGAGAGAGGAAGCTTCCTCCTTCAGCCCTTCTGAACCGCCTTTCTTGTTCAGGCTCATGACCTTTAACCTGCCTTTAGTGTGTGAGATGGAGCTTTTGGCTCTGACTCTGGGCTGTATCTGCTGAGATGTCTACTCCTGGGAAGGTTGGCAGCTGTTTTCCACCTGGAAATTTGGCATCAATCCCAAAAACTGTGAAAACATGGTGGCGATCAGCCGCACCTGGTGGCTTCTTCCCATCTTAGATCCTCTAGACTCAGTTTTTCCCATGACTGCAGATGTTATGGTCTGTAACATCTCTGAACAAAGATTCCTGCTGTGCTTTAACCTCTCTTGGCTTTTCTATCTTCTCTTTCTCTACCTCTGCATGCAGCGAGGGCTCAGGAGTTTCGTATGAACTTCTCTGAAGTTCTGCAAGGTATGACAAACAATTCAGCATCGACTGATGCAGCTCTGCTCATCCTGTCGCTGTGTTTAAATTAGCTGTCTCATTTAGACCGAGCAGAAAACAGGAGAGCTTTAATTATAGCTTCCTGTGAAATGAATGTGCAGATATGAGTCTAATCTCAGGTCATAAATAGGGAACATCATTCAATCCTTATTTCGGTCTGGTTTGGTTTCTAAGATAGAGGAACCAAACTGCTCTGCAGACAGACTGGTCAACAGCTTCCTTTATTTGTTGCAGTAACTTTATGTTGTTGCTCTTCAAAGCCTCAGCTCGCTCTTTTCATCATGCTGCAGTGGCCACTGTCTCTGGTTCAGCCTGGCTCTGTTTCTCATGCTCGAGTTTGTGGTTGCTGCTGGTGTCTCTGAAGGTTCAGGCTGACAGACATCACAGCCATCATCACCACATCCTTCCTCTCTCTGCAGCTCTTTCACATGTTCTCCTCTCTCCACCATGGGCCACTAACACGGATACGTTTCTCTTTTATCTCGTGACACATTTAAAAACTTCCATTTTCCTCACCTGCCGATCCAACCAACCCTCATTTCCTTCAAACTTTCATCTCATCCTTTAAAGTCTTCTAGATAATTCTTTGTGTTCAAAAACTTTTACTCACTAAGAAGTGAATTAATATTCAGATGTTCACTTCAGATCTGTCAGTTTTCACACAGAAAGCTGCAAACTAACTGGTTCATGCATGTTCATGGAGAGCTTTCAGAGAAAGCAGTGCTGAACGTAGTGGGCGGAAAAAGATGTATGATTTTCAACAGTTTTTACAGACAAAAATCAGAAAAGTGCCTTTGTGTTCAACCCCCTTTACTCTTGTATCCCGAAATAAAACCCAGTGCAACCAATTAATCACTTAAGTGTGATTCAATAACTGAAGGTGTTCTGTTTGTGGTCTTCAGAGAACATTAGAGAACGACCAGCATCATGAAGACCAAGGAGCGTAGCAGACAGGTCAGGGAGAATGTTCTGGTCCAGTTTAAAGCAGGGTTAGGTTCTGCAACATCATCCCAGTCTTTGAACATCTCCCAGAGCTCTGTTCAAACCATCATCTGAACATGGAGAGAGGATGGACCAACTGCAGACCTACCAGGACATGAAGGTCCACCTAAACCGACAGGCTGGACAAGGAAAGCATTAATCATAGGAGAAGCCAAGAGTAACTCTGGAGGAGCTGCAGAGATCCACAGCTCAGGTGGAAGAGTCTGTTGACAGGACAACTGTTAGTTGTGCAACTCTAGAAATTGGGTCTTCATGGAAGAGTAGCAAAACAAGCCAGAAGAAGTCCTGTTTGTAGTTAGATGAATGTTTGGACCTACATGCAGACACTATGTGGTGAAAGACCCTGAACACACCATTCCACAGTGAGACATGGTGGTGGCGGCATCATGCTGTGGGGTTTTTCTCATTAATATCTGACCGTTTTTAGATGAATGTTATGTTTGTTGAGCTGCTTCACTCAGACATATGAATCGTTCTGTCTTAAAAAGACTCCTGAACTGAAGGAATGAACCAGTTCTGCACTGAAACAATTAGAAACAGGAGGTTTTGGCTCCTTGTCACCAGCAGCTGGTTATAAAGACACAGTTTGTCAAAAGGTCTGGAGCTGAGTCTATGCCAGGACCAACAGTAACACCGTTTTTAAAAGAGAAGATAGTGTCAGGTTGATGAACACCTCTGCTGAAAATACTTCATCAGCTCATGCAGAAGCAGACGTGTTGGATGATTTTTCTTGGAATGAGAAGCTCTTACCTGATTTTAATAACTTTCAAAACAAATTCGGCTCTTTGATAAAATTTCAGCCCGATTTAAGCTGACATGATCTGCTGTTGCTGACTTTCATGAAGTTAAACGCGACCATTTTATTCCTACTTCTTCCATCTCTCAGCATCTATAATGAGCTTCTTCATCTAATTGTAAAAAGCACGTCAGGTGCTGAAGGTTTTATCTTCCTCTCCTCCTCTTCCTCCAGGAAAACTAGCCGCCTACGACACAGATGGTGACGGAGACTTCGATGTGGAGGATGCCAAAGTTCTGCTCGGCAAGTCCATTTTCTTCTTTCCTGCCTGTTTTTTCCAAAACGGCAACGACTGATGTAGTTTACAGGATGATGTCACCCTTTCAACTCGGATCGTTAACCAATCACAAGCTGAGGTGCACGATCACCTGCTGACGCTAACACCTTAGCTCAGTCAGATTAACAGTTTGTCGAACCTTCAGATGCATTAATGTCCTCGGCAGGTTTTGACTTCAGTGACTGTCGTCGTTCGGTTGATGTCTGTCTTTTACTCAAATGAAAGCTGGAGCTGGAAAACCATTCACAGACAGAAGTCCCCATGGATATTGACCTTGATTTCCGGTTGAACCGCCACCGTGGATCTTTGTGGTTCTTTGAAACCAAACTGAAATCTTAGAAAACCAACTGTAGATGTTTGAAGAAGGATCAGATGAAAGGTCTCTAGAACATCAAGTAAAGTGTGGTACCATTGTTCTGACCTGGCTTCTTGTTGCCTCATGTTCTGTTTTGGTTCTGTCTTTTGGAACAGATGTTAGCCAGTAGGCTAGCTTTCATCAGTGGTCCCAGTACCTGACGTAAATATCCAGTAAAACGATAAAAACATTACATTATGACTAAACATCAGATTTAAAGTGATCCTAAGCAGATGCTGACAGTGATGTTCATTTAGAAATCTGATTAATATATTTATCCTAATAAGCTGATAAAATATTAGGTGAGTGGGAAATAAATCAGCGTTGATTTAAAAGGTATTTCCTCACTCACAGATTAATACTAGAGCCAATTGGAGAATAATAATTCAATTCAGTTTATTTATATAGCACCAATTCACAACATGTTGTCTCAAGGCACTTCACAAAAGTCAGGTACATACATTCCAATTAATCTTAATCATTGAACAGTGCAGTCAGAGTTAGTTATTTATTCAAATTGGATAAAAAGTTTTCTGTCTAAGGAAACCAAGCAGATTGCATCCAGTCAGTGACTTGCAGCATTCACTCCTCCTGGATGAGCATGTAGAGACAGTGGACAGTCACTGGCGTTGACTTTGCAGCAATCCCTCATACTGAGCATGCATGTAGCGACAGTAGAGAGGAAAGCTCCCTTTTAACAAAGAAACCTCCAGCAGAACCAGAACCAGGCTCAGTGGTGAGCGCCATCTGCCAAGACCGACTGGGGTTTAGAGAGAACAGGCAGAGACACAAAGAGAAAAAAGAAGCACTGATCCAGGGTGACTTTCTATGGGAAAGAAAAGTAGATGTTAATGGATGTAGCTCCTTTAGTCGTTTCACCTAGAAAGAAAGAACATATAAACTCTGAGCCAGGTTTCAAGGTTAGAGTCTGAAAGAGAGCACATAGAGTTAGTTCAAGTAAAAGCTCGATCAGTAGCTATGTCTAGGAGAGAGAAAGGGTTAAACACGAAAGACAGGGATGTGGATCATCGGTGAAGGGTGAGCATTAAGTTGTTGCCAGCAGAAAGCTTGGAGGATTCCCCTCTCCAGAAAGGGTTCTGTAGACACCTCTCGGCGCCAGGTGTAAGCTCATAGGAAGAAAGAGAGAGAAACAAGTGTTAAAAGCTGAAATAACAGCAAATAATCAAAATTGAAGAGTAGTGTGAGAAAGTAGCGAAGAGGTGGAAAGTTGTCATTATGTCCTCCAGCAGCCTAGCCTATAGGCAGCATAATACTACATACATAATAACTAGAGCCTAATCAGAATGAATACTAGAGCACAATCAGAATATACTGAGCCAATCTAGAATGATACTAGGTCAATCAGAATAATATAGGCAATAGAATATACTGAGAGCCATCAGAATATCTATTAGCCATCAGAGAATAACTAGATCATCAGAATAATACTAGAGCCATCAGATAATACTGAGCCAATCGAATAATACTAGAGCCATAAGTTATACTAAGACAATCAGAATAATACTGATCAATCACATATAACTAATAGCCAATCAGAATAATACTAGAGCCAATCAGAATAATACTAGAGCCAATCAGAATAATACTAGAGCCAATCAGATATACTAGAGCGCATATTCAGAACTAATACTAGAGCCAATCAGAAGTAATACTAGTATAGCCCACTTACTAAGCCAATCAGAATAATACTAGAGCCATCAGATATACTTAGAGCCAATCAGAATAATGCATAAGCCAATCAGAATAATGCTGAGCCAATCGAGAATATACTAGAGCCAATCAGAATAATACTAAGCCAATCAGATATATACTAAAGAGCCAATCAGAATATACTAGAGCCAATCAGAATAATACTAGAGCCAATCAGAATAATACTCAGAGCAATCAGAATACTACCGTAGAGCCATCAAATAATACTAGAGGCCAATGCAAATATACTAGGCCATCATATAATACTAGAGCCAATCATGAAATATACTAAGCCCAATCAGAATAATCAGAGCCAATCAGATAATACTAGAGCCAATCAGAATAATACTAGAGCCAATCAGAATAATACTAGAGTCAATCAGAATAATACTAGAGTCAATCAGAATAATACTAGAGTCAATCAGAATAATACTAGAGCCAATCAGAATAATACTAGAGCCAATCAGAATAATACTAGAGCCAATCAGAATAATACTAGAGCCAATCAGAATAATACTAGAGCCAATCAGAATAATACTAGAGTCAATCAGAATAATACTAGAGCCAATCAGAATAATACTAGAGCCAATCAGAATAATACTAGAGTCAATCAGAATAATACTAGAGCCAATCAGAATAATACTAGAGCGCAATCAGAATAATACTAGAGTCAATCAGAATATACTAGAGCCAATCAGATATCACATCACCAATCAGAATAATACTAGAGCCAATCAGAATAATACTAGAGCCAATCAGAATAATACTAGAGCCAATCAGAATAAGATACTAGAAAGCATCGCTAATACTAGAGCCACATCGAAGAGCATACTAGAGCCAATCAGAATAATACTAGAGCCATCAGAATAATCTAGAGCCAATCAGAATAATACTAGAGCCAATCAGAATATATCTAGAGCCAATCAAATAATACTAGAGCCAATCAGAATAATACTAGAGGCCAATCAGAATAATACTAGAGTCAATCAGAATAATACTAGAGCCAATCAGAATAATACTAGAGCCAATCAGAATAATACTAGAGCCAATCAGAATATATACTAGAGCCGATCAGGAATAATACTAGAGCCAATCAGAATAATACTAGAGCCAATCAGAATAATACTAGAGTCAATCAGAATAATGCTAGAGAGCCATCAGAATAATACTAGAGCCAATCAGAATAATACTAGGCCCAATCAGAAATATACTAGAGCGAACCAAATCAGATATACTAGAGCCAATCAAATAATACTAGAGTCAATCAGAATAATACTAGAGCCAATCAGAATATCATACTAAAGCCAATCAGAATAATACTAGAGCCAATCAGAATAATACTAGAAGTCAATCAGAATAATACTAGAGTCAATCAGAATAATACTAGAGCCAATCAGAATAATACTAGAGCCCAATCAGAATAATACTAGAGCCAATCAGAATAAATCTAGAGCAAATCAGAATAATACTAGAGCCAATCAGAAATAATACTAGAGTCAATCAGAATAATAGTTAATTATACTACAGAGCAATCAGAATAATACTAGAGCCAATCAGAATAATACTAGAGTCAATCAGAATAATACTAGAGCCAATCAGAATAATACTAGAGCAAATCAGATAATGCTACTAGAGTCCAATCAGAATAATACTAGCCAATCAGCAATAATACTAGAGCCAATTCAGAATAATACTAGAGCCAATCAGAATAATACTAGAGCCAATCAGAATAATACTAGGAGCCAATCAGATAATACTAGAGCCAATCAGAATAATACTAGAGCCAATCAGAATAATACTAGAAGCCCAATCAGAATATTACTAGAGCCAATCAGAATAATACTAGAGCCAATTGCAGAATAATACTAGAGCCATCAGAATAATACTAGAGCCAATCAGAATATACTAGAGCCAATCATATATATACTAGAGTGCCAATCAGAATAATACTAGAGTCATCAGATAAATCCCTAGAGCCATCAGAATAATACTAGAGCCAATCAGAATAATACTAGAGCCAATCAGAATAATACTAGAGTCAATCAGAATAATGCTAGAGCCAATCAGAATAATACTAGAGCCAATCAGAATAATACTAGAGCCAGTCACAATAATGCTAGAGCCAGTCACAATAATGCTAGAGCCAATCAGAGAAGAAAAGGGATGGCTCTCCCCCCTGAGTGGTTTTGACCCTTTAGACAGATGCTGATATGTCTGAAACGGTTTTATGTTGCTTTTACCCAGCATGACGAGCACCACCCCTAAAAACTAGTTAACACGGTGTAGAGAGAAAAATGAAAAGCCTTAATGTTATTATTTTTATTCATTAATCTTTTCAGGGTATAAAAGGTGCTAAACTGCTTGTTTACATGTGGTTTTTGTTTGGTCATGATAGTGATGCAGTGGAGGATTGTGGGTGTTTACCTGAAGCAGTGAAGCAGCCTCAGGAGTCTGGTTATTTTTTCACACTGTTAAATATAACACATATAATAACAGTTAATAGCTATAGCAGCAATATTAATAACGGATATCGATATGATTTTAGAGCCGCGAGATGTTTTCTGTTGTTTCTGTGACCAGTTCTTTCTCCTGTTTTATTTGGTCCTGCTGAACTGGATCTGTTGGATTTTTACTTGAAGCCGTCTTGCTAACAGTTAAGCAGCCTTTTAAAAGAAGCACTGCAAATTCTCCTTCAGTGAAAATCTGTATCTGTTAAATTAATCAGGCAGCAACTTGAGCTGGAAGTTTAGGAAGAGTGAAATATTAGCTAAGTCAGCAGAGGGCGCTCTTTCTGCTTGTGAAGCAGATACTGAGTCACCTGACGAGCTGGAGACAGAGAGAAAATGTTTTTCTGATGTTTCAGGATCATCTTTAACTTTCGATCTTTCTCCTTCATTTGTCATTTATTTTTTTTATTCTGGTTTTGTTTCAATCATCCTTCACTCCATTCGGCCATCTTCTTCTCCTCCTTCTCCTCCTTATTTCCAGTTTTTCCAACTTTCCCTACTGCATCTCTTCACCTCCACACCCATCCTGTTTTTCTCCCTCCTTTTCTCTCCCTCTCTCTCTCGTCAGGCCTGACCAAAGATGGCGGCAGTAGTGCGAACGCCGAGTCGCTCGAGGAGGTTCTAAACATTTTAGCAGAGGAGGGCTCTGATTGGATCTATGGCTTCTTCACCTTCCTTTATGATGTAGTTTCTCCACCCGCAGAGCGAGGTGAAGAGGAGGAGGAGGCAGCTGCGATAAAGGAGGAAGGGGGGGAGACCTCCTCCAATGATGTCGAGGTTTAAGGGGTCATCCTGGACCTGCAGAACCAGTAGGAGAACAGGAGGCAGGTCTGATCGTGTAGAAGCAGGTCTGAGTCTGAGCTCCAGTTTCCACTGCAGGACCAGACTGTTCTGACTGGTCCAACTGGGGTTCTGTTGGAAAGTTTAAATACAACGACCAAGAGAACTGAAGTGTGTGCATTTTAGTGAAAACTGTTTGTTTCTTTGCTCTTTTTGATTTTATCATAGTTTTTATCTTCATACAAGTTAATTATTTTCTTTTAAGCTAAAATTTAAAGTTTGGAATTTTCCTTTAATTTTAAAACACATTTTCCAAAGATTTCTCTGACATAAAATTCAGATTTTATTTAACTTTATTTTAATATCTATCTTCAGAAGCCGATCAGTGTTCAAAAATTATTATTATTAATTTAATAAAAAAATTTCACTGTTTTTGGGCCCTGTTGGTTATGAGCGGGGTAACCAAAAATTACTTTTTTAAAAAATTTTAATCCAAAAAGGTCACATTATTTTTAAAAAAACTTTTATTATTATTTTTGCTATTTAGTTTTTATATTCATTAATATAAAATACACAATTAATTGTTAGGCTTTTATGAGTGCTACACACACCTCATTTACTGGCAGAAATGTGTAAAAACATATCTGATTTTTAACATTATACCACTGCAGTTAATAGTTTATTTTCAAACATTTAATTAACATTTAAATTCATTCAGTGGGGAAAAAGAAACACTTAACAGCTAATAAAACTAATTGACAATGAATATAAAATCACCTGACAGAAATCGACAGTGGAATGTAGGCCCACAGCACCACAGATCCTCCACCGTACTTAACAATGGTCATGGAGTGCTTTTTCACATATTGATCCTTGATCCTGGAGTTTTGCTCTTCATGGTTTAGAGAAGTTTCCTTCACTGTGTGCATCTTCTCCAGCGTTAAAATGCTTTATTGCTGCAATAATGTAACTGATGATGTTTGCTTCTGCTGCCAGAAACAACTTGGTTAGATGCAGGTCAGGATTTAGTTGCTTCCAGGTTAGTTTTCAGTCTGTTTGTGAGGTTTTACGATTTTTCCACCATAATTAGATCTACTTAATAACAGGTGGGTTTTTTGCTGTTTTCATGGGAAAAGGTTTTCGGGTTTTTCAGAGCGGGTTTTCTGCTTCGGGTCGTGCCCAGTTCCGTCCCCCGAGGTTGGTGCCCCTACATTTTTAAAAAATTTTTCCCCGGGTTTTCATCCCACGTTTTTTCAATGAGGGGGTTTTTAAACCTTTGGTTTCTGCTAAAATTTTGATGCTGAGGAGCTGATTCAGCTGTGGAGAAGCAGAGAAGCATTAAAACATGCGGCCTGCTCCGTGTAGCATAATGGTTTTCATATTGGTAGAAGTTTTTTCCAGTTGTTTTGGGTCGGTACTTGTGGTAGGAGGTCCAGTTTTCTTATGTTGTAAACTTGAATAAAAACAGTCCTGGTGAACTTCATGAGGAAGAACCTGAAGGTGCAGCAGCCTGACTCCATTTCTTAAATGTAGAGTTGTTGTTTCACAGCTTTTCCTCTTAGACATTCATCAGTATTCAGGAGAACCTTAAATTGAAACCCCAATGAAAAAGAAAATTTATTTGGTTCAAACTGAACCCGGGTTTGGTTAAAGGGAAAAAGTGGGTTCCCAACTGCAGCGACCCGGGTGTGGGGTTGTGGGTGAGAAGCAAAAAAAAAAATCTAAAATTTAAATTTTAAATTTTAAAAAAAGATTTGATGCAAGAAACAAACTGAGCTGAATAAAAAGTTACACATTTAGAATATTTCCGATTCTTTTAGGAGTCGACAGAAATAAATGTTTGGTTCTGAGGAACAACGTTAACATGAGCAGAATATGCTCATTGGAGATCCAATTTAATAGATGCTTTTGTTTTAAGTTACTGAACCCATTTCTGGGGCCCGGTTTTTTTTTTTTTTTCTGTGAAAAAAGCTTCTCAATCCAGTGGGTTTTTGATTTTGGGCGGGGTGCCTTTTATGAGTTTTCAGCCTGTAAAACAGCTTCAGTTTTAGTTCATGTTGGACCCGAAATCAACTTTTCACCTGGCCTGGTGCAAGTTTGGTTTAAAACGTAAACCAGGAAGGGAAAGCAGGTGTTTTTAACCTTTCTGACATCACTGGATGACATCATCAATGTGAGATTTCTGAGCAAGCTGCATGGTTAGCATGTCAGCGGCTCTAACTGATGCGTGTCATTCATTACTTGTCTGCTGATGAAGTGTCTTCATGTTCTTTCAACTTTAAAAAAACATTTTCCCCACGTTAACAAAAACTCCCTTCATTTTTTTAAACCCGTCATTGAAACACAAACTGCTCCTGGGGAGACTTATTTTCCTTGGGGGGGGGGAAACCCCCTTTTTTTGTCTGCCAGAAAAACCCTCAGAACCCTTTCTTTTCCCCCCCGTTTTTTTCCTTGAAACCCTTTTGGGGTTTAAAAAGGGCAGATCTCTTCCCTGTGTCGGCCTAGATCAGAAGAAGTTTAGAGGAAGCTCTCCAAGGCTGAGAAAAGGTACCGTTCACTGGGTTTGGGTTTACTTTTTGTGGAGCGCTGACCACTTATCTGATGGTTGTTTCTGTTTCTGAACTCTGTAGAGGAGAAGAAGGAGGTGAAGAAGAGAGGTACTGTGGATGTGTCTGTGGTGTTAATTAACGGAGCAGAGCTCCATGGTAACCCTGGCAGCATGTCTCTGGGTGGGATTTCTCTCTAACATGTTGAGTTATAAATGCAATATGTATAAACTCTGTTACACATTTAACGTCTGCAGCATTCTACATTAAAGCAAAAATTACATTTATTAACATTTTCAAAAACGGGACTGCAAGATTTAATTGGTCAAAAAGGGCCCACCCGAATAAAAAAAGGTGCCGCTGCTGGGAGCCCATTTGTATTTGCTTTAAAATTGTGGTATGGCGGAGAACCATTCAAGAGGAAGGAGAGATGCACCAAGCAGAGATTTGTTACCGATCTTTCAACTGCAGATACCGATTTCTCTCTTCTAGCCTTCCTGCTTTGAGCAACCACTAATGACTTCTGTTAAAGCCAATAACACACCATGTGTGTGAGCTGCTGAAAAACCGTTTAACTGAATTTTAAAACGAAGACAAGAATGATTACCAAGTTCTTAAGCTGTCAGAATGTCCCCACGGTGGGAACAGGTTGACATCCTATGATGGACAGCTTCTGAGTGATGGACATGCAGAGGTGGGAAATGGTAAAGAAGGACGTCTCTGTGTGGCAGCAGCCTGAAGGGACGGGTGGAAAGTCCAGCTCAACTTTAAATAGTTCCTTACGTCTCTTCACTCCTCTGACCTCACCTAGAACAACCGCTGATGCTAAAAATAGCCACCTGAGTCTGTTTCCCTCGGTAGCAGCTAATGCACTGAAGAGTGCCGTTAGCATTGGCATTAATGCCAGTCTGGCGAGTTTACTGCTCACAGGGAGTTGGGTCTTTATCTGCATGGAGGTCTTGTCATTTTAAGTCTCTTTGTTTTGTCGTGGTTTCCTGCTGGCTGTGGTTACCGTATTGCTACCAGCATGCACAGCTTTGTGATCAACGTTGGGATTTGAGCTTAATCCTAGGAGGTGAGATGTTAAACTCCCAGAATGCCTTTCAGTCACTCTAAGGCTTGATTGTAATGCAAAAGTGTATTGACTGATGCTCGTCTGTATGAAAGGATGGGTGGCTGAGTCAGCTTTGAGACAAATGTTTTGTAGAGTTTTCCGGGGTTTTTGAGGGGGGTTTTCGCTCTCGTATCAAAGACTTAGAAAAAACCTGAAAACATCACAAACCAGGTAAAAAAAATCTCTGAGCCGAAACCAAACAATATGAAAATTGTGCTGACTTGCTTTTACGAAATACTGTACGATATTGCTCATGGAATGAAATGTTGGTAGATTTCAATTTGCGTTACTAATTCATCCTAACTGTTGCACACTGTAGCAGGCTAAAGGTTAAAGGTCATGACAGGACAATTAGAAAAACACTCAACCAGTCTGGCTTTTTGGAAGCGTTAAAGGAGAAAGCCTCTTCTCTCTAAAAACAAGATGGCAGCAGGACTTAGTTTAGCAAAGCTGCATCTGGATGGAGGACCAGACTTCTGGGACAATGTCTTTTGGACAGATGAGACCAGAGTAGAGATGTTTGACCCTAATGCACAGAACCATGTTTGGAGAGCAGATCAGCACAAACACTTCATACCAGCTGTCAAGCATGGTGGTGGAGGGTTGATGATGTGGGATTTTTACACTGACAGGACGGTTTCTCACATCTGATTTTGTGCAGTTTTCCTTTCAGTGAAATCCTCGTAATTGAACTGCTCATAATTGATGGGATTTAATTTGTTTTGGTTATGAATGAAAGAAAATGAAAACTAAACATGCTAACATGTAACATGTATGTAACTCATGTACATATTTACCCCTTGATGTTTTCTGTCCTGATATGTAAAACTTTAGATGTTGCATCTTGTGAGGCTGCATGATATCAGAAAATCAAAAAATAGAAAAATTGTTTTTAAATATTGTGATGTCTATCTGTTATTTGTTCGACTAAGCTTCTAACTCCTCAGTGACCTTTAGCCTCATGGACACGGTAACCTATGTCTGCTGTGAGACACCATCCAACAGACTGCTAATAAATGTCAAGAGTTTACACTTTGCACGTTAATAAGATATAACAGTTATTGCTTTCCAGTCCTTAGTGATATGAATATGCTGTGATTTCAGTTGGTCTACAGAGTTTTAAAACAAATCTACTAACATCCCTCACATCCTGGTTGCTGTGTTTGTGGAAGATGATCCTTTTTAACTGGTTGGCTGACATCTTTCAGCTCAAACCTTAAATTATCCAGTCAGAGACGTCAAGCTGCGCTCGATCCTTAGAGATGAGCTGAGGCTGATCCACGAGAAAATGGAGGCCAAGAGGATTGCTCGGATCGCACTGGCCGAGATCCGGGAGCTCCTGGCTGAGGAGCAGGAGGAGAGAGAGGCCACCTGGGCACGGAAGATGAGGGACCTGGAAAAAGTGAGGGGCAAGACGAGGATGGAGGAAGAGAAGGCAGAGAAAGAAAGACTAGCCAGGGAGAAGGCGGAACAGGAAAGACTGGCCAGGGAGAAGGTGGAAAAGGAGAGACTGGCCAGAGAGAAGTCGGAAAAGGAAAGACTGGCCAGAGAGAAGTCGGAAAAGGAAAGACTGGCCAAAGAGAAGTCGGAAAAGGAAAGACTGGCCAGAGAGAAGTCGGAAAAGGAAAGACTGGCCAGAGAGAAGTCGGAAAAGGAAAGACTGGCCAGAGAAAAGGGGGAAAAGGAAAGACTGGAGTGGGAGAAGGCAGAAAAGGAGGGGAGGGCCAGGGAGAAGGCGGAAAAGGAAAAATGGCCAGGGGAAAGGCGGAAAAGGAAGACTGACCAGGGAGAAGGCCGGGGGAAAAAAGGAAAGACTGGCCAGGGAGAAGGCGGAACAGGGAAAGACTGGCCAGGGGAGAAGGCGGAACAGGAAAGACTGGCCAGAGAGAAGGCGGAAAAGGAAAGACTGGCCAGAGAGAAGGCGGAACAGGAAAGACTGACCAGGGAGAAGGCGGAAAAGGAAAGACTGGCCAGGGAGAAGGCGGAACAGGAAAGACTGACCAGGGAGAAGGCGGAACAGGAAAGACTGGCCAGGGAGAAGGCGGAACAGGAAAGACTGGCCAGAGAGAAGGCGGAAAAGGAAAGACTGACCAGGGAGAAGGCGGAACAGGAAAGACTGGCCAGGGAGAAGGCGGAACAGGAAAGACTGGCCAGGGAGAAGGCGGAACAGGAAAGACTGGCCAGAGAGAAGGCGGAAAAGGAAAGACTGGCCAGAGAGAAGGCGGAAAAGGAAAGACTGGCCAGAGAGAAGGCGGAAAAGGAAAGACTGGCCAGAGAGAAGGCGGAAAAGGAAAGACTGACCAGGGAGAAGGCGGAACAGGAAAGACTGGCCAGGGAGAAGGCGGAACAGGAAAGACTGGCCAGAGAGAAGGCGGAAAAGGAAAGACTGGCCAGAGAGAAGGCGGAAAAGGAAAGACTGGCCAGAGAGAAGGCGGAACAGGAAAGACTGGCCAGAGAGAAGGCGGAACAGGAAAGACTGGCCAGAGAGAAGGCGGAACAGGAAAGACTGGCCAGAGAGAAGGCGGAACAGGAAAGACTGTCCAGAGAGAAGGCGGAACAGGAAAGACTGGCCAGAGAGAAGGCGGAAAAGGAGAGACTGGCCAGAGAGAAGGCGGAAAAGGAGAGACTGGCCAGAGAGAAGGCGGAAAAGGAAAGACTGGCCAGAGAGAAGGCGGAAAAGGAAAGACTGGAGTGGGAGAAGGCGGAAAAGGAGAGACTGACCAGGGAGAAGGCGGAAAAGGAAAGACTGACCAGGGAGAAGGCGGAACAGGAAAGACTGACCAGGGAGAAGGCGGAACAGGAAAGACTGACCAGGGAGAAGGCGGAACAGGAAAGACTGACCAGGGAGAAGGCGGAACAGGAAAGACTGACCAGGGAGAAGGCGGAAAAGGAAAGACTGACCAGGGAGAAGGCGGAACATGAAAGACTGGCCAAAGAGAAGGTGGAAAAGGAAAGACTGGCCAAAGAGAAGGTGGAAAAGGAAAGACTGGCCAGAGAGAAGGTGGAAAAGGAAAGACTGGCCAGAGAGAAGGAGGAACAGGAAAGACTGACCAGAGAGAAGGTGCAGAGGATGAGGCTGGCCCAAGAAAAGGCAGCTAGAGAAGAAAGAGAACAACTGGAACAACAGAGGGCAGAAAAAAGAATGGAGAGGGAGCGCATCACCAAAGAAAGAGATAGACTAGAGCAAGAGAAATCAGAGAAGGAGAGACTCCTAAAAGAAAGACTTGCTAAAGAGAAAGCTGAGAAGGAAAGGATAGAAATGGAGCGACTTAGTAAGGACAGAGAGAGAATTGCTGAACAGAAGCAGCAACAAGAACAAGAAAGGATTTCTAAAGAGAAAGCAGAAAGTGAACAGTTGGGGAGGGAAAGACTGGCCAAGAATAAGGCTAGGATAGAGAGAGAAGCTAAGGAGAAGGAAGAGAGGGGGACAATTGCTCAAGGAACAGCTAGAATGGCTCAGAAGGAGACATCAGAGAAGGTCCTGGTGATGAGAAAGGAGGGGGAGAAGGTGAGGGAACAAATGATGAAGGAAAAAGAGAAGCAGAAGGAGGAAAAGTTGGAGAAAGAGAAAATATCCAGGCAGAAGGAGGTGAGACAGTGGCTGGCCAGGGAGAGGGACATCCAGGAGAAGATGGCGATGGAGAAGCAACGAAACGTCACAAAGAACAACATGAAGAGACGAGAGCTTTCAGAGACGAAGAACAACGCTTCCCAAACTCGAGCTCCAGCAGCCATTAGGAGGGAGAAGATCGTTGATGGGACTAAAAAATGACTGGATAGATGAGCTCATGGAGCTACAACCCTTTAGTTCATGGAAACAGATGAATGAAGGAGTGAGATGAGAAGCTGAACCCATTTAGCCTGCGTTGGGTTTGTTTGGACACGCAGGTGTTGTCGTACCTGTAAACAAGCGGCGATGTCACCAACTTCTAGATTTAGATTTAGTGAGTTGAATCAGATGCTTTTATTTTGGGGGGCTGGTGCCTGTCTCCAGGTCTCATTGGCCGAGAGGCATGGCCCACCCTGGACAGGTCACTAGTCCATCAGAGGACAACCAATCATGTACACTCACTCTTACCTAAGGACAATTTAGAGAGACCAGTTACATCAATGTCATGTTTTTAGACTGTGGGGGGAAGCTGGAGAACTCGGACAGAACCAAACGTGCACAGGAAGATCACACAGACTCCATCCAGAAAGACCACAGGCTAGGATGTAAATCCAGTCAACAGTGCTACCAGCCGACCCACTGTGAGGGGTCTGGTTTGTACCATCAGATGGTACACAATGGAGACTTTCATATGGACACCATTTCTTACCCCTGTACTGAACCATCACTCCATTTGTCTTCATTGTTGGGTATTTAAGATGAATTATGGGGGTAAATAATCATTAGGTCAAACATAATTAAATTAATGATTTTTTTAAATCAAACCTTGACACCGTTTTCCTGATTGTTGTCCAGATCCCTGTATGGGCCAGCTGACCCTTATAAAGAATGAGATATTCTAACCCCTGATCAAACCATTCAATTCAATTCAATTCAGTTTATTTATATAGCGCCAATTCACAACACATGTTGTCTCAAGGCACTTCACAAAAGTCAGGTACTTACATTACAATTAGTCCTAATCATTGAACAGTGCAGTCAGATTCAGTTATTTATTCAAATTTGAAAAAAAGTTTTTCTGTCTAAGGAAACCCAGCAGATTGCATCCAGTCAGTGACTTGCAGCATTCACTCCTCCTGGATGAGCATGTAGAGACAGTGGACAGTCACTGGCGTTGACTTTGCAGCAATCCCTCATACTGAGCATGCATGTAGCGACAGTGGAGAGGAAAAACTTCCTTTTAACAGGAAGAAACCTCCAGCAGAACCAGAACCAGGCTCAGTGTGAGCGGTCATCTGCCACGACCGATGGGGGTTTTAGAGAGAACAGAGCAGAGACAAAAAAGAGAACAAAGAAGCACTGATCCAGGAGTACTTTCTATGGGAAAGGGAAAAGGTAAATGTTAATGGATGTAGCTCCTTTAGTCGTTTCACCTAGAAAAAAGAACAGAAAAACTCTGAGCCAGTTTTTAAAGTTAGAGTCTGAAGAGAGCACAGAGAGTTAGTTACAGCAAAAGCTCAGTCAGTAGCTATGTCAAGGAGAGAGAAAGGGTTAAACACTAAAAGGACGGGGCCATGGGGGAATCGGAGGGGTGAGCATTAAGTTGTTGCCAGCAGAAGCTCGGAGGATTCCCTCTCCAGAAAGGTGTCACGGGGTAGACACAGAGTCAGGGCAGGTGTAGCTTCTAGGAAGAAAAAGAGAGAGAACAAATTTTTAAAAGCTGAAATAACAGCAAATAATGCAAAATTGAAGAGTAGCGTGAGAAAGTAGCGAAGAGGGTGGAAAGTGGTCATTATGTCCTCCAGCAGCCTAAGCCTATAGCAGCATAACTACAGAGATAGCTCAGGATAACCTAAGCCACTCTAACTATAAGCTTTATCAAAAAAGGGAAAATTTTAAGCCTAGCCTTTTAAAGTAGACAGGGGTCCATCTAGAGCCCACTGATGGTCATTGTTATACTAAAAAAACCACAACGATTGGGATATCCTCTCTCTGTCAGATTGACCAAAACCATTGGAAAAGAAGGGGGGTTCATACAGGTAGCAGAAATGGAGGGTGTGTTTGCACCTCAACCGTAACTGAGCCGGTTTAGGCTAAACCTGACTCCCCCTTACTCCATCCAACAAGGGGAGAAGAAGACGGAGCTAAAATAAGGGGAAGATAGCTCAGGATAACCTAAGCCACTCTAATTTAAAAGCTTATCAAAAAGGAAAGTTTTAAGCCTAGCCTTAAAAGTAGACAGGGTGTCCGCCTCACGGACTAAAACGGGAGCTGGTTCCACAGGAGAGGAGCCTGATAACTAAAGGATCTGCCCCCCATTCTACTTCTAGAGACTCTAGGAACCACCAGTAAACCTGCAGTCTGAGAACGAAGTGCTCTGTTAGGAACGTATGGAACAATCAGATCTCTGATGTATGATGGAGCTAGATCATTAAGGGTTTTATATGTGGGGAGGAGAATTTTAAATTCTATTCTGGATTTAAAAAGGGAGCCAATGAAGGGAAGCTAAAGTAGGGAAATATGATCTCTTTTTTTAATTTTCATCAGAACTCTTGCTGCAGATTTTGAATCAGCTGAAGGCTTTTTAAACTGCATTTTGTGGACATCCTGATAGTAAAGAATTACAATAGTCCAGCCTTGAAGAAACAAATGCATGGACTAGTTTTTCAGCGTCACTCCTGGACAGGAATTTTTAATTTTGGAATGTTCCGGAGAGAAAAAAGGAAATCCTAGAAACCTGTTTAAATGGGATTTTAAATGACATGTCCTGGTCAAAAAAAACACCAAGGTTTTTTACTTTATTACCGGAGGTCAATTTAATGCCATCCAGGTTAAGTGATTGACTAAGCAGTTTTTTTTTTTAAAGACTCCGGTCCAAAGACGACAACTTCTGTCTTGTCTGAATTTAGAAGCAGAAAAAATTTAAAGTCATCCAAATTTTTATGTCTTCAAGACATGCTTTTAGTCTATCTAACTGGTTGGGTCATCAGGATTTATGGATAAGTAAAGCTGAGTATCATCAGCGTAACAGTGAAAAATTTTTTCTATGCTGCCTGATAATTTTACCTATTGGAAGCATATATATAGGAAAGAGAATTGGCCCAAGTACTGAACCCTGTGGTACTCCACAATTAACCCTGGAGTTTAAAGATGATTTATCATTTACATGAACAAACTGGAATCTGTCAGACAAATAAGATTTAAACCAGCCTAGTGCTGTTCCCCTGACCCTACAGCATATTCCAGCCTTTCTAAGAGAATATTATGATCGACTGGATCAATGCAGCACTGAGATCTAACAGAACCAGTACAGACACAAGTCCATTATCTGAGGCAATAAGAATATCATTAGTGACTTTCAGCAGAGCTGTTTCAGTGCTATGATGAGCTCTGAACCCTGACTGAAACTCTTCAAACAGGTCATTGCTGTGTAAATGCTCACACATTTGATTAGCAACTATTTTCTCAAGAATTTTAGATAAGAATGGAAGATTGGATATCGGTCTGTAATTTATTAAGTCATCTCGATGAAGCGAAGGTTTCTTAAGCAAAGGTTTAATTACAGCTACCTTAAAAGCTTGTGGTACATACCCATTTACTAAAGATAGATTAATCATATCTAAAAATGGGGCTGGTAATCAGAGGGGAAACACTTCCTTAAAAAATTTTGGGTTGGGATTGGGTCTAACATACAAGTTGAAGGTTTAGATGAAGCTAATATTTCTGATAACTCAGGAAGCTCCACAGGATCAAAACAGTCCAAACACAGATCAGGTTCTACAGTTACTTCCAGTGTTGTCTCACTTGCTGAGGATGAATTAATCATCCTAAGGAGTATGTCAAAGATTTTCTTCTTAATAGAATCAATTTTACTTTGGAAGAATCCCATAAAGTCATGACTGCTAACCATAATAACTCTTGAGCGACCTACTGCTGGCAGACATTTATTTCAGTAACGTTTTCCTATTGAATATGTTCAGGTAATAAAGAAACGTTGGTTTGATCTGAAAGTGGGCACGAGACATCCCCAAGGTGGGTACAAACTGATGCCTGACTGGGACAAAACCGACTTTTTTTGAATAGAATTGAGTTGAATTTATTTGGTGATGGCGTGCCGTGCAGCGCATCATTAGCACTTCATGACCACAGTCAAGTATCGCCACCAAGGATAAACTCTCCAGAAAGCCAGAAGCTGATTTCCATCCTGGTCCTCCTTGTTGTACCTTAAAGCAAACAGAAACGTATGAAAACAGCAGCACCGTTTAAATGCCGTAGTGAGATGTAAACGATAGTGTTGACATGGGGGACACAGCAGGGGGCGCTATAGAAAGGAAATAGACTCCTCCCCCTTCCTCTCTGTGGTGCTTCAGCTCTGTATCAGAAGCTCCACCCCTCTACTGGTGGTTGACAAACATGCAGCTTGTAACCATGGTAACTGTTGGTTAGCCAGCTTTAAACGACCAATCAAAACCATCTTAAATCTCCCTGTAAGCAGAGGCATTGAGTCCATCTAGCACAGCTGGAAGAGCTATTCCTCAGACTGTATTAATAAAAATGACCTGATGTATATATGTGTGGTTGTTTCCTTTGGTTTTAATACATTTCTGTCATTTCGTCTTCATAAATGTCTGCTGTTTGCAGAAAGATGCCTTTTTTAAATTTATTTTCTCTATTCATTAAGTTTTATGTAGCCGTTTGTAGCAGGAACATCTGGACTGGAGGAGGTGGGTTTCAGCTCTGATGTCACAGCGCTTCTTCTTAAAGATGTGAAAAAATACAATCAACACGTAAATGTTTGGACTAAATGATGGAAACATTTCAGAGTTTAGTTGTTTTTCTTCTGTTCAGAATGACCTGATGAGGATCATCTCTCCTGTCCTGAGTTCTTCCTCCTATCTTCTTCACCTCCTTCCACACAAGCATCCTCAGCTCCTCACTGGTCTTATAAACTGTGACATTTACCTGTGAACCACATCAGTCACACATCCACACTGCAGGGTTCTGTTCTGGTCGTGTTTGGATGGTTTCTCTCTAGTGGACATGGAGGAACGACAGGGCAGATTGGACTGAACTGGTTGCCTGTCCATCACATAATGTACCAGAGACCATTGAGTTATCAGAACTACATCGACCCAATCTATCACAGCCTACAGAACATCCAATACTATAATCTTTATTTATCTGTCCATTTAGTCCTGTTGAGTTTTTATTCTCTATTTTTATTATCTGAAACATGTTGCTTTTTCAAATCAGAGGTGAAACCTCACAGTGAGGGAGGGCAGGAACCTGCAGGGGGCGCTGCTCGCTAATCCAGGATGTATGTGGCTCGTAAAAGTATCTACACCCCTTCCAAGTTTTCTACATTACAGCCACAAACATCAGTGGGTTTTATTTGGGTTTAATGCTGACAGACCAACACATGGAAGTGGTGAAGGCAGAGGAAACATCTGTAAAGTTTTATTTAGTTTCACTTCGGTTGCAGCAGCAGGTCTTCTGGACTACGTCTCTACCAGTTTGGACATCAGCAGACAGAGGGTCTGTCTCTTCTCATTAGCTCCAGATCAGTCAGATTAGATGGAGGTCTCTCCTTCCAGGCACTGTTCCTGTTAGTTGCAACATTTCAGGACTTGCTGTGATTCCAGCAAAGGGCAGCAGATGTTCACCTGGAGGAATGACTCCATAGAAATGTCAGATGTTTTTATATCTTTAAAGTTGGGCTTTGGTGTTGAGTTGTGAATCAGCTTTGTGAACAGTGATTTAGTTAGATATACCGGCAGTGACATCGGTATCGGCCGATTGTCATTTTTAACATCAGTCTGATAAGTAAAACTGGTATTAATAACCGATATAAATGAGCTTCTCTGACAGAGATGCTAATGTTTGTCCAAACAAACCTGCCTCTAGCTCTGGACTTATAAGCTGAACCCACATACAGTATGTATGTCTTTCAGCCTTGTTTAATGGACTTTAAGGACAGGCTGTGTTGTCACTGGGGACTTAAGCTCTTGTTAAAATGTAGAGCACATTTTCTCCTCTTTGCAAATCATCTTCTCTTTACTGATGTTTGTAGGAAATGGAATGGTGCAGTGCAGACTGAGCCCAGGCTAGAGGACTGTTCTGGCAAAGACTGACAGTTTTTTTTTGCACTTTTGATTTTGTTTGCACAGAGGTTTGTTTGAGAGTTAAGTTGATTTGAGCCCACATTTTGGGCTTCTGTTTTCAGTTCATTTTTAATTTAAGCATCCGTCTGTTATGCAGATCTTGCTACTGCGCTTCTAGTAATGCACTTTACACATGTTGCTTGTGAACAGAGATTATTTGTACAAATTGCCAAATATAATTTGTGTTGTTTGTGAGAATAATGTTAGTTCCAGGGAGAACAGCTGTTAATGTAAATAAATTTCACATGTTATACATAATGCAGTATTTTCCTTCCACTACATGGGGAACTACATAGTCTCTGCAAGTAGGACTGGGGGAAAATATCGGCATCTGTATCGGTCATCAACCAAATGACCTCATTTAAATCTTAACCTGCGTTTTCTGGGTTATGAACAGGACTGACGGGAGCGAAGCCGGTAAAGAAGGGAGGATCCCCTGAGGAGAGAACAGGTGAGACACACCCCCTTGTGAAAGCTGGTTCTGTCTATTATCCACGTTACTGGGCCGACTCTGACCCGATACCGGAGAACCAACCCAGGGTGTGCCTGCTGGTGGTCAACAGGAGCAGAGCTGTAGATCCAGGAATCACCTTCATATGACCTCACCTGGTTGATGAAGCTGATTAATGGACTCCAGCAACTCTGCCAAGCAGGATGATCACACATCCAATCAGAATCAGAACCTAATTTACCACGACTTGGATCATTTAACCAGATATTAGTGGAGATGTAAGTATCTGCACTCACTGGTGACTTTATTAGGTACACCTCTCCTATGGATTGTTTCAGCCAATCAGATGGCAGCAAATCTAGGCAAAGCCGACAACAGAATCAGAACAAAGGGAGATTTAGGTGACTTTGAGTGTAGCAGGGTTGTTGGTATCAGACGGACTGGTCCAGTTATTGCAGAACCTGCTGATCTGCTGGGATTTTAACCTACAACCTGAGAATGGTCTGAAAAAGAGAAAATATCCAGCGAGCTGCAGCTGTGTGGATGAAGATTCCTTGTTGATGTCGGAGGAGAATGGGCCGAGTGGTTCCAGAGGATGGAAACAGAAGCTCAAATAACCACTGGTTCCAACCAAGATATGCAGAAGATGGTCACACTCTGGACACACACGGAGGACCTTCAAGTAGATGGGCTACAGCAGCAGAAGATCACACCATGTACCACTTCTGTCAACTAAGAACAGCAAACCCAGGCTAAAATTCACACACTCTGCTGAACCAGAACAGACCAGAACAGGTTGGAAAAACGTTTTTGGTCCGATTTCAGCTCCAGCATTCAGAGGGGTCAGGTCAGAATTTGGTTGAAGCTTGGATCTATCCTGCCTTGTACCAGTGGGCCAGGCTGGTGCTGGAGGTATCATGGTATGGAGGAGATTCTCATCATGGAAGTTGAGCCATTAAATCAGAGGCAACTGTGTGGTGCTATCAAGTCAATATGGACCAGAATCTCTGGCAGTTAGTTGAATCTATGACACCAAGCAGTTCTGAAGGCGAAAGGGGGTCCAGGCTGGCACTATTAAGGTGTACCTAATAATGTGGCCTGTGTGTATCGTTTTTAAGAAGATCCAAATTCTTGTTTACAGAAAGAGCAGATCTACTAAACCATTAAAACCATGAGTGGATAGAAACTGTCAGCCGGTTGATCAACCAGCTGATCAACTTGTTGAACATTGGCTGAAGCTCAGAGTTCACCTTGACCCGTTCTTCTTTAAAAACCCAATAAAACCATCCTGAACAACCTGCTGTTTGTGTTTGTCCTTCCTGTTGTAAGACACCAGCGAGCCTGAGGTGGAAACGCCGACCCAGCGAGCTGCAGAGCCGGTGGAGGAGCAGACATCAGGTGGGACATGGATTATGTGTCGTTCTTCTCTCTGCAGCAACAGACTTTTAGGATTAAACCTGAAATATGTTTGCTAAAATAATTCTGATACCAAGATCAGTTCCCACAGCTTGTATAATATCTGAACACACACCTCCTGCAATGTTGTGATGTTGTGTGTCTGCTGCAGTCTCTGGATCTCAGGACGTGGAGTCTGAAATCCAAGGTTGGTTCCTCTGAGCGGCTGCTGCATGAAGCTGTCTGCATGCTGAAGGTGTGAGATGATAATTGACCTCCTGGTGTTGGTCCAGCTGCAGTAGAGCCCAGCAGAGAAGACTCACCTCCTCCCTGTGTCTGGATGCTGACTGTGAGGGACACCTCACTCATTGACCTCCTGGTGTTGGTCCAGCTGCAGCTCTAAGAACCGGCAGGGAAAACCAAACCAGGATGCGGTTATAAACTGATCTTTCTGTAGAGATGCTCCAGACGACTTGATGAGCTCAGATCTACAGATCACATGCTAACCGGATTCTAGCAGCTAGTTCTTTCCTGCTCTTTGTTTTGAGTTTAGTGAAAATCAGATGAAGGTTAATGATAGATGATCCATACATGGAGATAAAATGGTTCCTTCAGTTCTTCCCAGCTCAACCAAGGAACCTGCTGTAAAAGCCTGATTGGTTTTGCTTCTTATTAACCGTCTTTGAACACAAAGTCCTCGTTTCTCCTTGTTTTCACACCAGTAATCCAGACTCACTTTGAATCTGAAGGTGGCCTTCATCAGCAGATCTCCAGGCTTCAGATGGTCTTTCAGACCAGCTTGGCTGCTTTGTTGCTTAGTTCTGTGCAAGTAACGGACCTTTTTCAGAACCACAAACCCTTCAGGTGTTAAAATACTCCTCAACTCGAGGGACGAGCCAGTAAAAAGTACTTGATCAGCAGCAGAATGACTGTCTTTATGTTTTGTGGTTGATCTTTGTGGTGTTTCTCTCCAGCTGCCGTTCCTCTGCCTCCATTTCTGGACAGCCAGTTTGTTCCAGGTCAGTTGAATGCAGCCTGTTCCTTATTATGGTTTCCATTTATCTTCCCACATCAGAACCTGTTTATTGTTTGGGTCAAAGATGAATAGAGTAGTTTTTGTTTGAATGAAGCTCATCGTGGCTCCTGTGGAATAAAGAGCAGTTCCTGCATGTTTTTCCAGAGAGATCCGGCTTTAAATATAGAACCTGGAAAATCGAATGGATGGATGTGATCTTTAAATGAGGAATAAATTCTGGAAATACAGATATTTTTCTTTCTCAGTTTTCGTTTTCCTTACTTATTCAGATATTTCCAGGTTCTTAAGAGGCACAATTTTATCCAAATGTTTGTAAAGGAAATGCAGAGAATAGATGAACTTGGCAAGCATCCATGTCCTCCTCAAACTAGTCGGAGTCCTGATCCAGAACCAGAACCATCTTCAGGAACTGTCTGATCTGAAGCTAACTCTTTAAACTACCCTTCCAATAAAAGTCTTAGGAAGCTTGATTGGGAAGGTTTCCATGGAAACCAGACATGAGATAAAACAGGAAGGATAGAGTGAAGCATCAACAGTCTGCAGAAACCAGAACTTTAACCCAAAGGCGTTCTGGACCTGGATTTCTAGCTTCTTTGTCAGTAAAACAAGTTAGTAGATTATCAGGAGGATCCGATCCACTGCTGCGGATCGCCTGAAAGACGTCCTCTCAGCTTTCTAACTATTTCCCATGATCACCAGCTGACGAGCAGAACTCTGAAAGGTTACAGGTTCATGGTTTTACCTTCAGGCCCGATGATTTAAATCCAGCCCATAAATCTGACCTTTCTATTTTAAGGTTCAGATGCTTTTATTCACTGAATTTCCCTCTGATGTTTTTCCTGTCAGATGATCCAGGAGAAGATGGACATCCTTATGGTGGGTAGAAGCACCTGACCTCTGACGGACACCTTAAGGTTTCTCATTAAAGCTTGTTGCTGTTATTGTCTGTTTCCTTCAGAGGAGGAGACCAACACCATCGACACCACAGGAGGTGAGACTTCCTCTGTCAGCTGCTGCAGCAGATCTTAATGTTACGTTATCCTTGGAGATGAGTTCATTCAGAGGACAGAACCGGTCTGCTGCAGGACCTAAGCTCTCAGGTTGTTCTGATGCTGACCTTCTCTGTGTGTCCTGCTGCAGTTCTGGTGGAAGAGCCTCAGCCAGAAGAGACTGTAGGTGAGCCACTTTGCTTTCTCTTATGTGACCAAGCATTAATGATGGAAGAACAAGGTCATGGACCCGAGACCCGGTCCTGGTGCTGGTTCTGGTCCTCTGTGCAGTAGGCAGGTTTCCATCTTTCCAAACAGTCACATTTACAGACACAGTCGAGCCGTTCAGTCCAAACCAAGGTTCTTCAAGGTCAGTTTGATAATCCTGGAAACATTCCCAGATGATGGTGACCAGTTCAGGTTCTCCTAAAACATTCTGGATTCAACCATCAGGACATGAAAGATCTCAACCCACAAACACAAGAAGCTGAAGTTTCAGTCACCTATCAGTGATAAACTTCACGACCCTTTAACCTTTAAATCATTCAAAATAAACATTATTTTTATGTGTGTTTGTTCAGGATCAGATTGTAGTTTGTGGCCTAAAGGTGGCGCTGTAGTCTATGTTTTTATTTTCTACTTTTACAACGTGCTGCTTATTTTTATTTCATCCATTATGTTTTCTTCTATTTAAATTTCTATGTGACTTTAAATTGTTTTGGCTTTATTTGTGTTTCATGTTTTTTAATATTATTATTTTACATTTTTCTAACTGAAGGTTAATTATGTACTGAAACAGGTTTTTATTGAAATAATGAACTCTGATGTCATTCTGCAGTGGAATCGGGTCGGTACCTGACGAGCTCCAAAGTGTCTCAGGAAGCAGGTGGGGATCTTCTGTTGTTCTTTTGGAATGAATTACAGGTTCTGAGGTTCTGCTCGCTGCATGTTGTCGGTGTAAACTGGACTTCAAGGAAAATTCTGTGATGTGTTGTTGAATTGCAGAAGCAGAGGAACCTCCTGAAGCAGCTACAGAACCAACACCTGTACCACAGGAAACTGCAGAACCTGTAGTAGAACCAGAACCAGTTGCAGAAGCACAGACTGGGACAATCAAACCTGCAGAGAACAGTCAGGAGGCTGATGGTAAGAACGCATGAAGGTTGGTTTAAGAGTTTTGCACAGAACCAGACCATCAGCTGATCATTAACAGTTTGTTCACCTTTAAACTCGGGTGTTCCTGTGGCAGGAACATCTGAGAACCAGGCTGAGGAGCAGAAGGAAAAAGGTAACGTCAGATCATTAGACAGCTTCATCATTTTTCCTTTGATCTTTTCTATCATTCTGTTGGTCCTCCAGCAAAGAAGAAGAAGAAGCCAAAACTGCTGAATAAGTTTGAGAAAACCATAAAACCAGAAATCGATGCAGCTGAGAAGCTTCGGAAGAAGGTAGAGGAGATGATCCCATGAGGAAAACAGTGGTTCTCCTGTGGTTTGTTCCCTGCTGAACCGCTCTTCCTCCTCTTCCTCCTCCTCAGGGGAAACTGGAAGAGGCTCTGAAAGCGTTCGATTCGCTGGTCCGACAGTATCCGCAGAGCCCCCGCGCTCGCTACGGAAAAGCCCAGGTACGTCCCAGAACCTGCAGCATCGTGGCGAACCGATGCCTGTTCCATAACACCGTGTCCATCGCAGGCGGAGGACGACCTGGCCGAGAAGCTGCGCAGCAACGACATGCTGCAGAGAGCCATCAGCACGTACGGAGAGGCCGCTGAGCTTCCTGACGTGACCTCTGACCTGCTGAGAGCCGCGCTGAAGAGACAGGCCGAGAGACAGCAGTTCCTGGGTAACACCGCAAATACAAGCAGGTTTTATATATTTATGTAATAAAAAGGCAGCAGAAACACAAACTTTAACGTTTTCAGGTTCTGTTACGTTAGAGATTTGAAACCAAACCTTTATAGTGTTTTATTGGGATTTTATGCCATAGAGCAAGTGATAGAAACACGGAAGAAGCTGCTCTGATCTCATGAGACGAGAATGAATTTTTATACATTTTGATCTGCATGGACAGCGCTCTGTGTGGAGGAAAACCTACACGGCACATGGTGGTGGCAGCATCATGCTGTGGGAAGCTGGTCAGAGCTGATGTGAAGATGGATGGAGCTAAATCCAGGACCATCCTGGAAGAACACCTGGTAGAGGCTCCAGAAGACCTGAGATTGGGGTGGAGGTTCACCTTCCAGCAGGACAAATACCCTGAACATACAGCCAGAGACCCCATGGGTGGTTCAGGTTAAAGCAGAACATGTTAGAATGGCCTAGTCAAAGACCAAACCTACATCCACCTGAGAATCTGTGGCAAGACTTGAAAGCTGATGTTCAGATGTTCTCCATGTAATCTGACTGAGCTGGAGCTGAATGGAGAAGATATCAGTGTGCAGATGTTTAAAGCTGGTGGAGTCAAACCCCTCCAGACCTGCAGCTGGAGTTGAAGCTGACTGTTCACCAGCTTATTGATGACATATTTATAAAGCTTTGTCTTGTTGTAAAATGGAACCAGTTTATCTGAACTGAAATAATCTGCAGATATTCTTTAGAATAGCTTCTTTGAAGAAAGACCTGACCTGAAACCTTCTGCATAAAGTTCAGGAAACAAACAGGAGAACGCTTTAAGTTTTAAAGTAATGAAAAGGATCCTAAAGTAGATCCCTGCGGGACTCCTCGTCTGACGGAAGCATCGTGAGGTGACCTCCTGCTGGTTTATGACCGCAAAACATCTTTTTATAAAACCAAAGGACTATTTAAGATATTTATTTTGTCATAAAGTGGATTTCAATTTATCACAAATTTGATCCCAGTCTTTTCCATCAGTTTTCTTTTTCAGTATAGTGTCCATATAAGTTCTCCACGCTGAGTCCTCCTGGATCATCTCAGACCCTTTAAGCCAAGCCGTCTCTGCAGAGCTTTTTGTTGTTTTCCTCTCAGGTCGAATGCGAGGATCTCTGGCGACGCTGCAGAAGCTCGTTGACATTTTTCCAGATGACTTCAGCCTCAGGAACGACCTGGGTGTCGCCCACCTGTTGCTAGGCAACAACAAGGGTGCCAAGAAGGTGTACGAAGAGGTGCGCTTGTCTGCTGAGACATTCTTACTACGAGTTTTAAACACTGCAATTCTTTGGACTCTTGTTGCTAATTGGCGCTGTGTTCTTTGGCCCCCCCACCAGGTTCTTGCTGTTGCCCCTAGCAACGGGTTTGCTAAAGTGCACTATGGCTTCATCCTGAAGGCGGAAAACAAGATTGCAGAGAGTATCCCGTACCTGAAGGTGGGTCAACTCTTGATAAGGAAGTCAGAGGACTGGTTTCCATGTTTGCTGGAAACTCAGGAAGTTTTACTCCATTATTTGCAGTTTACTCATCAACTGTGATGAGAATCAGTCAGTGCTGCTCTCTCCTGTGTTTCTGCAGGAAGGTCTGGAGTCGGGTGAGCCGGGAACAGATGACGGGCGATTTTACTTCCACCTGGGAGACGCTCTGCAGAGAGTCGGAGACGACAGCGTGAGTCACGGCGGCCTGAGTCTCGCCTCCAGCACATAACATCAGAAACATGGACAGCATTACATCCTGACCCGTTTCAGAGCTTCTCAAAGCAGCAGGAAGGCTTTCTGTGCCGTAGGGTCGATTCCAACTTTAATGAATGAAAGAACAGAAATCTTCATTTCAGTTTCTGTTCATCTTGGAAAGATTAAATGCATCATTTTAGCTTTTAAAACATTCTGCTTCACGAAGCCTTAAAAGAACCTATTGCTGAATAAATGTGTTGCTCATATTGTCCAGATGTTTAACATAATCTTGGTTTCTTAAATTAGCCTAAAATGGCACAAAAACCACTTCAGATAAACTGATTTGATTTAAAGATCTCATTTTGCTAGTTATCTATTCATGTTTAATTCTCATGTTTGTCCACCAGATGGCGCTCCCCCATTCCATGCAAGCGCCTGGCTACTGAAATGAGCCTCAGTGATGATGCTGAGTAACGACGTGTCATATTTTAGAGATGTTTTTAAGGGTTTAAAAGGGATTTAAAGAAAAAGGTGAAGTTATGCAACAATAGAGGCCCTTAGGCGCTGAAATCCCCAACATATATTTAATATTTCATATGAATATTTCAGGCTAAATAAGTTTTAAAAGAAGGTCGAAACAAATATCAATGTTTCAGCAGTTTTTGGCCAGACAACATTTTAGGTTAGGATTTGAAAGGTCAGTGTAATGATCTGCAGTGCTGTGAGCGGTCCACAAGGTGGCGCTGAAAGGTTGCTTACAAGCAAACTCCAGACTAGATGGTGACACGGGAGTGGATTTTCTCTCCTGTCCGATCCCGCTCCCACAGAAAAATGTCTTGTCCCATCCCAATCCCAGGCCAGCATAACAAAAGAAATCCTGTCCCATCCCACTCCTGGTAAATTGACTCCCACTCCTGGTAAATTGACTCCCACTCCTGTGCCACTCCCATTTTTGTTTTCTTCAGTTTATCTTTTGGCAATTTCTTTGTTTGAAGGACCAGTTAGGTCCCTGTTTTTAGCTGTAGTAAAGGCCAGTTAAAGTAAAAAGAATAATGAAGAAATAATAAAATATCAAACAAGGAAACAGACCATGCCTATCTTAGCTGAATAAACAAAATGTACATAGTTGGATTTTACTCATTTATTAAGTGATTGTTTCCTTTGAACAATGACGTTACTTTTATGCTTCAAATTGCTGAAACGAAAGAAAAATGCACCTAGCGAGAGAACTGTACTTGGTGAACAAAAGTGCCAAAAGGCATTACCTTCATAATTTAGAAACTGTACCTCAATGGTTCACAGCCCTGGTCCTCAGGGACCCCTTCCCTGCAAGTTTTAGATGTGTGTCTGCTCCAGCACACCTGATTCAAATTCTGACATGACCTCCTATACAGGCATCAAGAATGGAGGGTCAAACTGGACAAAATTAATACAATAAAATCATCATTATATAAATAAATGTTGAGAATGTCCCATGAGTAAAGTAAATGTGACATGAAAGAAATGTAACATTAAATGTGGCATTAAATTAAAGGTACCATTTATTTAATACATCATTAGAAACAATTAATGTTCCATTATATCATGAAATGGACTATTATGCAATTAATAAGTATAATTTTAAAGACGACATGACGTAATTAGTGGTACGCTTAATATTTAATGATGTATTAAAATAAATTGTACATTTAATGGTACATTCAATTTTTTTCTATTTCACAACGTATTTATTTAATATCTTCCCTTGATGAAGCCTTTCTACGGAGCCCGCGAGGGGACATGGGGGAATTTTCTTTTCTTTTGCGTCCCCACGCAATACTTTTTGCGTTATCTCACAATACTTTGAGGGAGACCCGTTTTTGAGATTTGAGTTTTATTTTGAAATCGGCCCTAAATAAAATGATCTTCAATCAGACTTAAAGACAGTTCTGATCCACATGCTGTCAAACTACTGAACTCTGGACAATAATGCTGCACGAAACCACATCTGTGACACTTTATTTGCTTATTGCTGCTGCATGATGTGTACTTTTTTTTTTGCACGCCATTAGTGCTTTAGTTTTTATCTGGATTTGAACGGTTCTTCTTATCCTAATCATTTAATCACATTGTTGACTGCATGTTAACCTGCATATGACAAATAAACCATATCAGTGCTGTTTGTTTTGTGAGCAGTTTGTCATCTGTGCTGCTGTTCCAAAATGCACAGCTTTCTCAACTTTCTCAAGGTGATTAACAACTTTTGCGAGTGAACGCAAAAGTATCCCCTGAAGTATATCCTTCAGGGGAGGCATCCTCTTCAGATCAACCGCCTCAGCTGACTTCTTTCAACATGACGGAGCAGCAGCTCTACTCCGAGCTTTTCCTGGATGATGGAGCTCTTCTCCTCATCTGAAACCTACAGAGAAAACTCATTTCATTTCATGATCCCTATCTGATGACCATAGGTTAGCTCAGCTCAGCAATCAGATTTCAGGAGGGGTTCCTCTGGTCCCGCCTCCATTGGTCCTGGAGAACTGGTGTTCTGGATGTTTTTTGATGTTTCTGTTCTAAAATGCGTCTGATTTAATGAACAGGTCTTCATCAGGCTCCTGCAGATAGCCGGCCTATTTAAAGTCTAGATGAACAATGGCTCTGTGTGTCTGCAGGCGTATTACTGGTACGAGCTGGGTCACAAGCGAGGTCATTTTGCCTCCGTGTGGCAGAGATCTCTGTATAACGTGGAGGGACTGAAGGCTCAGCCCTGGTGGACGCCTCAGGAGACTGGATACGTCGATCTGGTGAAGGTACGTCGTCATGCCGCCACACAGACACATCCTGCTCCTTCAGGAATGTTTCTGAAAGGGAATGTTGTGTGTCCAGATGTTGGAGAGGAACTGGAAGACGATCAGGGACGAAGCTCTGGCTGTGATGGACCCAAGCAGTGGACGGTTCCTTCCTGAGGAGGAAAACCTGAGGGAGAAAGGAGAGTGGGGCCAGTACACGCTCTGGCAGCAAGGTGGTTGACCAGTCATGTGATCTGACTCAGAACAAAGAGTTTTCCTCCAGTTTAACTGATATTCATTCAAATTTCCAGGGAAAAGAGTTGGGAATGCCTGCCAGGGCGTCCCGAAGACCTGCTCCCTGATGGAGAGATTCCCTGAAGCTACGGGCTGCAAGAGAGGACAGGTACCGGTCTTTCTACAGATTTATCTTCCCATGACCTGGGCTGGAGTTCTACAGGAGTTCTACAGGAGTTCTGATCCTCAGTTTCAGTCCACCACATGACTGCTACCAGAGGTCTATTTATTTCATTTGGCCCTCAGCTGTTTTAAGAGAAACGGTCACCTAACCCCACAGGTTCTGATCCGAATGTAAGCAAACAATTTGAAAAGTGGGGAGTTTCATTGACAGATTTTCAGGTCTGGATGAGTTTTAGGAACACATAGAGAGTTTGGGAAAAATATGAATAATCCTAAATCTCATTCTCTAAAAATTCATCCATCCATGCATCCAACTATGCATCCAACCATCCATGCGTCCAACCATCCATCCATCCATGCATCCAACCATCCATGCATCCAACCATCCATGCATCCAACCATCCATGCGTCCATCCATCCATCCATGCATCCAACCATCCATGCGTCCATCCATCCATCCATCCATGCATCCAACCATCCATGCGTCCAACCATCCATGCATCCAACCATCCATGCGTCCATCCATCCATGCATCCATCCATCAATGCAAACTCCAAACCATCCATGCATCAAAACCATCCATGCATTCATCCTCCCATGCATCCAACCCCTCCCTTCCATCCCGCATCCAAAAAACCATCCATGCGTCCCCCATCCATGCATCCCAATCATCCATGCGTCCATCCATCCATCCTCCAAAAATCCATCTATTCATCCATCCATCCATCCATCCACCATGCATCCAACCATCCATCCAACCATCCATGCATCCAAAACCATCCAATGCATCCAAACCCCTCCCTTTCATCCCCAAATCCATGCATCCATCCATCTATTCACCCATCCATCCATGCATCCATCTATTCACCCATCCATCCATCCATCTATTCATCCATCCATGCATCCATCCATCCATCTATTCACCCATCCATCATCCATCCATGCATCCATCCATCCATCTATTCACCCATCCATCCATCCATCTATTATCCATCCATGCATCCATCCATCCATCCATCCATCTATTCACCCATCCATCCATCCATCTATTCATCCATCCATGCATCCATCCATCCATCTGTTCACCCATCCATCCATCCATGCAGCCAGCCATCCATGCGTCCATCCATCCATGCATCCAACCATCCATGCGTCCATCCATCCATCCTTCCATCCATCTATTCATCCATCCATGCATCCAACCATCCATCCATCTATGCATCCAACCATCGATGCATCCAACCATCCATCCTTCCATCCATCTATTCATCCATCCATCCATCTATTCACCCATCCATCCATCCATGCATCCAACCATCCATCCATCTATTCACCCATCCATCCATGCATCCAACCATCCATCCTTCCATCCATCTATTCATCCATCCATGCATCCATCCATCCATCTATTCACCCATCCATCCATCCATGCATCCAACCATCCATGCGTCCATCCATCCATGCATCCAATCATCCATGCGTCCATCCATCCATCCATCCATCCTTCCATCCATCTATTCATCCATCCAACCAGCCATGCATCCATCCATCAATGCATCCAACCATCCATGCATCAAAACCTCCATGCATCCATCCATCCATGCATCCCATCTATTCACCCATCCATCCATGCATTCCAAAACCATCCATCCCATCTATTCACCCAATCCATCCATGATCCATCCATCAATGCATCCAACCATCCATGCCATCAAACCATCCCTCTCCAACCATCCATCCATCCATGCACCAAACCCCCATCATCCATCCATGCATCCCAAAAACATCCATGCGTCCATCCCATCCATTCCCTTTCCCCCATCCATTTATCCAATCCATCATGCATCCAACCATCCATCCCAAACCATCCCGCATCCAAACCATCCATGCATCCAACCATCCATGCATCCCCACCATCCATTTCCCTGCATCCATCCATCCAATCCATCCATCCATCTATTCACCCAATCCATCCCCCATCCATCATTCCATCCATTTCCCGCATCCATCCACCATTTCACCCCATCCATCCATCCATGCAGCCCAAAACCATGCGTCCATCCATCCATGCATCCAACCATCGATGCATCCCCAAACCATCCATCCTTTTCCCCCATCTATTCATCCATCCATGCATCCATCCATCCATCTATTCACCCATCCTGCATCCAACCATCCATGCGTCCATCCATCCATGCATCCAATCATCCATGCGTCCAAACCATCCCTCCATCCTTCCATCCATCCATGCTCCCCAAACCAATCCATCCAAACCATCCATGCATCCCCCACCATCCATGCATCCCTTTCCCATCAATGCATCCAACCATCCATGCAATCAAAACCATCCATGCATTTCATCCATCCATCCACCATGCATCCAAAACCATCCATCCATCTATTCACCCATCCATCCATGCATCCATCCACAATGCATCCAACCCATCCCATGCGTCCATCCATCCATCCTTTTCCATCCATCTATTCATCCTCCATGCATCCAACCATCCAACCATCTATGCATCCAAAACCTCGATGCATCCAAAACCATCCCATCCTTCCATCCATCTATTCAACCATCCATCCATCATATTCCCCCCATCCCCATCTCCATGCATCAACCATCCATCCATCTATTCCCCCCCATCCATGCATCCAACCACCATCCCTTTCCATCCATCTATTCATCCATTCCCGCATCAATCCAAACTTTTTTATTCACCCATTCCCATCCATCCATGCATCCAACCATCCATGCGTCCATCCATCCATGCAATCCAATCATCCATGCGTTCCATCCATCCATCCATCCATCCTTCCATCCATCTATTCATCCATCCAACCAGCCATGCATCCATCCATCAATGCATCCAACCATCCATGCATCAAACCATCCATGCATCCATCCATCCATGCATCCATCTATTCACCCATCCATCCATGCATCCAACCATCCATCCATCTATTCACCCATCCATCCATGCATCCATCCATCAATGCATCCAACCATCCATGCATCAAACCATCCATGCATCCAACCATCCATCCATCCATGCATCCAACCATCCATCCATCCATGCATCCAACCATCCATGCGTCCATCCATCCATCCTTCCATCCATCTATTCATCCATCCATCCATGCATCCAACCATCCATCCAACCATCCATGCATCCAACCATCCATGCATCCAACCATCCATGCATCCAACCATCCATCCATGCATCCATCCATCCATCCATCCATCCATCTATTCACCCATCCATCCATCCATCCATCTATTCATCCATCCATGCATCCATCCATCCATCTATTCACCCATCCATCCATCCATGCAGCCAACCATCCATGCGTCCATCCATCCATGCATCCAACCATCGATGCATCCAACCATCCATCCTTCCATCCATCTATTCATCCATCCATGCATCCATCCATCCATCTATTCACCCATCCATGCATCCAACCATCCATGCGTCCATCCATCCATGCATCCAATCATCCATGCGTCCATCCATCCATCCATCCTTCCATCCATCCATGCATCCAACCATCCATCCAACCATCCATGCATCCAACCATCCATGCATCCATCCATCAATGCATCCAACCATCCATGCATCAAACCATCCATGCATTCATCCATCCATCCATCCATGCATCCAACCATCCATCCATCTATTCACCCATCCATCCATGCATCCATCCATCAATGCATCCAACCATCCATGCATCAAACCATCCATGCATTCATCCATCCATCCATCCATGCATCCAACCATCCAATCCATCCATGCATCCCCAATCATCCATGCGTCCATCCATCCCCTTTTCCATCCATCTATTCACCAATCCATCCCATCCATGCACCCCAAACCCTATCCATCCATGCATCCAACCATCCCCATGCATCCAACCATCCATGCATCCAAACCCCCATGCAATCCAAAACCTCCATTTCTCCAACCATCCATGCATCCAACCATCCATGCATCCAACCATCCATCCATGCATCCAACCATCCATTGCATCCAAACCATCCATGCATCCAAAACCATCCATCCATGCATCCATCCATCCAATGCACCATCTACCCCCCATCCATCCATCCATGCATCCAACCATCCAAAGGTCCATCCATGCATCCATCCCCTCCATCTATTCCACCCATCCATCCATCCATCCATGCATCCCTCCATCCATCTATTCCCCCCATCCATCCCCCATCTATTCATCCATCCATGCATCCATCCATCCATCTATTCCACCCATCCATCCATCCATCCATGCATCCATCCATGCATCCATCCATCCATCTATTCACCCATCCATCCATGCATCCATCCATCCATCTATTCATCCATCCATGCATCCATCCATCCATCCATGCGTCCATCCATCCATCTAATTCACCCATCCATCCATCCATCCATGCATCCATCCATCCATCTATTCACCCATCCATCCATCCATCTATTCATCCATCCATGCATCCATCCATCCATCTATTTAACCCATCCATCCATGCATCCATCCATCCATCTATTCATCCATCCATGCATCCAAACCAATCCATCTATTCCCCCCATCCATCCATCCATGCAAACCAACCCCCATGCGTCCATCCATCCATGCATCCAACCATCCATGCGTCCCCCATATTTCCCACCAAAACCCCTATTCATCCATCCATGCATCCCCAACCATCCATCCATGCATCCAACCCATCCATCCATCCATGCATCCAACCATCCATGCATCCAACCATCCATGCATTCAACCATCCATGCATCCAACCATCCACCCATGCATCCATCCATCTATTCACCCATCCATCTATTCACCCATCCATCCATCCATGCATCCAACCATCCATCCATCTATACACCCATCCATCCATGCATCCAACCATCCATCCTTCCATCCATCTATTCATCCATCCATGCATCCATCCATCCATCTCTTCACCCATCCATCCATCCATGCATCCAACCATCCATGCGTCCATCCATCCATGCATCCAATCATCCATCCATCCATCCTTCCATCCATCTATTCATCCATCCATCCATGCATCCAATCATCCATCCATCCATCCTTCCATCCATCTATTCATCCATCCATCCATGCATCCAACCATCCATCCAACCATCCATGCATCCAACCATCCATGCATCCATCCATCCATGCATCCAACCATCCATGCATCCAACCATCCACCCATGCATCCATCCATCTATTCACCCATCCATCTATTCACCCATCCATCCATCCATGCATCCAACCATCCATCCATCTATACACCCATCCATCCATGCATCCAACCATCCATCCTTCCATCCATCTATTCATCCATCCATGCATCCATCCATCCATCTCTTCCCCCCATCCATCCATCCAGATCCCCAACCATCCATGCGTCCATCCATCCATGCAAACCAATCATCCATCCATCCATCCTTTCCATCCATCTATTCATCCATCCATCCATGCATCCAATCATCCATCCATCCATCCTTCCATCATCTATTCATCCATCCATCCATGCATCCAACCATCCAAACCAACCCATCCATGCATCCCAAACCATCCATGCAACCATCCATCCATGACCCCAAACCATCCATGCATCAAAACCATCCATGCATCCAAACCATCCATGCATTCAAACCATCCATGCATCCATCCATGCATCCAACCATCCATCCCATCTATACACCCATCCATCCATGCATCCAACCAATCCATCCTTCCCATCCATCTATTCATCCATCCATGCAATCCATCCACCTTATTTCCCATTCCCATCCATCCATGCATCCAACCATCCATGCGTCCCCCCATCCTGCATCCCAATCATCCATGCGTCCATCCATCCATCCTTCCATCCATCTATTCATCCAACCATCCATGCATCCAACCATCCATGCATCCAACCATCAATGCATCCAAAACCATCCATGCATCCATCCATCCATGCATCCATCTATTCACCCCATCCATCCATGCCATCCAACCACCATGCGTCCATCCATCCATCCCTCATCACCCATCCATCCATCCATCCATGCATCCATCCATCCATCTATTCACCCATCCAACCATCCATGCGTCCACCCATCCATGCATCCAACCATCCATGCGTCCATCCATCCATCCTTCCATCCATCTATTCATCCATCCGTTTATCCAACCATCCATCCATGCATCCAACCATCCATCCCATCCATGCATCCATCCATCCATGCATCCAACCATCCATGCATCCAACCATCCATGCATTCAACCATCCATGCATCCAACCATCCATCTATTCACCCATCCATCCATCCATCTATTCATCCATCCATGCATCCATCCATCCAAATCTATTCACCCATCCATCCATCCATGCATCCAACCAATCCAATGCGTCCATCCCATCCATGCATCCAATCATCCATGCGTCCATCCATCCATCTTTATCCCATTTTATCCAACCATCCATGCATCCAACCATCCATGCATCCAACCATCAATGCATCCAACCATCCCCCGCATCCATCCATCCAGCATCCATTAAAATTCACCCTCCATCCAGCATCCAAAACCCATCCATGCGTCCATCCATCCATCCATCCATCTATTCACCCATCCATCCATCCATCCATGCATCCATCCATCCATCTATTCACCCATCCAACCATCCATGCGTCCACCCATCCATGCATCCAACCATCCATGCGTCCATCCATCCATCCTTCCATCCATCTATTCATCCATCCGTTTATCCAACCATCCATCCATGCATCCAACCATCCATCCATCCATGCATCCATCCATCCATGCATCCAACCATCCATGCATCCAACCATCCATGCATTCAACCATCCATGCATCCAACCATCCATCTATTCACCCATCCATCCATCCATCTATTCATCCATCCATGCATCCATCCATCCATCTATTCACCCATCCAACCATCCATGCGTCCATCCATCCATGCATCCAATCATCCATGCGTCCATCCATCCATCCTTCCATCCATCTATTCATCCAACCATCCATGCATCCAACCATCCATGCATCCAACCATCAATGCATCCAACCATCCATGCATCCATCCATCCATGCATCCATCTATTCACCCATCCATCCATGCATCCAACCATCCATGCGTCCATCCATCCATCCATCCATCTATTCACCCATCCATCCATCCATCCATGCATCCATCCATCCATCTATTCAAACCCATCCAAACCCATCCATGCGCCACCCATCCATGCATCCAAAACCATCCATGCGTCCATCCATCCATCCTTTTCCATCCATCTATTCATCCATCCGTTTATCCAAACCATCCATCCATGCATCCAACCATCCATCCATCCATGCAATCCAATCCATCCATGCATCCAACCCATCCATGCATCCAAAACCATCCATGCATTCAACCATCCATGCCAATCCAACCAATCCATCTATTTCACCCAATCCATCCATCCATCTATTTCATCCAAACCATGCATCCAACCATCCATCTATTCAACCCATCCATCCATCCAATCTATTCATCATCCATGCGTTCCATCCATCCAAACCTCCATCCATCTATTCCTTCAATCCATGCATCCAAAACCATCCATCCATGCATTCCAACCATCCACCATCCATGCATCCAAAACCATCCATGCATCCAACCATGCATCCAATCCATCCTCATTCCACCCATCCATTTTCCATCCATCCATGCATCCATCCATCCATCCATCCATCTATTCACCCACCAAATCCATCCATCATTCATCCCTCCATCCATCTATTCACCCATCCATCACCATCCATGCATCCAATCCATCCATTTTCCCCCTCTATTCACCCATCCATCCATCCATCCTTTTTTCCCCTTATCCATGCATCCATCCATCCAAAATCTATTCACCACCATCCTCCATCCATTCATCCATCCATGCATCCAACCATCCCTCTGTTTACCCATCCATCCATCCATCCATGCAGCCAACCCATCCATGCGGGCCTCCATCCATGCATCCAAAACCATCCATGCGTCCATCCACCCTCCTTCCATCCATCTATTCATCCATCCATGCATCCAAAAACCATCCATCCATCCACGCATCCAAACCCATCCATGCATCCAAAACCTCCATGCGTCCAACCATCCATGCATCCAACCATCCATGCGTCCATCCATCCATCCATGCATCCATCCTCCCCTTATTCATCCATCCATGCATCCAATCATCCATCCATGCATCCAAAACCATCCATGCATCCAACCCCCATCCATGCATTCAACCATTTCCTGCATCCAACCCCCATGCATCCAACCATCCATGCATTCAACCATTGCATCCTGATAGTTCTGCAGATTTGGAAAAAGCTCCAGTTTTTTTGTCTTTCAGAAAGATTAGTGTTTTTTCCCTTGAAGCTTTGCAGCTAAAAAAGTATTAAAAATAGTTTTTTTTGCTCTGCTGCTTTATTAGAAAAAACATCAGTTTTTTTCCTTTTTTTTAAATACTCTGATGGGTCTCTGTCCAGATCAAGTTCTCCGTGATGCAACCCGGCACTCATGTCTGGCCTCACACCGGGGCCCACCAACTGCAGACTGAGGATGCACCTTGGTTTGTCATCCCCAAACCGGGCTGCAGGATCCGCTGCAAAAACCAGACCAGGGGGGGCTGCAGACACAGAGCCAAAATTTCTCCCCATCTTCATTTACATACGCTGGGTCAGAATCGGATCAATTTTAAAACCCCTGGGTAAAACTACTTTGTTACATCATCATCCATCATGATGTCACAGGGGAGTGGCAGGAAGGGGAAAAACTCATCTTTGACGACTCCTTCGAGGCCCAGGTCTGGCAGGAGGCCGACAGCTATCGCCTCATCTTCATCGTGGATGTGTGGCACCCTGAGCTGAGCCAGTTACCAGCCCCCAGACTCTGAGCCCCATTTAGGAAGGGGTTAAAGAGCGGTTTTTTCAGATGGACTGATCCGGTTCTGTGGATCAAACAGTTTGAGTCATAGAAAAGGAGCGATCTGACTGATGGACTCAAACATCAGACAGATGAATGTTTGGACTTTTAAAAACTACTGATTGGACTTTAACCGAACCGTTCAGTACTTTCTGAGCCCAGTCTGGATCGGGTTCTGGTGTCCCTTCATGATCATGGATTTCATTCCGTATTTTTGAATCTCAAACTGAAATCATGTCTCTTTCTGTGTTCCTGCCTGAGTTTCTGAAACACTACAGCATCCATCCAGCTGAAGGAACCTCTGGGATTTCACAATAAAACGTCGTATTAATTTCTGAACCGTCGTCAGAAGAAAGCCTAAACTTTAGTTTCACCTCTAACCCATATTTCATCTTCAGCTGGGCTTTCACTTCTGTTTGCATATTTACCTTGTAAAAAAAAGATTTAAAAGATGATTTAATTTATATTAAAAAAAATAAAAAATGCCAAAAAAAAAAAAGGGGGGAATTTAAACCACATTTTTTTTTTTTTGTCTGCCTTTTTTTGGCTGTGGTTCACTTTCTTGTTCTTTGTTTTATTCAGTTTTTGTCTCCTTCCAGCCCTTGATCTTCCCTTTTTTTTTCTTTTCCCTTTGCTTCTCAAGTTTTCCTCAGATACGCTGCCTTTCCTTTCCGTAGCTCCTTGGGGAATCGCCCCACCTGCTCTTTTGTAGGGGGCGCCACAGCAGAGCATCTTTTCCTACCATTCTTCTTCTGCTGCACTAACCCCCTTTGCAGATTTTGTTTTCCCCTTTTTTTTTCCCCCCCCATACACGACCATTCTCTGCCACCATTTTTCCCTCCTCCCTGGAAGCTCCATATCCCTTTGTCCCAGATCTCCTCACTCCTCCCCCCTTGCACATGTCCAAAAACCATCTCAGTCTCACAACTTTGTCTCCTCCCCAATGACACATCTTCAGCTCCTCCTCCAGATGCCCGTCATAAAACTGGAGGTTTTACCACCATCCTGTAGACTTCAACCCTGACGCAGTAACCAATCCTGCCCACCCTCGTCTTCTTGCTTTGAACTTTGGCCCCAAAGGGCTGAAGCCTCAACCAATTTTTTTTTTCTCTCCAGAAAATTTCTTCACCCTCCAGGTGGAGGGGACATGATCTGTCTCCTACTCTCACTTACTAACCAACCACTTTTTGGGTATAAAAAAATAAAAAATGATTGATGGCTTGACTGTAATAATAAAAAATATCTTCTACATTATTTCCTTCAATTTTTGTGTAAATATGATGAAATAAAATTTTTTAAAAATGTTTTGGGAAATT